>VXBO01011373.1:473637-544175 GCA_013400135.1 Rhinoptilus africanus | reverse complement strand
TATCCAATTTTGCTACAGAGGAAAACCAATCATCAGCGAAATCAAAAAGCAACCAGCAACTTGAAAAGAGATTTTTAACGCAGCAGCAGTATGTGAGGAGCAGGAAAATTTGCATGTGAGAGGGGAACGGAGGTGGTGGGGCAGAGCTAGAGAGGGGTAACAGCTCAGCCGTCCCACCGGGGCATGGGGGGCCTCGCAGCAGCTTTCTCACCAGTGTGTGGGGCAATGGGTGCAGGGTGAACCACTGGGTACAACACAACACCGGGGCACCCACCTGGCCCACCCAAGGGATGTGGGCAAGGGAGAGCCATGCCTGGGGTGGGGATTGAACTTGTGGCCCCCACGGCTGGTGGGGACTGGAACTTGTGTGTGTGTGTGTGTTAGAACTTCTTGGGATGAGCTATAAATGGTATTTGGAAATCTGAAAGCATGAATTAACATTTCATAGGTGTCTGCTACTGTGGGTTGTCTGCTTTGTTGTTGAACCAGAAAGGAAAAAATAAAAAAGATGGCTAGTTAATTATGGAGTTTTAATAAACCTGTAAATTGCTTTGATACTCACGTAANGGTGTGTGTGTGTGTTAGAACTTCTTGGGATGAGCTATAAATGGTATTTGGAAATCTGAAAGCATGAATTAACATTTCATAGGTGTCTGCTACTGTGGGTTGTCTGCTTTGTTGTTGAACCAGAAAGGAAAAAATAAAAAAGATGGCTAGTTAATTATGGAGTTTTAATAAACCTGTAAATTGCTTTGATACTCACGTAAAGTACTTGAATTGAGCAGGCTTTATTCCCTGTGACAACAGAATACTTTTTTTGTTAGGAAAACAACCCTTAGAGCTATGGTGATTTTGGAAACTTGCGTCAGAGAAGTATTAGTCTACATTCAGTGTAATTGATGTATACGCTTTAAATTAAGAAACTGTCTGTAGAACCGGACATTATAGTATCTCCTGCAATTTATTCCTCCTAGGATGGTCTGTTATACCTTAATCAGAGACAGCAGATTTGGATGCTGGATTCAGATGCTGGAGCATGTTTGGATGCATAAACTGTAGAAATCACGGTAAGATGCAATGGAAGAATTCAATGTCCGGCTATAATAAATCATTAACCTTCTAGAAATGTGCTTGGGTCAAAAATAAGTACCTTCCTGCAGCCTGAAACAAAGACACAGAGTTGGAGGGAGGCTTTTAGCCTTTTGTCATATATGGCATGATCTAGAATAGAATATACAGTTATGTTTAACAAGATGCAGTAGATGCTATCTGGTATTTAAATATTGCTGGGGACAAAATGCAGACATGAAGGCACACCATTTGTTTATATTAAGTATCGAGTCTAGGCAATTGCATCAACCACTAGGGAAATCCCCCTCTCCCCACTGATTTTACAAGCCAAGTCAATTCATGCTTACCTAAGACTCACCTCACAGAAGACTACCACAACAACAAACCAAACCATACCAAACCAACCAACCAACCAAACAAACCAAACCACCACCACCAACAAAGAGAGAGCGGTAATGATGTTATTTTGTGTTAGTGAGGAGAGGTGGTCTCAGCAGCAATAGCCACAGCCCCCAGAGAAGGGTGGGCAGCCGGCTGTGAGGTTCTTCCAGGCTGCCAAGATCCAGCCTTAGCATCTTCAGTTTCCTGACCTGCAGTTCATTAACCAGTTAAAATAGCCTAAAAGGTGCAAATAACCTGCAAAAGGCTCATGAACAGGGTAAGTGTGCTCAGTCTTTTTCAAAGTCAATGCATGTATAGTCTTTCTCCATCCAAATTAACATCTAAATAGGCACAAGAAGAGACCTGAAAGCTACTCCCAGAGGCCCTCAGGACGAAGGATTTCACAGGCTGGTTGCTTGAATTGGGTTCTGAGACCAGAAGGAAGGCAGGGGGATACTGGAAGACAGGTCACACTGTGTAAAAACTGTACTGCTTCTTCTGTATAGGCCTCAGGTTTCCACAAGCCTCGTCACCCTCTTAAGGAATACATGTAAGGTGTTTGATAATTTTTAAACAGAATCTACCTTTTCCCACTTTGTTCTTTAAATGTCAGTATATATATGTGTATACAAAAGTGCATGTGTGTGTTTATGAAAAATACCATGGTTTTTATACGCCATTGGTGCTCATTTTGCAGACTGTTGTTGCTTTTCCTTCCTGCAAAGCTTGTCTCAAACCATTTGATCTCCAAATCAGTATTTTGATTTAACCCATTAATTCCAATTAAATCACACTTCTCCCTTTGCACTTGAGCATAATACAATAATTTTACTATGCATGAGTCTGCCATTGGTGTATAACACAACAGCCTTTCTTTTTCATTTCTTAGCCTTCACCTTTCTTGACGCAACGAGTAAAGCTTTCAGCAATAGTCCTGTTTCTTTCCTGTGTGGGAATTGGTGTAATGAAATTCCATGTTCCATTTTGTGATCCCCAGCTGCTGTAGTAATTGAGAGTGAGATTAGGAACTAAACTTGGACAGTTACATTGTGCGAGGTGGTAACTTGAGAGTCTTATAGTCACAGAGATTAAAAAAAAAAAAGGCAATTTGCAGTATGATTCACCCAGCCTATGAATCATTTGCTTTAGGAAGAGACAAACTGACACAAAAGTGCCTGTTTCTCCCCATGGACTGCAGTGGGGTTCCAGATGGTTGCCTCAAAACGCGCAGGCATCCTTATTGCAGATGTCTTCATTAAGTCAGAATAACCTCATCCAGGGTGTTTAAAGAAAGCCAATGTCTGCTATATTCATAACCAGCAGGGTAAGAAAATGGAGCAATAAGGCAGTGGTTAGCCACAACGGTGCATAATGTTGCCATTCTGCTTGGCTCTTCTTCATGGACCAGCAGCTTGTCCATCCCAAGGGATCAGTTTTAGCACAATTCCTTTATGGAGAGAACTAATGAATATATACAAGCAATCACCATCTCCAAAGACGCAAATATTTGAGGAAACTAAAACAACACATCAGCTCTAGAAGCTGTGAATTTGAGAGCAGTACTGAAGCGGTGGGATTTGCATTGTTCCCCTTTTACCAGAAAAAGAGGTTTCCAGCTATTATAAAATGTATATTAGAAACCAAAGGAACTATGAGGATAGCTACAGAAACCCAAGTAATGCCTTCAAGAAGATAAGATACTTATAGTAAAACAAGTAACTGAATTTTCTTCTATGCTGTTAAATCAAGGTGAGGAAAATGGATTTATTGAAAACATCTCAAAGCATTGGCTTCTAAATGACAGAAACAATCTTCTTTTTTCCACTCTTGTTTTTCAACCTGGTTAACAAGAAAAACAAAACAAAGCATTCAGCTGCTCAGAGTTTGCTGAAAGATCCATTCATGCTAGGAATGTATGGATGAATAAATGTATAAATCAGAATTTATCATGCAAACGGGAGCTTGCTATCAAACACATGCATTGAGAGTGTCCAGACTGAGGTATGAAAACACAGAAAAGTGACAGTTAATGATAAGATAGGCCTGATCCATACTAGAATAGTGATCAAGATTGTTAAAAGGTTAAAAACCACATTTTTTTTTGTCATTGGGCCTGTGATGAAAGACCCAGTTCTATGTTGTTAAAGGTTATCAGTTTTGTCCAGGCATTGTGTTTCAACTGTGCTCACTTTCAGACTCAACTAAATATCACATGCTGAGAAGTAAACCAGAAATGTTTCTCTTCCCTTAGACAAACAAAAGGAAGATCAAGGAAGCAGTTTTGTTGTGTGTGGATTTTTTTTTTCTATTTTTTTTTTCTCAAAAGCAAATGCAATACATAAAAGACAACTTTGGCTTACTGTTAATTCACAGGAATAGAAGATTACTTTATTGGAAACGGTGCTCCAGAAGCTTTTCATTTCTTTTTGTCTTTTCCTCTTTATCTTTTCCTCTGGTTTCACTACCAGCTTGTTTCGTGCCGCGGCGAAGATGCCGGGGAGGTGCCGCTCGGTGTGCGCACTGCTGCCCTCCGGCGGGGACAGGGCGGCTCTGCCATCAGGCTGTATGAGAGTCTCATTCCCTAAAAACGGTGATGGGGAAGATTGTGTGAGGTTATGCACCAAAAATTAACTAGGAAGGCAATACAAATTGGCTAATTTTCTGCTTTTAAAAATGCTGGTTGCTCCAGTTTTTTTTTTTTTTTTTTTTTTTTATGTTCTGAGTATAGTGGTGATGAATGTGAGAGAGAATAAGGCCAAATAAAGCTGGAAAAAGGGATTCTGGATAGAACAAGTAAAGAAAGAAAGGAAATAAGTGACGGAAAAAGTACCAGGCTATGTGCTTCTCCTCTTTCCATTGATCACTGCTTCCACTGATGGTGGAAGATAAGTTTCTGGTAGCCTAACATGTAGGAAAGTGTACATCATTGTTTTACAGATGAAGAATGCTGATCTCAACCTCATTTCTCATCAGCCTTCTCAGCTTGTTTGCATCAGTCCTGACTCACACTTCCAGTGTAGCCTCTCAGCAGAGCATCATCAGTATTCTCCCACAGGTTCAGTGCCAGGACTGGTAATTTTGGCTGGTAGTTGCAACTGATAATTGAATACAGACATAAGTATGACCCATCATGAACTTGCTCTCCAAAAATTTGCCACTTGTGTTTAAATGCCAGACTAACACAGGACTGAAAGGTTGTGTGGAGCAACTGAGACAGCGGGGGAAGAGGTGGCAGCAGCACAGCAGTCTTTTTGCTGTTGCTTCTGCTTTATGCCGCCCTCCCACACAGTTACCTCTCACCCACCTCTCCCGCCTGCTACAGCATCCCTTGTGCTGCTTCACACCATCAGTGCACTTTGCTCTTACTGCCCCCTTCTTGGGGTAAGGGAAGGTGTAAAATCTTCTCCTTGAGGGAAAAAAAAAAATCAATACAGTGATTCTTGCAAAACAGAGTTATATAGCTTTTCAAATCTCTGACATCCTTGTGACCTTTTCACTCAGCGGACAAATAAAACTAGGTAAGAAATCCTAAGCCAGAAATCTGCCACCAGACACTGCTTATCTGCTGTCCTCTGGCAAAAGTTTCCCCTTACTCTTCCCGCTTTAAAAGTGCTAGGTTTGCTCTCTACTAGTGTCGGGAACAAAGAAGTGGTTCCTTTCTAGTTCCCTGAACGGGGAGGCAAACATTGTCTAAGCACAGGTAGAACCATCACCACCACTTGCACAGCTACATGTAGTAGTTTCTATGAGGTTTGTGGGGAGTGGAACTTCTCTTTTAGTGCAGAAAATCAGAACAGGCCCCTGGAGGTCCTCTGTCGCCAACCCCCACCAAATCTTTCAATGCAAAATTAAATGCTCACGGTCTCTGTAATCTCAGTTCTACTTCCTTGCACCTGTAACAGAAGTTACATTCTGTAACCTCGCATTGCCCTTCCCATTAAGATCCCTGTCACACTGAATGCACACAATGTCCAGCACCCAAGCAATGATTTAAGAACGCTCTTTTTTCAAAGCATATCTCTTGACTGACTGGGCACTCATAACTAGGTTTGCCTCCAGATCAGAATTTATTTCCACCAGGGCTTTTGTATAATATTTGTTTCTGTAGTATTTCTAAGCAGCCCTCCATATATTCAAAGCACAGCTCCTGCTAATTTCGGTTTCAGCTGTGAGTTTCAACACTTCTGCAAATGACACCATAAGGACATCAGTCAGTCAGCCAGAAAATGAGGAACATTTGATCGGTGACCACCTGTGAAAAATCTGGTTTAAGGAAGTCTGCGGTAAAGACTAGGGCAGCTTGGAAATTTTCAGACAAAATAGAGCTTCTCCAAAACCACCAGTTTGTGGAGCACAGCATGTTCTAGTAAAACATTTCAGACTGAAGGGACTGTTACCAAATTGAAAGTGATGTCTATAGGGAATGAGCCAACAACGTGAACTCACAGCCCCAAAAGCCAACCATATCCTGGGCTGTGTCAAAAGAAGCGTGGCCAGCAGGGCCAGGGAGGTGATTCTGCCCCTCTGCTCTTGTGGGACCCCTCCTGGAGTACTGCATCCAGCTGTGGTGCCCTCAGCACAGGAAAGACACGGATCTGTTGGAGCGAGTGCAGGGGAGGGCCACAAACATGATCCGAGGGCTGGAGCACCTCTCCTATGGGGACAGGCTGAGAGAGTTGGGGTTGTTCAGTCTGGAGAAGAGAAGGCTCCAGGGAGACCTTATTGAGGCCTTTCAGTACTTAAAGGGGGCCTACAAGAAAGATGTGGGCAAAGTTTTTAGCAGGGCCTGTTGTGAGAGGACAAGGGGTAATGCTTTTAAAGAAAAAGACGGTAGATTGAGAGTAGATAAAAGGAAGAAATTTTTTAGAGTGAATGTGGTGAAACACTGGAACAGGTTTTCCAGAGAGGTGGTAGATACCTCATCCCTGGAAACATTCAGCATTGGTTTGGATGGGGCTCTGAGCAACCTGATCTAGTTGAAGATGTTCTTGCTTATTGCAAGGGGGATGGACTAGATGACCTTTAAAAGTCCCTTTCAACCTAAACTCCTCTATGATTCTACTGTGAGCTCATTCTGGAAGGGAACTCACCTACACCTTGAGATATAGGACTTCCTGCAGCCATTGGAATAACTAACATAGATCAGGATTATAGCTAGGATCTGAAGAACTTAAGTTTACCAAAAAGGTTTGAGGAGAAATGGTTTTAAGTCAAAACTGAAACAAACCTAAATTTAAAGAAAGAAAAAAAAATCAAAATCTGTGGAAAATAAACATGGCCTTTCAGCCAGCTCTCACAGACAGAAAGGGAATACAAGTCTGATTTAAATACGACATCATAATTTCACTTCTTGCATGTTCTCTCTCATTTATTTCTGAAAATTAGTATGGGCCCCAACTTAAAACGCTTTCCATCGATAACCCGTTTTACACAGGATAAAGTAAGTGTCTCCTGTCCATTGAAGCAGGGGCAGGGTGTCAGGGGGGTGGTGCAGGAAAAAAAAAGCCAAAGGAAACTTGCAAGTGAGTGAATGAAGATTATGACTTTACCACATGGTTTGATTCAATTTACACTCTTGAGTTTCAAGTCATGCGGTACCTGGTGACTGCTAGCAGCTTGCTGTGCTTAATTGGAACACGCCCCGTGTGTTACATAAATGTTTGCCAATACTGTTGAAGCCCACACTGAGGATCCCACGTTTCATTTGCGCTCAGGAAATGAACACCACAGCAGGACCGTTTCTGACCTGTTCACACCAGTTTCAGTCCTTTCCTGCCCCCCACATCTCCTGGTTTCTTATCATAGAATCAGGCAGGTCAAAGGGATCATTTGGGAGGTCTGTACCCCGATGGGCACAAAGCAGGATCAAGACTGAATTCGGACCACATTGCTTAGGGCTTTATCTATTAAGGTGTTGGAAATATGTAGGAACAGACTTTTCATAGCCACTCTGAGCAACCTTCTTCTATGGTTGACTGTTCCCAGAGCGTTCACTCAATTCCTGCTCGGATTTTGGCCAACACATACCTCATGCTAAGGCCTGATTTATGCAGGGATCAGCGCTATTAAGTCAAAGTGAAGGCAACATGTATGCAGGACACAGTGGCCCAAAAGGGATAAAGGTCATCATGCAGCCATTATCAGCTGCAGCTTGCTGTCTCCTGCAGCCATCATCCTTGCATATTAGTTGTCTAGCAGTTTCTTCATAATCTGCTAAATCATGGCTGGAAGGTATAAATATGTCTGCTTACCCAAAAAGTTTTTGAAGCAGGTTCAACAGCAGCTGAGCTGCTGAGGCTTTCATGCTTCCCAGTGTGATACAGGGGACACCTGCACTATGACAGAGGAGGAAGGATGAGAGCTGTCCCTGTCAGCCTGTAACTCATAGGTGCACAAATTAGAAGTTCTGGGTTGCGAGCTATGAATTAGAGAGTTTGTGAGTAGAAAACTCATGACTTAAGAGATGAATTAGTGAATTCACATTAGACTAGTATTTACAAAGGGGACTGAACCCTTGTTTGTCATATTTGTTGTCTTTCCTAATGAGCTTTTAAAATGAAGTTTAATTTACGGAGTACATTGACCTGTAAATTTGAGAAATCCGAATGGACCATGACACCATGGTAATAATTTATGTCAAATACAAACTTCCTAGTTTGATTTGTCTCCATTGTCTCGTCTCACACCACCATGGACCTCTCAAAGGGTTTGACTCTGCTTTCTTGACAACTTCCTATCTGGTATTGGAAGGCTGCTATTAGGACTCCCCAGGCCTCTTCTCCGGGCTGGAAAACCCCATTTCCCTCAGCCCCTCCTTGTAGGGCAGGTGACTACTTTACCCGAACCACCCCCTTGCATTGCAAATAGACTCCAAGTTTCTCACTGTCCTCCTTGTATTTGGGGTGTAGTGTGTCCAAACCTCGATGTAGGATCCCAAATACACTCTGAAAGGGGCCAAGAAAAGGGGAAATAACCCCCTCCCTTAATCAACTGGTGACATTCCTGCTAACATAAAGTAGTACGTTGTTAGCCTTCTTCTTTGATAGGGCTCACTGCAGACTTGTCTTTGGCTTGCTTTCCCCCAGGAACCCTTGGCCCTTTTTCACAGAGCTGCTGGCTTTGCCTAACCTCACTTAGTTCCCAGGCTTTTCACTGACAGTCCATTTCATGCCCTTGTGTTTCTCCCCACCTCACAAACAATTAAATCCTAGTTAGGGTCTGTCCAATTTCTGCAGTCCAGCTCCTAATCTGTTTGTTTCCCCCATCAGCCCTAAACTATGCAACCTGCAAACTCCATGAGATCCTTTCTACATCAAATATTTGGCTTCCCTCTTTCCTGTGTTTGCATCAACTTCCTTCTCACTGCTGCTTGGACTGACCTTGAAAAACAACCTTAAGTCTTATCTTACTGATGTTGGCAATCCATGGATCAGGCAAAAGACAAACCTGCTGGGAATGTTTTCCTCTCCCTTTCAATAGTTCTGTAGAGATAGAATATGCTTAACATGAGAAAGCATTAAATATTCTTCAAAAGCATACAGCTTGTCAAAGAATGAGTGCACAAGAAAGAAAGGAAGAAAGAAAACCCTGATTAAAATAAAGCAAAACCTGCATTACACACATTTCTTCTTTCAAAGTATAGAATCTCTAGACCTTTCCAAAGAAAAGGCAGCTAAATCATTACGATAAAATCCAAACAACACATTTTCTCTACCCTTGTCTTTAGAAGAGTAGAACTTTGGGGGATGAAGTCTTTGATGAAGAAGGGCCAAGACCTAAGACATAAGCCAACCTAACACATAAACCAGAGATACAGAAAATCTCAACTCCAGTGGCTTAAGCTTGGCAAAACCATGGGACAACTGAAATTAAGGTCTTACAATGACAAACACTGAGCAATTTGAGAAACAGTCAGAGGCAGAAGAGCTGTGTAATAAGTATATTCTGTATGTCGGTAGGGTGTGTGACTGCACATCATGTAGCAGACATATTTTCATTTTAAAAATACAAATTATGTGTTCCAAAGCAGCTATATATCTGCCAACTGCACATTTTTGAAAAAGGAAAGAATGATAAAAGCTCACACTTTCTGTGAAAGTGTACTGGAAAGAAAATGTTCAAGTCCCTTATGGTTGCCCTGATGCTGCTTAACACCACATGAAAAAGAACCAGAGTATTCGCACAGTTTGTTTAATTTGCAGAAACCTATCTTAAATGCTAGATGTCCTTGATAAGAATGTAAAATATGGTACAAACCATCTAGATACCACTTATTACTTATCACACTTATTAAAATAACATCTAACATGCAGAAAGTTTCAGTAACTCCCACTAGCTGAAGAATAAGCATGATTGCGGTCTGGATGCACTTTGCTACCTTGCATATCACCAGTTTGTTAGCAGAATCATCAGGAGTGAGGTATTCTCCTTTTCTTCCTGCTTTAGTCAGAAAATGCTGACCTGTTAAAACTCAACTTTGTGCAGAAGCAGATGAATTTTCAGAAGACAGCAGAAGCCAGTAGAAAACTAACTCAACAACAACAAAATTGCCAGCTTTGCCAGTAGAAATATCTAAACAGTCTATCGGCTTGCACTCCATGCACACATGTGGAAGTTCTCATGGTTCACATTTTTTGTGAAGAAACTTGAGGTTTACTTTCATTCTACTAAAGGGAGGGAACACTTTTGAAATCTTTTGGCTTAGAAGAGAAAATTTTTCCTCCAAGCCACATCATATCTCAAACATTTTCCAAAGTTCTGTGCTGTCCACATTTTCCAGTAGCTGAAGGAAGAAATACAGTGAGGAAAAGGGGAAACGATGACAATTGATTTAGCTCCACAGATTTTTTTTCTATCTGCTGTATGTTTAAAATATTACATTTGTCTGTTTATATCAAAGCTACACCCTTGAAGGTGCCAAGAACCTTCAGAATTGGCTTAAGCTAAGTACATACAAGCCCGCTGAAACCACTGGGGAAACTTACATACCAAAAGTTAAATTTTCAAGTTTAGCCATCAAGTCTCTGGGAAAGCAACTGTAACAACATATTTTTCTATAATCAGACAACGCTAAAACCAACAAGCTTCTGATTTGAGATTCTGGGCATCTCTTTAATGTATGTCAGTAATAGCAGACAACTCACTGCATGCTCATAATTTTTTTGTCTACTTGCAGCTTCCCAATCAAGAAGGAGAAGAAGAAGAAGGAGAAGAAGAAGAAGAAGTAGCAGCAGCAGCTTCAGCTTCAGGACAGATAAATAAATAAATTTGTACAAGGAGGACATCCAGACATTTTGAAAATGTAGTTAAGCCTCATAAAAATCCCAGTGTGGTAATCCAGTACATGTATGCTTATTGCTGAAGTGTCTTTCTGCAGCTCAGAGAAGTTGAATTAATGTTTTCATTAGTTTACCATAGTCTGTAAATCCTAGCTCCAAAAATCTCTTTTATTTATTGTCTGTCACCATGAGAATACAATTAGACCAGCACAATTTATAAAAACAGACAAGGAGACTGCATATACAAAGCATCTTTTCTTTACTAAATGAGTTTATATGACACAATTCTCAATCCCTAAAAAATATTTTCAAATGGCGACCAGTTCATTACTGTGGGTTCTATTGTTTTTTCTATTCTAGTAGCACTTCAATGCTTCTTTGAAGATCAGTGGAATAAGTATTTAATGTTTGTCTTACAATAGCTCCTAGAAGTCTTGACTAGATTTTCACCACACTATTACCATGCTATTACCTTGACCATGCAATACACGTGGATTCTTGGGGCAGAAAAGACATAAATCTTACCTACTGAAAACAGCAGACAGACAAAAGAAAACAAAAAAGAGACCTCTGTTTAGTCTTTCTACAGGTCTGATTTTTTTTTTTTTTGTAAACCAGAGTTCCAAACTGCAGAAAAAAGCTATAGTTAACCTAGGGATTGAGTCCAGATTTCTAGGATACAAATGTATTTTCTCAGTTGTATGGCTGGCTACAGATTTATTGGATTTTTCTTTTTATTAGATTGCTTAGAATGGATCATAGAAAAAACAAGAGAAATACAAATAATATATATGCAGTAATATTTCCATTGGATAAACTATTCAAAAGAAGATAAAATTCTATGCCTAAATGTCAAAGGCTTATATATATGTATGCACATACTTTCAATATACATATAAATATATATATACAACATCTATATATGACTGCAGGAATTATGAAGCCAGAAATCCAGTTCCACCTATTGTATTATGTCTAATCTCACCATGTTTCCTTCTATCCCTGCCTTGCTTACACAGAAGTATACACTTATTCCTTGATGAGTAACAATGCTTTGAAGACTGAGCTGTTGAAGCATCTTACATGTATGTCCATTTTGCAGTAAAAGAATTCTTATTAGTAAATACTAATAGATCTTAGTAATTTATTTCACCCTTTGTTCACAGGAAAGAATCAAGCCAATGGCTACTATTCTGCATATTCCTCAGGAGTTTGTTTTCATTATCCCATACATTTAGACTTTTTCCTTCCCCAAAATCTTGGTGTCAAAGGAAAAACAAACAAACAAAAAGAATCTACCTAACACCTCCATTTTGTGATGAGAAATCTACTGTTTGATGTTTTTTCCCTGTACTTTATACCTCACATATTTCACTGATGAAAAAAAGCAAATCTAAGATGTACTTGTGTTTTAGTTTTCCTTTTCAATTATGGATAATAATTTGATAGTCAATGGCCCTGTTTATGCTATATTTTATGGTCAAGTCCTTTGATTTATCTTATGGGCAAGAAATTATTTCAAAGCCAAAAAACTATTGCTTTACAGTTGTTATTTAGAGTCTCCTATTGTCTAAAATAAATTGTCTTTCTGGTAATCACATGATGGTTATATCTCACAAGTATATCTGGTGTGTTTCCTGTTTTGGGTTTGCTTATTAAACCAAAGAAAAGTTCTCAGAAGCTGGTGGTGGATGGGGAGAGACTGAATTTGCAGCTTTATTACAATTCAATTATTTATTTTTTTTTGACAAAGGCATAGGAAAAGAAGAAAACCGCATTAAGCATAATAGCCGAAATGAAGGGCTTCAGAGGAGTCTAACTGCACCAAAAAAAGTACCATCTCCATCCAAGGATATTTTGGCCCTTCTTCGTGGTATTGTAAGTTGAAGTTCATCCCCTTCTTCTAATTTTGCAATGCCTGTTAAAAGATTTGGAATATTTTTAAGTTAATATTTCAAATACATTATTTTCATAAGTGGTATTCAAAAAGTCACTACACATCATCTTATAAATGTAAGTACGGCTTGTTACTCATGAGGAGTCCTTTTCTATCTTTAGTCACAATCTTATAAATTGCAGCCTACCCAAAGCTGACAATTAATGTCTTCTCTGGAGCTGGATCTAGTTTCCACGCTGAACTCACCATATCACAGTTCACTTAAGCAAATGCTGCAACTATTCATATTAGTGGTGTACCCAGATTCCTCATGTTACGGTGATGTGACAGTCAAGGTCAGCACTGGGTATTGCTGGTCCTAGACCATTCTGTTCCCACACTTCTGGAGGAGGTCTCATGAGCTTTACCAACCAAACAAAGTTCCCAGACGTCAGCTGATCCACTGCAACTGCAGAGCACAAAAGTCTGCTTCCTGCCAGACACATATCAGCTGACACGATAACCAAAAGGACCTAGCCTTCAAGTTGCATCTGCTGTGACACATGCTCAACAGCATGAGATATTGCAGTGAGATTTAGTTTTCCAGTGAAAGGTGGGATTTTGGGAAGCAGGAACTGTGAAATGGCTGGATGGAGTAGAGATTCTAGTTAAGAAAGTGGGGGGAGTAATACAAGGGTGAAATAAGAGAACAGATGAAATTCAAGGAGGTTATGATGCCAGAATATGTAGGTGGAGGGGCAGAAAGTTCAAGAAAATGTTTGGACAGCCTTAATTCCCAGGAGGAAGTAGCTAATTTATTTTTATTTGGAAAAAATAATATCTTCGTTCCCCATCCCATTTGTTTAATGCCATTACTTGCCAGCAGTCAACTCCCAACACTCAATGTCACCCACTTTTTTATAAGGCATTGAAAAATTCACACAGATCTTGCTGGAAAATAACAAAAGACAAAACCCTCAAATCTACTATTAAGGGGGAAAGACAGATAGATAAGAGCTACCAAATGAGATTTAGTAGGCCTTGATAATAATTCCTTAAATGCTACTGCAGGAATATACATCTATATTGAGCATTGAGCCTGTTGGACTTGCACTAAATGTTTTAATTGGTCTTTCTTGTGATGTTTGTGTGATCAGAAGCAGTTCCTGATAGGAATTAACTATTTTTCATCTAACCAAAGAGTAGAACTGCAGTAGCCGTTACAAGGACTAGAGAATTAAGTT
Organism: Rhinoptilus africanus; assembly: GCA_013400135.1. Taxonomy (NCBI): domain Eukaryota; kingdom Metazoa; phylum Chordata; class Aves; order Charadriiformes; family Glareolidae; genus Rhinoptilus; species Rhinoptilus africanus. The sequence continues at coordinate 530,325 of VXBO01011373.1, read as the reverse complement.
CATAAGAAATATCTTTGGAAATCCCACAGTAAGGTATGCAAAAATTGGGTGGCTAAAATTCATGTATGATGTTTTAAAGTAGAACATAACTTCTAAATATTTTATTGGGATAACTAAATGTGGATTGTAACCCCTAAGTTAAACTGAGTTCTTCAGTAAGGACAGTCTGTACTCCTTTTGTCTGCTTCAAGCATCTAAGTGAAAGTACTGAAGTATTAACCACATTATATAGTCAATGGAGAGAGAGGAATTGTTCATATCACCTAAGTTAGATGCATACCCTCCAACCACCAATACTTTATATAAACTTGTTTATATAAACTTTAAAAAAAAGTAATTTTTCAATTAACCAGGTCCGTGAATGCAGTACATTTTCTTTTCAACTGCCACAATACTTAATTGCCCAACACTACAGATTCTATTTGATTCACTTTATTTGCAAACAAAGAAAAGGAAAACAGAGATGTTTACCAGCAGTATAGCAAGAATTATTCGGATAAGACTGTGGCATATTTTGGATGCAACGAAACAACGTCACCAAGCTGAGATCGTCACCAAACACGTGGGCCTTCTTCCTCTGTATTAGGTGTCCCATAGCAAATGTTGTATCTGTATATAAAACCTACAGAATGAAGAGATGCAGACTTCAAATACATTGTAAACATATTAAAAATCCTTTAAAAAGTCGGATGCTGAAGGGAATTGAACTTTCTCACCTGACCGTATATGAAAAAATATCCTGTTTCTTTGATCACTATTTTATTTCCTTGCTCTTCCAGAGCTGTTCCACGTTTAAAGCTCAGAAGCCAAGGGACAATGCTTGAATCATCTGAAAGAGACAATAATTTTTAGGTAACCAGAAAGAAAAATTACTTTCTTCATTTTCATCTGCCATAAAAGTATCAAAGCTAACTTCCAGTCAAGACTTCCAGTCTCACTAGCTGGATTTCCCTACTGAAAAGAGGATATTTGCTAAAGCTGTCCAGAGAAAGAGACCTATTTTTTAACATTTTTTTTTGCTTAAATTCAACGACATAACGCATTACTGCTTTGAAGTTAGATAAAATTGGATGGCAGAGGCAATACATGGAATAGTTAGCTATAAATCGTGGAACATATTCTTACCTTTCTGTTGGATATCACTTTTGCTGTCAGCGATCAGTTGCAAGCAGGCCTGCAGCACTGCAAAGTGAAAGCATTTTGAAATCAAAGAAATAAAAACCAGTAACAGAATAGAGCAAGCTTTTGAAATTACCTTAGTAGAAAAAAAAAAGAAAAGACATGAAAAAAAATCCTCTCTCGGTCTCACCACTTTTTTGATTTTAATGCAGATCTTACTCAAATGTGCAAAACCAGAATTCACAGTACAAGACATACTAGATAACTTTCAGAGATTATGCAGCTAAGCAGGAGGCCTCAGATAGTAGCACGAGTAACACTTGCTTGTTTTAATCTCTGGTCCTAATATAATTCAAAAATGTAGCAGTAAGTCAAATGAGCTAGGAACCATCAGATCAATTAGCCTTGTTAATTTTCTAAGCAAAAACTCAACCCTGCCAGCTATGACAGATATCAGATTTTTGAATGATTTTTACTATGTTGGTTAAAGAAATTACTTTCCACTCATAGCTGCTGTAAAGTGTTACTCATATATACTGGTTACATTGTACTTTCAAAATAAATTCTCAAAATCCGTATATAGGTATTTTCAGTATGTTTTCAGATACCCACGCTCAATCAATCTATACTGAGACTAAGAGAGAAGATACAGAGATGAGTGTTGACAAATTACTACACACATAACAAATAGCTTAGTATCTCTCAAAACTGGTGCATTACTCAGAACTGTAGATACTGGTGACACTAATGAGAAACTGGGAGTTTGATCAGTGAGAAATATTGTAGTATGTTAAAATATAGGCTCGCAAGTGAAACAAAGATCTTTAAAAAAAAATATCTTCCTAAGCATAGATGTCAGGGAACAGGATGAAAGAAAAAAAAAAAGGATAGAGCAAATTTTAATGAAAACATCTGATTCTAGTGCTACTTTGAAGGTTGCAAAATAGAGTAACATTTACTGAACTTGACAGAAACCAAATTAATTTGCTAAGAGTCAAGAGAAGAAAATTCTGCCGTAGATTGCCGAATCTATATTTTTCTTTATCTCTTTTCAAGTAAGAAGGCTGTGGGTCAGATTTGCCCATTCTTGCTATCATGGGAGGTGCCCTACTCCATGGGATCCTGTCTCTGCATCTGCCATTTGGTACCCACAGTGCAACCAAGTGCCTAGCGGCACAAACCTCTCGCTGCACAGCAGGTATTGAGAAAATTTGAGTTGAAAGCAGGCTCTCTCTCCAAGTCTCCATTCCAAGGGGGCCTGCCTGAAAAAAGAGTGCTGGATGCTCACCAGCACTCAGTGGTGCCAACTGGCAGCGTACAGAGGTTCAAGCGCAGGTCTGGGAACGCTGCATTGTCACTATGATTGCACAGCCTGTGAGCCCCACTTACGTTAATGGGAATGTTATCCTGCTCCTACACTGGAATGCGTCCTTGAGTTCTATCAGTGCTCAGCAATAATGTGCCAAAAACTATAGATTTTCAAACCAAGAATTTAAAGGCATCTGATTTTCCTGCCTTATGATAAGGAGTAGAAAAAACAAGCCAACACAAAATTGCAAAAGGTATTATACTTCAGTCATTTTTCTATCACACTTGCAAGCAACAGAATTTTCTGAAAAAGAAGCTTCCAAATAAGATCAAAATGTGGTTTTTTGGTATCGCACACCAAAGCACATCAGATAACTTATTTCACAAGGTATTAATTCACTGTCCTTTGGAGTCAAGTGCCTTCCTAGTGAATAGGACTTGCTGATTCCCTAGCATTTCAGTAAGCTAAGTAAAAAATTTAATTACAGCTTTTAAGAGAAATCACTAGTTTGGCCACTAGATTTTCCACTAACCAAACAAGAAAGGATTTGTTATTATTCACACTAACCAGCTGTTATCCAGCTGGGGCAAAAGGTATAGTATCCACAAATAGTATCCACAAACAGTGGAAGCTATGGCTACCTTAGCAACTCTTGTTAAACCTTGCATTCTTGAAACTATCCTGATTCACAGTTTGCAAGTCTGGATTTAAGTTTCACTTGCTTGCAGCATTGAAATACTAGTCATCATTGCTGAGAACTGCTACACAGTAATTAAAATCAGCAAGTTCAGTACAGTTCGAGACCTTTTCCATTTTTTAAAAACACATACCAACTCAGCTTTATTCACAAAATATCAAATCTACGTATACGTATATTCTCTAAAAAAATCTCACTGTCTCTTTTTTTTAGTGTATGCAGAGAGAAATAAGGCTCCACAAAATATAGTAAGCTTGTTTTTCATGGATAAATATGGATACAACAGTGTCATTCCTGACAATAGAGAACAGGAACTAGCACTGTGGCTTTTTTACCTAAAGCTGCAAATGACAAATAATATCTAAAATAGGGTTTGAGGGACTGAAAAACAACATGCTTAAAAAAAAATGTTCAGAAGCCAAGGCTGACACATAACTATTTCCAGTATATACAAGTACTTTGCTTTGACCTCAGTGGAACTACATACATGCTTAAAATTAAGTAATCAATTGAAACAAATTCAGAGTAAACAACACTACTATTAAGGAGAAGATATGGATATACAGAGTATATTTTCTGTGTAAATTAACAGGGATTTTCCTAATGTTGTTAAGAAATGTTAGCAATTCTATTCCAAGAAGGACCCAAGTCTTACCTGAAGTACAATATCAAGAATATATGCATTACAAAATATGGGTTGAATAGTTACTGTCAGTACTGAGCAGAATAAATCAAAAGCTCTACCTGAATGCCCTTTAGCCCAGCGTAAACGGAACCTGAGCATCAGCTTTGTAGTGTAAAGGTTTTTTGAATAATTAATAGTGCAAGCAGAATACAGGATTCATAGAATACATCTTAAAAATGTGTAAAAATATCTGGACTGAGTGTCACCATGAGATCTAGCTGTATAAAACAGAGTGTATCTAGAACAATAAAGTATGCCCCATCCTCTTGTAACTTCATATAAAAGCTTTGCTTTGACGAGCATTTTTTTTTTCCTGATTTTGTCCACTCTGTGGGGTATGGGTGGGGAGAAGAACATTTCAGAGTCTGTCTTCTTCCATGAACAGAACAGCCAATTCTGAAGAAGCTACTGCCTCCAGATGCCTTTATAAACCACAGCCAGCACATTAAGGGATGTGTTCTCCACTGGTTGAGCAATATAACCACAGTTTAAAAAAAAGCTAGCTTTTGCAGCAGGATAGGAACACAGCCTCCTGCATAACTGCATGATTTAAGACCTGATGTTGGTAAAATCAAATTTGCCTTCCCATGCAATTTTTTGTATTATTTAACTTGCATAATCATTTTGATATTTTGCAATCTAACTTCATAATACATCAAAAAATATTCAAGTTTATTATCTGTGAAAAGATTTTTATATCTGAGGTCTGAGATATCTATCTCATTTTTTGCTGAAATACAAGCAAGTAAAAACTCTGAACTTTAAAAAAACAGACCTGCTTGTTTAGGTTCCTTCTTTGGTCTAGATCTGTTCTCCGTAGACTTCCTGAAACGTACTTAAACACTAGATAATTCAGTTTATAAAGTATATGCATGTTCTTGAACAATTTGCAGTTCTTCTTCCTTTAACTTCTGCATTTCTTATCATAAGAGATCTTCTTTTACTTTTTGCTTGTACATTTTTATAGACTAGTTAATTTGGTGATTTTTAAGTAAGAAGCCTTTATATGGCATCAATCATTGATTAAATCAGTCCCTGCATTAAAATGGCTTGGTCATATTTACAGATATGACTCAGGTCTAACAACTATCTTCAAAGTTTTGGTAGCATTATTTTGACCTTAATAGAATCATCAGTAACATGTTACAATGAGAATTACAAGAAAATAATTTACTAAGAACTAAGAATGCTTCTATTATACAGTATAAAGTTGAATGCTGTTTTTAAAAATTAGAGCCTATTTTGTGTATTTTTGATTGCAGTATGATGCATAATACAAAACATTGATTCATTCATGAAGTGGAATTCTTCACATAAAATTGCAGGCATTGCATCAAGTCATTTTCTATCCTTTCACACAGAAGGGCCTACTTCCTTTTGAGTTAGACTGTTGTCAGCAGAAACAAAAAACAATAACTATCTTTTCAAGAAGTAGGCATTTGTTTATTATTAAGAGAACTTTTATATTTCCCCTCTTCAAACAATAAAATACGAAGTATTTTGAATATTTGGTGATTTTTTTATGTGGCATTTATTTAGACTAGTAACAAAAGGTTAGATTTCTTGATTCAAAGACTGATAAAGTCAAGTTTCACTTGTAAAAGTTCTTGCTATCCCACTGTCACAGAGATCTAAAACAAAAACATACAGAGTCAAAACACTTCTAATGAATAATTGTACCAGTTTGCCAAAGCAAATGTGCCCATTTGCCAGTAATGCAATCATACAAAGAACATTGGCAGTATTCTCATAACTTATTGACCCTGCTTGCATGACTATAGTTATTTCCTGTGGACGCAACTGATACTGAGGTAGAACCTGGGAAGCACTAGTAAAAGAAATTGCCAAGTCACAAGCCAGGTTAGCCTGCCTCACTACTTTGTGCGGTTACTTAGAATTTCTCCTCAGTTCCTTCCATACATGCAATCAGACTGGTTGAGACGGATAACCTCAGTACATCAAAGTAAATATTGTCCATGGGTGCTTCAATTTTATTACAGCAGAATGTTGCCTAAATTGAGTTTATAGATGACCTGATGCTCACCTACCTAGTCTGTCACAGGAATCAGAATCCCACAGTAATAATCAGAATGAAGCACAGAGACAGAGTGTAAATGAAATGACATTCATACACTAAACTTCCTTAGGCAATGGAACCTATATCTTGTTTCTGGACTCAAGCACGTGTACAGCTTAGAGAGAAACATGCAGGCAAAGCAATCAATAATTGTGAACGGGATATAAAATTCAGGAGAGGTTTTTGTTGTGCAGTGATTTTCCTCTACAGACAAAATCTATAAAAAGAAAGACAAATAAGGAAAATTATATCTGTTCTTATGTGTCCTGATATGACATTTGCCAGAAGTGGTTAGATGATCTATCTGCGTGCGTATTAATAATATGTACCTTTCAAAATCACCCATTAACTCCTACTCATCGTATCAAGAACTCTGGTTCTGACTGCTAACTGTACAGCTTTGTTTGGAATTGATGCTTGAAACCCATCTCTTCAACCTACTTGAGCTGGAAATTTTCTCAAGACACAAAACTTACAAGTAGTGATGACTAATAGTTTTATGCATGAACACAAATAAAGACCTCATAAAAATATGATAGAACAGCACTGTGTTAGATTCATTTTCCTTCACTTGTCATTTTAATTAAAATTGTATTTTAAGGCCACTTTTATGCACACAACATCAAACAAATTAAAAAAAAAAGATAATAGAAATTTCATATGTTCAAGAAGCGCTGTGATGGGCATAAAAAGAATCATGAGACATCCATTTCTGGAATTTATTAATTAAAATTTAAAAAGAAAACAGGATGGAACTACAACTTTATTTATAAACAAAATAATAGTTTTATATTTTACTTCCGCTCTCTGATGAAGCATAAGAGAAGCAACTGGATATCAGTGGCATTTTCAAGTATTCTCTTTCTAAGGAATTGGTCCATGTTAAAGTGAAATTATGGGTCAACAATTAAGTATGAGACCAGACTCTACTTTGAGACCTCGTTGAAGCAAATAGAAATAGGATGAGAAGAAGGCACCTCACTCAATACCTTAATTTATCTGCCATTGTACTAGAATGAGTGCAGTGCATCTGCAGGATGATTTGGAGGCTGCCAGGATTCCGATACCCAGAAATGGACGTGAGAAGATCAAAATGCAGGACTAGTAATTCTGTGTACCTGACCAAGTAACGGACAGGATTCAGCACCATGAACAACACCATGGTCTCTTATTTCACTCTGCTAAACCAAAATTTAATATTGACCAGTAGGTTCACGGTCAGTAGCTCATGGACCAGTGAAATCCGATCTAAGAAAATGTAACATCTTACTGCACTCTGACAAACTAAATTTGTTGTAATTAGAGCAGGCAGAAAGGTAACCCTGGCTAACAGATGACCTTTTATATAAATGGAAGATGTGTAATTTTTTTTTTTTAGATATATGAAAATGCGATGGTCATGTTAGAAAACAGTTTTGTAGTAGGTCAACCTACATAGCTTTTCCCTTCTAAATGAACGTTTATATTCTGTGCATTCTGTCATCCATCCTAAACAATTTTAAAGCCAGCTTTATCTTAAAAAAAACCCCCAAACACTTAAAGAAATACGTAGCTTAATTAGAATTTTATGTGAATAAAGGTGAATAGATATAAACAGGGGTGGCTACCCGATGAGAAGGACTTATGTCTGCCAGACGCACAGCTGAGAAGCCCAAAACCCTCCTCTCCTCCATACACCCTCAAAAAGCAATAAGAATAAAGATGAAAGGTACCATGAAGGGCACTGGATAACTGATGCTATAACATTAGTTTAAAATAAGACATACCTCCTTATTTTTATGATACTCGTGCTTGAGATCACTAGCTTTTTTTGGGAGACGCTAGGGTGGGGAGAGCAGGGAAGCTCTGTGGTTCCCGTGATAGGAAACAGGATACAAGAAATACAATTTAAGCAATCTTCTCCTCAGCCCTGTTTGTGAAATCACTCTTAGCCAAGACCCTGAAGTCAAAGATTACCAACGAAATAGAATAAATCACATTTAAACCTATGGATTTTGGGTGATGTCCTAAATGAATATTTCCTTTTGAGAACACTGGACGTAAATAGAGTGATTATAATCTAGAATGTAAATTTCATTTAGCTTGCTGAAGCTTAAGTGAAATGCATTTCACATTAATTAGTCACTCAAAAGTACAATTTAAGCAAACTTTGATTTACAAATTACTCCATTTCAACTTTCATCACTTAAAACAATCTAAAACTATCCATGAGATGATTGAACTGATTTAGCAACTAAGAAGCATTTTTAGTTGCTCCGCGCAATTAGAGTATGTATGCAAATTGTTATCACAAAATTCTATATTTCATCCTATCAGGTATCATTGTGTTTGGAAACAGAAGAAGAAAGAAATGTAGGCATTTTATTCCCAAAGGAAACAAATACATTCCAGTAATATTCCAACATTATAATACACATCAGAGGTCTTTTATGGAGCACTTTCTTCAGTGCTCTCTGCAGCACCTTTTAAAAAGGCTGTGATAGAAAAAATCTTACTAGATAGGCATGCCTTTATTTATTTTGCTATTTACATTAATAGATTGTTTTAATGCAGAAATGATGCTAAACATCTGAATTCCTTGTAGTTTGCCTCTTTGGACAGGTACAAGCCAGCCATTCTCTTTGAAAGCTTCCACTTCCCTAAAGTTAAGGAGCTTTCTTGTTACTTCTCTCTTTTAGGATGAGATAGTTTCCCAGAAAATGACTTGGCATTTTTAATGATAGCTTTCCCTCCCTACTATTGATCAGAGAGAAACAAGTTAGGCATTACCTTGATCTGAGACTGATGGATTTAGAATTGAGCAATTTACAATCTGAACAATTTAAAGTTGCGTTACTCAACTCTACTGCATCATCGAGACATACCTCCATTACAGGAAGATTTGGGATGTAATGTTCAAAGTTCAACCTGCAGATAGCATGAATATCTGGTACCTTAAACAGTATGGTAACTATTAAGAGAATATGCCTACGATTAACACCATTCATTCAGCAATAATTGTAAAAACCTTAGCAGGCTTTGGAAGCATGGATTGGCTGACAGGAGAAGATATGAGTCAAGCACTGCTGCTTTTCTCAAGAGGGTATCCAACTGCGGCATCCCAACCCACTCCACCAGGTGCTATTTACCTGTTTCTTCTGTGTGGACAATAGACCTTCTTCCCCTGTTTCTGCTCCCATTCCAGATTTCCTTTTGGAAGCCTTCAGCTGGGCCAGGACCAGGAAGCCTGTTCTCCTAACAGGGAGAAGCAGCAGTCAGTGAAAGCAGCCTCACATTTGCTCGTCCCCTGGAAGCCGAAACCCACCCCTCCAGCTTACCTGCCTGGCTCCAGCTGCAGACACTTGCAGGAAGGAAGAAACAGGGGTACCCACTTTATTTTCGTCAGGGGACACGGGTGGCCGGTCTAGCAGAGACCTTGCCTGGACCCTGTAGATCAGCTCGTTGCGCAGAGCTTCTAGTTCTGTTTTCAGGGTGATAACATGGTAAAGAGACACTGCTGCAAGACAAGAGGACAGGAGCATTGCAAGCCACAGGAATGTGACAGAAAAAAGTCCCGTGGTGCCTGAAGCAGCACCAGGGGGGGCAGAGGGAGAGGAGGCGGTATCCTTCTGTTGGATGACGTGCACACACTCCACGGATTTCATCGCTGCTCTTTCCTCACTAAAGCCAGAGGGAGAGTTCAGCTGTCCCCTTCCGAGGTGCAATCCATGTTACCAGTTGCTCTCTGAAACTAAGGGCATCCAGAATAAGTGAACAAAACGCCCAGATCATTTCCTGTCATATGAAGCCGTTGATAGAACCATTAAACTTAATGTACGGAGTGAACGTCTAAGATTCAGTCTCCGTATAGTTTTCTTCTTTCTGTGCTGCATTTTGGAAATGAATACTTTCTCATGAGCTGCTTGCTCAATCTACCTTCCTCCTTTCACTTTCAACTATTTATTTCTGTGGCAGCTTGCTATTACCATTTCCCATTATCTTTAAATTTAGGCACAGCCGGTTCCACCAGTAATTTAGAGCCTTATCTAGAGGTGCAGAAACAATGTAAAGTTTCCTGGCAGCATATCGACCAGTGATACTTAAAAGACATACACATAGGAGAATGTGTGTGACTTTGTGTATATGTAGGTATACAGATGTACTGCATGTGTACATTATATGATACATATTAATATATATTCATATCTAAAGTGCCTACAGAGGGGACAACCTATTCAAACAAAAAGTTTTGTGGTTTCCTAAACTCTATAGTGAAAAATATTCCCAGATACGAGTTACAAATTACTAGTCTTGCAATTGTATGAAGTTGCAGGTTCTGCAGTTCAGTTCATCATACTAACTTGAAAAGGGATGGATTTTTATCAAACTTACCTAACAAATATAGTTTCCCTGCAGTATGCAAGGATCTGGATTAATGCAAAAGGGAACAGAGGACTCAGAAAAGTGGGGAGAGGAAACTTGGGGGAGTGGGGGAAACTAGAAGGGGTGAAAACTAGAGGATGGGAAAGAATAAGAGAGGGGAAAATAAGAATGAAGGCAGGGAGGAAGGGCAGAGGGGTAGAAAAGGAAAATAAGATTTAGAGATTTTTTTTTTAAAAAAACAAAAATTTAAATACTGGAGTTTTTCAGGTGAATCCTGAGTATACAGATTAAGCTCATCTTTTCAAGATTTTATTAATCCTTTCATCTTAAAACCCTGCATTAGGAATTCCTTCTTTCTCTGCAGTTAGCTAAATATTCCAAATGTGTTCATATGCTTTTTATAGTGTTCCCTCATGCAAAAGTAAACTTTTACTCCTTTGTTAAAATGTTCAGTGGTCTGTAATAGAAAAAAAAATACATATTGAAAACCATCATGATTAGGGCTAAAATCAACAGGTCAGCTTCCCCACTGGAATCCAATTTTTTTACCATGTAAGTAAAGTTCTATCTTTGCAAGAGAAAGAACTTTTATAGGTCTGTCTGAGTACTGTGTAATGAATCCTGCTGGCAACACTTGTCAGAATAGCTCCAATCAAGTTGATTCTGTTGAAGGAGCAACAATGGATTAACATACTCTTTAGCCTCTCCCACTTCTATTTCTTAAGGCTGTGAGAAACTCAGGGTTAGTAAAAGCTTTATCATCTTCTGTTGTGATGCGAGGTACCCTTTTCCTTACTTTACTACCTCTAGCAACCACCCAATATCCTGCACAGATAAGTAATTATTTTCTTAAATGCAGAGTGGATTTAATGGAGTGGAATCAGTGCAAGGTGGAATAAGAGCAGAATAGCATACTGTTTCTGTATTTATTTTCAAGGCTAAGTTAAGGTGTAAATGGGGCTGCATTTTGAAGGAAATTTAAGATGAACTAAGGTAGGTTTTTTTGGAACAGAATAAGTAATTATTAGAACTAAGCAGACATGCCTTGAAGTATCACTAGACATCAGAACAGTACCAGCCTGCTACTGACTGTGTTCCAAAAATAAAATGTCAGTTGGAAAAGAAGTGCTATTTAAGGAAATTAAACCAAATGAGAAAATGAAAGTTATAACTAGCTACCCAGAAATACTGAGAAACAATTGGCCAGTGAGGTCTCTGCGGTCATTAGCATATAAGAAAATAACAGGCAGGTATATAATTAGCATCAATCTAGTCGCTTCTAGAGAAAATAGGCTGTTCCCAGACTCCAAACCTTCTTTAAACGGGGTCATTATTTGGGCTGACAAAATAATTGTGGTGACACAGAGGACTTCTGTAAGACATCCAGCTTTGTGTTGCTTATCGTTCTGATAAATGAGAATTTCAAAGGAGAGATGAGGAAAATCAAAACAGCCCACTCTCATCAAATTGTTAAATTTAACAGGTATTTCTAGTTGACTATCAGAGGGGTCATGCTGTTTGCAACCTTGTGTTGTTCTATATCTTCATAAGCAGTTAAGTGACTTGAAAGAAAATATAATTTTAGACAACTTTTGTGATGATGAAAACATAGTGGAACAATCAATAATGACAGTGAGAGATCAATCATGAAAAACAACACGAATTGCCTAGAAACAGACTTAGCTGAACAACTTCCATTTTAACACAATCAAATGAAGCTTCAGTAAATTGCAGACTACTAATTGCATTAAAGTAAAATCTCAGCAATATGACTTAAACAGCCAAAACAACAAAACATGCTAGTTAAAAAGCCTAGAGCGTAGAGTTGGTGCCTATACGTCTTGTCATAACACACTATTCTTATGATTCTTCTTGTTGTCAGAGCTGCAAAGTAGTCCTTAACCTCCTTAAAGCAAAGTCAGTAAGATTAACACACGTGCAGTTTCTTCGGTGTTTTAAACTAAGGCGTGACTAAAGAGGACTACGGAGTGCTCAGATTAACCTTCCATTAGCAGACATGGGAGGGTGTTGACTCCAGCTGAACACGAGCTTTCAGTGGAACTTTCTTGTTGAAACAGAAGTGTAATATTTGGATATATATGCTGGAGGAAATTATTAAGCAAAAATAAGAAGTAACAGTAACTGTGCTTTTATATTGACAAAACTGTTAGCATATATATACAGCTATGACTACCAAAAGCTATGTTTGCTTTTGGTAGTCATAGACTACCAAAAGCAAACAGTGGAAAGGGTTCAAAACAAAAATCCAGAATGAATATAAGAGGCCTAAAGAACTCAGCATGAAAAGGGTGTTCAGTTTGTGGTTAGCAGCCTGCTTCTACTGGCCAGCTTCCCTGAAAACCCTTTTGCAAAAGTTTCTACCCTATTAACTGTTTTTGGCTTAAGACACACATGCTATGCTACACGTGCAACAAGTGACTACCTCAAGCCTAGTTCAAAGCAGCATTTTCCAAACCATTTCTAGAAAATAAGATGTCACTACATTAAACTGCAGAAATTTAGTCCTGGCCATCTAACTCTGGAAGCAAATAGGAATAAACCCTTGTAATAAAGCTATTCTGAAAATATAGTCCTATTTTGCATTCACAGCACAGTTGATCCATGCACACACGGTGAATCCAACCATGTAGTGCCTCCTTAACCCAAAGAATGAGCTATGTTGAATACTCAGGTTGACTGACAAAGGGTCCTCTTTAATTTAGCGAAGGAAAGCTATTAAGAAATGCCTTGGCTAGTCTAAGAATTTTACTTAAGCAAATCTTTTACTTTTGGGAAAAAGAACAAACTTTAGGTAAAACTCAAAATAAGAAGAAAAAATACCCATTACTGCTGAAGACTCTTATTGGTGAGAATGTTTCACTAGGGGAAATGGATTCTTGAACAAAATCAAGGCTGGTTAAGCCTTCCAAGATATTACAGCAAAACCAAACCCTGCAATTTGTGCAAGCAATTAATTTTTTTCATTTCTGTTATGCAGAGTATCAGATTAAATTATCAAGACAGGCCCTGCTAACCTGCAAATTTATAAAACATCGTCATTACATCTGTGGGGAACCAAGGCAAAGATAGTTAGCAATCACACAGGAAATTTGTGGTTGAACCAGAAACTGAACTCTTGATTTCCTGAAATCCAGTTCTGTACTTTAACCACAAAAGCATCTTCTTTGAGGGGGAGGAAAACCCCATAATGAAGTTTAACACAGAAAAGAGAAGCAGATGATTTGAATATGAAGACTTGGATAAAAACCCAGTTTAATGAAGAAATTTAGAAGTTTACTTAAAAACAAGTCTTCTGTCTTTAAAAAGGAAGCCGTAGAGATGCTGCAACCCAGAGATCCAGGCAAATGTCGATGGCCACACTAAAAGTATGCCTCCAGTGGCAAAGGTCCAACTTCACATACTTCTGAAGTAGCCACAAAATGGAACTGGTGCCTGCAGTTATTACAAAAAGAAAGAGGCCATGATAGCTTGCCTTACTACACGAGACAGTACAGAACAGATAGAGGAGCAAAGAATAACCAAAGGTTCCATTTTAAACACATTTACAAAATTAATAGGCTATTTTGGAGTAGATCAGAATAAATCCTATATGACAGGTTTCTGCTATTACAGATATCTTTATTAGGCATACGCATAGTTAGCCCTCTGAATGAGTACACATTGCCTTAAAGGACACTTAATTAGTTCGTTCAATCATTAACTGCAATTTAGAATGATAGAATAGTTTGGGTTGGAAGGGACCTTTAAAGGTCCATCGTCCCTGCAATAAGCAGGGACATCTTCAACTAGATCAGGTTGCTCAGAGCCCCGTCCAACCTGACCTTGAATGTTTCCAGGGGTGGGGCATCTACCACCTCTCTGGGAAACCCATTCTAGTGTCTCACCACACCCGTAAAAAATTTCTTCCTTCTACCTAGTCTAAATCTACCCTCTTTTTGTTTAAAAGCATTACCTCTTTTTCTGTTGCATCAGGCCCTGATAAAAAGTTAGTCCCCATCTTTCTTATAAGCACCCTTAGGGTACTGGAAGGCCGCTATAAGGTCTCCCTGGAGCCTTCTCTTCTCCACATTGAACAACCCCAACTCTCTCAGCCTGTCCTCATAGGAGAGGTGCTCCAACCCTCTGATTATTTTTGTGGCCCTCCTCTTGACCCACTCCAACATGTCTTTCCAGGGTCTATGTCTTTCCTGGGGCTTTCCTGGGCCTGAGGGCCCCAGAGCTGGTGCAGCACTCCAGGTGGGCTCTCACCAGAGCAGAGCAGAGGGGTAGAATCACCTCCCTTGCCCTGCTGGCCATGCTTAATTTGATGCAGCCCAGGATATGGTTTGCTTTCTGGACTACGAGAACACATTGTTGGCTAATGTCCAACTTTTCATCCACCAGTACTCCCAAGTCCTTCTTATCAGGACTGCTCTCAATCCCTTCATCCCACAGCCAATATTGGTACTGAGGATTGCCCCAGCCCAGGTGCAGGACTCTGCACTTGACCTTGTTGAACTTCATGAGGTTCACATAGGCCCACTTCTCAAGCCTGTCCAGGGCCCTCTGGATGACATCCATGTCTCAGACGTGTCAACCACACCACTCAGCTTGGTGTTGTCTGCAAACCTGTTGAGAATGCACTTGATCCCACTGTCTATGTCATTGCTGAAGATAATAAACAGTACTAGTCCCAGTATGGACACCTGAGGGACACCTTTTGTCACCACTCTCTGTCTGGACATTGAACCGTTGACCACTACCCTTTGGATGTGACCATCCAATTCCTCATCTACCAGATAGTCCACTCATCAAATCCATATCTCTCCAAGGATGTTGTGGGGGATCATGTCAAAGGCCTTACAGAAGTCCAGATAGATGACATCCATTGCTCTCCTTCACTGCTACTTTTTAAGCAGATGTCAGGGTGGTTGAAGTCCCCTGGCAAGACAAGAGCCTGAGAGTGCAATGCCTCCCATAGCTGGAGTAAGAAGGCTTCATCAATAGGCTCCCCTTGATCAGCCAGCCTGTAGTGGACACCAATGGCAAGGCTCCCTTTGTTGCCTCAGTCTCTAATTCTTACCCATAAGCTTTCAACCTGCTTATGCTATGCTTTTGAGACAGCTTCTTCACACTCCTATCCACTTCTTGATGTAAGGGGCAACTCCTTCACTACTCCTTCCTCGCCTGTCCCTTCTGAACAGCCTTTAGCCATTGATAGCCGCACTACAGTCGTGGGATTCGTCCCACCAAGTTTCAGTAACGGCCACTAGGTCTCAGCTTCCTAGCAGCATGGTAGCTTCCGACTCCTCCAGTTTGTTGCCCATGCTGAGTGCATTGGTGTAGAGGCACTTCAGCTGGGCTGTCGGGTCAGCTGTGTCACCTTCTTAGAGGAACATCCCTTAATTCCTTTGGGGTATTTCACTGGTGTTTCCCTCTTGGCTCCTGTTACCTCGGGATCCCTGACTCATCTCTGAAGACTCTGAGTGTGCTGAAGTGTAGCTTTCATGTCCCAGAGCACCAGGCTGCAGGCCAGCACTAGCACCCCATCCCTCTAACCTTGGTGTGTCATTCCACTGCTTGTCATGGGCAAACCTGATATTGCCCCCCTCCCGATTTGAGCCAAGGTTAAAGCTCTGTCAATTAGCCCTGCCGGTTTATGACCAAAGACCCTCATTCACACAGTAGGAAAACCAAGTAAGTTCCTGCCTCACATATGGATTAAAAAATCAGTCTATTTGTGGATACTGTTCTCCTGTGGTGTGTATCTTACATCCTATTATCTTAAATTTCTGGAAGCTGTTGAATACCTTGCAAGCAAAGGATGTGTTACACAAACAGTTAAAAGTCCTATGTGATATATTACATTGTTAAAAAGGAAAAAAAACCCAAACCATCCTATGGGATTTTTCTGAAGCAAAAGATGTATTCTTCTCTCTTTGCCTCCCAATTTCAAAATTGCCTAGGATTAACACGAGTGCCTCTGCACATTTTAGATATGCCATGCTTCATTTATTTCTTGCCTAAGACTTTATTTCTCTAGACTTCTAGACAATTTGGGTCCAAATCTGGCATGCATACCACACAAAATAAACATACAGCTGACTTGCAGCTATCATTACTTTTTACATGGTTATTACAGTGCTTTCAAAGAGAATAGGAAATGGCACAGGAAGGAAAAGCAATTATTATAGGTGTTTGACAAAGTATGCAGCAGAACCAACAAGAAATATATATATTTTTTTAAAATATATAAAATGAAACCATAAGTTATATAAGACAAAAGCTATATAAAGATATATAAAACACAAGATAAATAACATAGGATATATAAAATATAAAAAGAAACCACAAGATTTATATACTACGTCAGCTTAACGCCAGCGTCCGCCCCTTCCCCCTACCCCCGTGATGTTATAGCGATTCCTTCTTACTGCACAGGAAATATGGAGCTCTGTCATACAGCTGTAGCTCACTTCTCTTATAGTCTCACTGCCTTGGCTATCCGGCAACACGGAGTATTGCATTTCTCCACCTCTTCGACTCTGTGCAACTTGACAGATTTTGCACAGACGGGCTAAAAATGCATTTGTATGGTAGCGAAATAAACAAGGAGCCATGGCCCGTCATGTGGGAGTGGCCACTCTGCTGCTGTGGACCTTTAACAGAGGGCACAGGACAGGGATACAAGTATTTTCAAATCATGGCGTTATTTCTTCATAGCTGTATGTAATTGCTACACTGTCCCTGAGTCCTCAAGGGTAGAAAGGGAAGGGTTCTCTGCCTGACCTTTCCCTTTGAATTTTTGTAAATAATTAGCTTACACCAGATGTAAGCATAACGCAAAACAGCTGTAGAACTTCCTTTCTTTCTGTCTTCAAGCAGCAAAATCCGTTCCTTAGTTGCTTGTCAAAACTAGCGGCAGCATCTCTCCAGACGTGGTATGTGAACACACATTTTATGTCAGCACCCTTGCAGTTTTGCATTATCCATCTCATCGCTTAAGATTATTAAAGGTGTATCTCCAGCTATTATGAGTGATGCCATGGTCTGTAATAACCATAAAACCACGTCTGCCCTTAAGCTCTAATGCCTTTCAGAGAAAGAAAAACTGCTGTTTTTCAAGACATAGGAGAGTTATTCTGCCCCCACCCAAGCTGAAGCATAACAAATTAATCACATTAAGGTTTTCAAAACATTTCCAGAAAATATTCAGTTTATCTTCCTTATCTGCTTACAGAGACAGAACTCTGTAAAAAGTCTAAAATGAAGACCCTGAATAGGGTCCAACAAATGATTTAAAGCTCAGGCATGTTTAATATCTTCAGAACAAATACTTTTTGTTTAGATGATGGTTCAGTATTTTCTCAAAACCTTACCTACCTATACTTGAGCTTTTTCACAGACAGCAAGTCCCCTGCCTTTGGTTTAGGTTTCATTTCTAGCATTTTAGTTTAGACTTTCATATGCCCTTAGGAACGCTTATTATGATTTAAGCAGTACCTGCAAATTCTGAGAGAAATTCAAAGGCTATATTTTACCTTTGTCGATCTGATATGAAGGCCTATACATATCTACTGAGGAAATGAATATAACATCATGAGGGATTCCAGGACACAGTTTATGTTGTGCTTTGTAGCCCAGCTGCTTATGAATTTTCAAATAAGAAAAAGCAAATGCAAGACTTGCATTCTTCAGAGTACCACTGTGCAAGTAAGGCTTAGGGACATAGTTCACAAGACAGCAAACTGCTTTTCATTCAAGAAGGACAGTATTCACACGAAGTACACAAATCTCAGCTGCTCCTTTACGTTCATTGTTTCCTTTTCAAGAATTAGAAATAACTTTTTTTCCCATTCAAAACTAACGTGTCTTGAATGAAGTGCCAAAATGTGACACCATCCCCCCTACCCCTCTTTCCTACGTATTGGGTTAAAATTGAACTGTAAGTCTTGCAGTAATTCAGGAGAGGATACACATTTTGCAGCTTTAGAAAAGACAGCAGTAAACCCTTATTTTACAGGTATTTCACAGTAACCGTGCAGGATGGGAGCAGAGGTGATACAAGCTTACTTATTCGTTTCTCTGCAAGAGACTAGAAATCACTTCATCCCAAGTATCCCACTGCAGCTACATGAATTAACTACAGGGATGCTAGAGTACCGTTATCGCATTTAAAATCGACATTTAAAATATTACCAGCAACAGGTGGTAAAACTAGTTGGAAACACTTAAAAATATGTATCACAATTATATATCACAATATGTATCACTGTAACAATTTATTTTATGGCCTCAAGTTACACCAGGGGAGGTTTAGATTGGATTTCCTCATGGAAGAATTTCCTCAAGGAAAGGGCTGTCAAACATCGGAACAGGCTGCCCAGGGAAGTGGTGGAATCATCATCCCTGGAAGTATTTAAAAGATGAATAGATGTGCTGCTGAGGGACATGGTTTAGTGGTGGTTTTTGTCAGTTAGGTTGATGGTTGGACTTGATTTTAAANCTTGAATGAAGTGCCAAAATGTGACACCATCCCCCCTACCCCTCTTTCCTACGTATTGGGTTAAAATTGAACTGTAAGTCTTGCAGTAATTCAGGAGAGGATACACATTTTGCAGCTTTAGAAAAGACAGCAGTAAACCCTTATTTTACAGGTATTTCACAGTAACCGTGCAGGATGGGAGCAGAGGTGATACAAGCTTAGTTATTCGTTTCTCTGCAAGAGACTAGAAATCACTTCAGCCCAAGTATCCCACTGCAGCTACATGAATTAACTACAGGGATGCTAGAGTACCGTTATCGCATTTAAAATCGACATTTAAAATATTACCAGCAACAGGTGGTAAAACTAGTTGGAAACACTTAAAAATATGTATCACAATTATATATCACAATATGTATCACTGTATCAATTTATTTTATGGCCTCAAGTTACACCAGGGGAGGTTTAGATTGGATTTCCTCATGGAAGAATTTCCTCAAGGAAAGGGCTGTCAAACATCGGAACAGGCTGCCCAGGGAAGTGGTGGAATCATCATCCCTGGAAGTATTTAAAAGATGAATAGATGTGCTGCTGAGGGACATGGTTTAGTGGTGGTTTTTGTCAGTTAGGTTGATGGTTGGACTTGATTTTAAAGGTCCCTTCCAACCTTGATGATTTTACAATTCTGTATTTCCTAAGTTACACAATTTCTATGTCACTTACAATATTATTATGTCACATATAGTATTATTATTTGGGGGACTTCTCTTATTCCCCCAGATAACAGAGAAGTTTTGAATTGCAGGATGTATTAGAAAGTGATGGAGAGCTACCACATAGCAGTTTTACTTATTAATACTTCCCAAAAGTGAGGATATGTGGACAAAGCTTAGAAACAGATATTCGTAATATAGTTTTTCCCTGCTGTAATTGGTTTCCACAGACACTACATCTAACAATACAGATGTATATTCCACCTGCTCTGGTTTTAGTAACATCCTGGTTTGAGGTAAACAGAATCCACTTTCTGTTCGGTAATTTTACTTCTTAGCTTGGCCTCTTCTAACTCTCTGAAATTTACAGCATATTGTGCCAAAAATGTTGCGTTCTCAGAGTGATAAGGGCAATGTTTACAATTAGTGCCAAGGAATGGTAGGCAGTGAGGCTCTTGCTTATACTTATTGCTATAACAACCAAGGTCAGCTAATTCTGTTATTTGCCTCATTGGAGGGTCGGAAATGGAAAAGCGTAGAAGGATCCCACCTTCGGGGAGGACAGGTCAGCTGACCCAAAATTGACCAACAAGGGTATCCCATCCCATCCCATCCCATCTGCCCCATGCTCAGTACAAAAGCTGAGGGATTAAGGGGTCAGGTCTCTCTTCAGTGGCTGACGTCTGAGAGGACCCTGTCTGTTCATCTGCCTTTGATCCCGGTCCGTGGGTTCCTGACTCCAGCTGTGGAATCCAGTTCCCACCAATCACTGAGTCCAGCCTGGGACATCCCCAGAGCCTGCCAATGACGTCATCCTGGGAGCTTAATATGGTTTTCTATATACTGTATCTATTTCATTATTTTCCTTTTTATTTTATGTCATTAGTTTAGTTTCTTCTAAACTTGTAAGTCTCTTTATCTCTCGTCCACCTCTCCGTGTTCAAGAGATGGGGGGAGATCATCTGTCGCCGGCTATTGGCCAATTTGGCCAAAGCCATGACAAGTAACTAACTGAAAAGGACACCTTGAGGTGGGTCAGTTACCACGCATACAGAAATACCCCTGCACGCATACTGAACACAGGCCACAAACTGGAGCAAGACATTAACAGCACTTTTAATGTATCAATTTATTGCATATGTCAGTACATAAAAATAGAAAAGTGTTTTTTGTAAAATTAATTTTATTGTAAAAACCAGACTATAATGAGAATGTAAAACTTTGCCACAATTAGCACACATACAGTAACATTTACGCTTTGTCTACAAAACTTAAGAATACTTTATAAGACATTTTTGCTTTAACTATATATTAAAGAAAAATAAAATAAAAAGCTTGCATCATATATTCAATCACTGTTTCTGAATTCGAAACACCAGTGTTATTTAGAACTTCAATATGCTATCTCTATTTACACTTCAGCGGGGTTCTAATCTAAATTATACAAGCAGGATGGCATTGTAAATGATTCTTAATGGGATACTTCAGGCTCATCCCACTACATGCAAGAGGCACTGATTTTATATTTGGCAGAAGTGCCCCTAGCAAAATCACCTGTCGTTAACAAAAATAAAAATGTACTTCTGAAGAATTTTATTATGAAATACAAATGGAGGTATGTCTGCATCTTTTTGCTAACGGAAGAGACCATACCTTGGACTCTCAATTCACCCTCGCATTCTTCACTGTGAACATCCAACGTGATGCAAATGATTAGCTTAGAGAAGCTGATATGCATATTTTGTATAAATAGTTAATCCAACTGCCCTTCAACTGAGAGATTGTCCATAGCCTACCAAATATATTTGTGCTCTATTTCTAATTTTACCTGAGAAATGGACATGAGGGCAGCTACACCGGTTAACGTTGCTTCAGATGAAAGCATAGCTTATCTCTCTCTGCATTTCACGGTTCAGAAACAAATATTGGGAATGTAAACTTGGGCTAGCAGGAAGTCTCAAATATTTCCACTAATTAAAACCACCCACACGTGTGCGCACACAAGGTCTTATACTGGATGCTTCCTTACAAAGACCCTACGGCTACAGCTGCTCCAGTTCAACTCCTGACCCCTCCACTCTTTTCTTTATTTCATTTTCTTCTTTCTTTTTTTTTTTTTAAACTTGAAAGTTCCTCTTATAAAAGAAACAATGCCTTTAATGAGCACATTTAAACCAAGAGGCTTTCTTACAAACCTGTGAAAATAACTCAACTTCCTCTTCCCAAACTAGAAATTTATACATACAGGACAAAGAGCTGGGAAACATCTATACACAAATGGAGAACTGTTAAGGAAAAACATGTAAGAGTATTAAGTGGATAAATGCAACAGTATCACAATACACCTTTTGGCAATTTAAAGTTATTACTACTACGTTGCTTGCACTTCACTGCCTGAAAATGGCTTTTAGCAGCAGATAACTGTTGAAACCCAGACCATAAAATAAAATAAAAACAAGTCTTCACTTGTCAAAACAAGTTTCTTCCCCTTTCCCCTCCCTTAAAAGATAGTATGTACCATAAAAAAAAAAAATAAAATCATTTCCTTCCTACTTTCTTTCACTGGATTTCATCATCAACGCAATGAAAAATAGCACGGTAACAGACATTCATTCACAAGTGTATGTGCCCAACCCGTTAACGGAGAAGTAAATATGTGCATCTGTGGAAGAAATCACATGGAGCGTAAAGGATGCGTGTGTGACAACCGTGTCTCCTCATAGCCAGTACTTGCAAAATCAGGCTAAGTTTTCACCTTTAAGTTCTGCAGACAGTATAGCAAGATGATACGGCTTGATAATCAAAAGTAAAGGTTATATACAGCCCACTCCGAACAGTCCCCGATTGCCATAATTTGACTTAGATTTAGCAATGGTGTGCCCAAATGAGACTTCAGCTGTATGTCAGTGACATATAATGCTGGGGGTATTCTGGGTTGAGTGGCAGGAAGTGGGGTGAAAAGTCATGTTACTTTAGAAATCGACATTTTACAAAAAACCAATGGTATTTATTGGCAAGTCATGACAACTTCCGAAACGTTTACTTTCTCTTCACTCTGTCTCCGACCAGCAAACTATTATTTTGGCTTTATCCATTTGTTTTTAGGAAAGCAGTACTTGCACACTCATTTCCTTCTCTCACTCCACCTTAATTCTAAAGCAACGCAAAGCAGATGAAACAATTGATGGGAGCAGGTCACATTTTCATTTCAGAATACATCAGGGAAAGGGGATGCTACGTCTATTAACTCCCTTCTGCTATATAAGCACACCCCCCCACTCCCCCAAGCCAAACGTCACCAATATACCTTCCCCACCTGCCTCCCCCCAAAAAACACCACCACCGGAAGGCTGAGGAGACAAGCTTTGGTTTCACTCAGATTTAAAACTATGCTCAGTCTGTCATTTTGGGTCTATAGATCCAAAAAGGTCTACAGTTTATTTCAACTAACTCTCAGAAAACCTTGATAACAGCGTGCCAAAAGATATTTACCAGAGAAAGCAGCAACTTCTGGTATGTATGTTCAGTAAGAGTAAAAATAATTTAAAAAATCACATTTAAGTACAGATGTATCACCCTACCTACAAATTACCAACAACTATTACCCACGTGTACGTAAGATTTGTAACTCCTTGTAATAAATTTCAGGAGGCATGGCCATCAAGGCACCAGTTCAGGAAAGCAGTTTTATTCAAGCGGAGAACTTAAGCACAAGCTTAAAATACCACTGTCCATCAGGAAACAGATTTTAAGTGTGTGCTAGGATGCTTTTCTGAATTGGGACAACATGCCAGAAAACTTTACTTAAAAACTTCAATCTGAAGGGCAAAAGATTGTGTAGAAGTTTTTCCACAGTTCATTCTTCCCATAAAAAAATATTTTGAAGAGGCAAACTATGAACTGCAGCAAATGAGAAATTAAACCTGCAGAAGAAATTTGAACTCCAGTACAGACTGAGCTGACAGCATACAACTTTGATGTGACTACCTAGGATAAAGAACCCTAAAAATAAAAAAAAAGAAACCAACCTGACATTCAGTCAGAATCAAACTCTCTCAATTTAAGCATTGATGGCTCTGAAATGGGGAGATACTAGCTTCAAATATCCCAGCGGAGCTAAAGAAAATTCGTGGATGCTCAGGCTATTTCCACGTGGTATAACAGAACTTAAAGACTTTCTGCAAGCAGTTGGCTGAAAGCATTAAAATAAGTGCCGTCTCTTTCAGACTAACTAAACTCAGGTCTACTAAATTTAATGTACTGATCACTTTTATTATCCTTACTGTAACAACGGTATACAGTAATCTCTAATCAGGTGGATCACTGGTAATTATTTGGATTTGTTTCTTTTGGATGTATAAATAAAGGGCACGGATATATAATTACACCAGCCTAAAAATCAAACACAAATACATACTTTTACCTTGCGCGACACTCTTTGCTATCACACCATCCACTCTGCCTTGGGAATTCCCACCTCAAATGCAAAAGCAGACTAATACCAACAAATCGTTTGCCTGTACATTAGTGAGGAGAGCTTGGGGAGGAAAGGAGGTTTTTGAAGGTTATTTCTATTTTCTATGAAGAAAGTGCCTGGGCAAAATCCTGAAACCGTGATGTTTAGGCACACACAACCTTCTGGGCACTATTATAATACAAACAGAAAAATAAAAAGAGGGGAAGTGTCTTTTCCTCGAGTTGCAGTTTGAAATATATATGTATGCATAACTATAAAAAACAGTAATAACCCAGGATAGTATACCTGCAAGTATACTCTACTATTAATGTTATTTCGTATTATTTAGCACATTAAAGACTTCCCACCTTGCATAATATAAAATTTCAAGGAATAAAACACTAATCTCATGCATGGCACACTTTAAATAAACTCTAGGAGAAACAAGAAATCATTGTGCTAACCATGACTGTCCAAAAAGCTCACACACGCAGCAGTGAATACTGAAGTGCCTCCCGTTGTTCTAAACTAATACATTCTGTACTACTTTTGTAGCAAGTTCCTTTAATAGCATCTGTTGTACATATCAAACAAATGGAATATACGGACAGAGATACCAAAAAAGTACGAGAAAGACATAAAATGGTTCATTTACAATGCTGCAAATGCAAAAGTTATCTGGAACATCTTAATAAAGCATCAGACCTTTCCAAGTTTAATTTTACTCTTTAGGCAAGTACAGACATGACATACATTTAAAAATGGACATTCTTCCACCACTTTTCACAAATCAAGGTACAGTGCAGGTACTCCCCCCTCCTCACCCCAAAAAGGAATATCAATCATATTATTGTTACGTTAGAAGATGTTTTCGCCATTTCTTCAGGGGAGTGACTCTTTATTACTTCTTTGATGAACTGTTCGAGTGCAGTGAAATAACCCTGGCACTGCCAAGTGTCATTATGAGTTCCATCAGGAAATATCGCCAATCTCTTAGTCCGAGCTGGGGATAATTCATAAAGTTGCTTCATCATAACTGGTGGAATTAACTGGTCAGACAACCCAGAGATGAAGAGAGAAGGCATTCTGCACTGAGAGATTTTTCTGTAGGACAGAAATTTATTTTTGTAGCACCATAAAGGAAGGTATCTCATTGGAAAGAAAGAAAACAAAGTGCTGGCCATGTACGGGATGCTAAGAAAGGTGTTCTCCACCACGATGGCAGAAATCCTATGGGAATTTTCAGAAGCTAAGTGAATAGCTACTGCTCCCCCCAAGGAACGGCCAAAAAGAAAAATTTTTGTTTTATCAAGATCAGACCGAGTCATCACATAGTCTAACACAGCCTCAGAATCTAAGTACAAACCTTCTTCACTTGCTTCTCCTTCACTTTTTCCATACCCTCTATAATCAACAAGAATTAAGTTTACTTTCAGGTTTACCAGCATTAACAAAGCATTTGGCAACCTGTGGCCAATGTTGCCTGCATTCCCGTGGAAGTAAATGATGGTTGGCGAATATGCTGCATTGTCCCCTGTGTATCTCAGCAGAATAAGATTGAGAAGAACTCCATCTTTGGTTTTGATGAAGATATTTTCGTGTGGTATACCGGTAGGCATAGGAACATAAAGGCGTGATGAAGACGGCTGTTCAGGAAAGTAAAGCAGCACATCCTGGAATTTGTATAATATGCCTGCTATTGACACAAATATTAATATAAGTAGTATAATGCCGCCGTACAAGTGAAAAGTTACTATCAAGGGTAAAAGACAAATACGGCAGAGACTCCAAGACCAGGAAGCCAAAGCTAGTAGCCATCTTTTAAAAAAGGTCCAAAGCATCCATGACTTTTCCATTGTAGAAGTCAGTGATCTTTTACTCCAAGCAAATCCTGTAAAAAAACCCAAACATATATGTATAAATATAGGGGAAAAAAAAAAAGATGCGATTTAAGCATTCATGCTTGCAGAAGATTAATGGCAAGTCACTACATTAGGGCATAAACATCAAACTTGGTGACAAGCTCCCTTTCAATTTTTGGAAACCATTCATCTCTGTAAAACAAGCAGAACAGCAAATATGAGGAAAAGGCTTTAGAACTCTTCAAAATTCCATTTATATTATTTCAGCAGGCAAGGTCCATCAGTAGCACTACAAAATTTGGTTGCCTGGGACCATAATAACTTAGGTTTTCCCTCAGTCTTCCCTACCAACCAACAGAACAACCATACAGACTGTAACACCAGTTTGTCCAAGCTTCTCACATAAGTAATTTTAGAATCCAGAGAACACAAACAAAAATAGCCCTTATTTCTAAGCTGCTGCTGCTTAAGGCCAAGGAAGCCTATGCACTTCACTCTGCACCCAGCAGAGGCTCACCACGCACACAGGGTCTGCAATCATTTAATAGCTGTGTATCCGAATCTTGATCAACTGTGATTACAGAGCAACACGTCAATTGCAGAAGAGACTCCTCTACAGCAAGATACTACATTGTAGTTGCATTTATGACAGCTGGTTTACTACATTTGGATTGGTTCTGATTTATAATGATGGTTTTCCACAATCATATCAGTAATCTACATTAAATCTTTAACTGAATGACGGATTGTATCATCATACAAGACCACTGAAAACAGTCAGCTAACTACAGTATTTTTTGATCAATGAAAAGCACAACTGCTGAAAAGTCCAAATATGAAAACAGACTCATGACAAAAGCATACACACAGCATAAAGTGAGCAGAGTGATGTTAATGATAATGAATTAAATCTTCTTTCTAACCATGAGACAGTTATGTTTTACAACATACACAGAATCTCTCGCATTATTCACTGCTGGATTCCAATATATTACCAAAATAGGCAAAACCTGCTAAACCTACATGAGAACTACAGCAACCATTCAGTCACCACTGAGTTGAATAGCCACACTGCCTGGAAGCAACAACACAGGCTCACTTGTTTAAAAACACCCTAAGTTATACAGCAGATAATAATTACAGCTTGGAGATACTCAAAGTTATAACCTCCTAAAGCGATGTGGCGCAGTAAGAAACTGAATTAACTCAAAAGGAGTCTGACACGCAGAGATTCATCCAAGCATTCAATTATGTCACAGAACCTACACCAAAATAAGCTGTATGGCCTAATACTACTGGAGAGGGCTGCAACTGCACCAGCCACCTTAGTAAGATCGAGTAATAAGAGGTGACCTCTGTGGTCACAGCCTTTGCACTCCACAGATATGATAAGCACCTATTACGACCAATTAAAAACCTAATCTCTAATTATTTTATGCGTCAATTAAATCATCTTAAGATTCACATATTAACCAAAGGCAACCTGAAATTAAGGTTTTATATAATGTATCTGCACCAAATATGTAAAACTGGTGAAATACAAACTAGTCTACCGAGCAGTTATCCCAACTTTGTCCTATTATTTATGAGCTCACATTCAATATCCACATCCAAGTATGCACAAATATTGTCTATATTAAAATTTAATTCTTGTGATGCATTTCTCTAGTAAAGAAGTCACAGTAATTACAAGACACATAAAGCAGACACTTTAATTTGGACGAGAACTTCCTAATGAGGCTGACAAACATTTCCTACATTGCACTTTAAGACTGTAAAAACATTGATAATGACACAGTAAAAACACTCTCCTTATCTACGCTATTCAAAGTTTTGATGGCTTTCTTACAAAATTAAACGTTTTCTCTACAAGACATTCACAAAAGAGTAAAAGATCTATCATTAAAAACAGCTACTGAAAAACAAGTAAGTGGAAAAATCTTGAGGTGATTAAGGTCTGCAGATGGCTGTCACATACACACTAAGGATTGCTATTTGAAGGCTGACAGCTGATTTTATAAGCCACGTTAGTTTCATTTGTGCACAGCTTCGTATTTTCACTTCAGTAGGATAATATTATCAAAATGCTATACTGCTGAAATACTGCTGCTGTGCGATTACTTCTGATATCTATATATAAAAGTTTTGCTATTGGAGTTACAAAACCAATGCAATGCTAACATATGGTAGTTAGCAGGAAAGGTAAACTACACAGCCAAAAACGTTTCATGTTCACCTATGTATTTATGTAAAGTTGACCACCCTGCACTGATGAACAACTACACAACTATGCCGCTTTTCTTCACAGCTATGTGAAACTTCATTAGTCCCATCCATTTCCAGGCTTGAATCAGACCACGGTTCTTACTTCACATCTTACTGCCAGATTTGATAGCTAGAGAACTAAGATACAAGCTTCTCCCAGTTTCTTCCCCACCAGCTTCCAATACCAATTCAAAGATCGTGAGAATGGAAAATTATGGTTTCTCAAACAAGTACAGAGGCCTAGAAGTGACTCAAAGCCAAGCCAATACAAGTTGATTCTCAATAAAGCTAAAAACCATCCTTTCTATGGAGCTCAAAGTAGCAGGCCTTCCAAACATTATCTTGTTTGGCCTGAACAGCAGATTTCCACTTAACATAAATAAAAAGGGTAAGCTAATATATTAATTTTCAGTGAGCAATAAGGTGTTTCACAGCATTTTTTGAAGTGTATGAGATTTGAGACTGCAAGACTACAAAATAAAAAAAAAAGAAAATCCTTCTTGGTCTTCATTTCCCATTACTGTTGTGCTGGATGGGAAGTTATAAGCCTTTCAGTTTACAACATGACATCTTATGATGCAAAAACTTTTATGTTGAATTATGAGGAGCACGTGTTGTGATTCTTGAATTTTTGTGACAGGCAGGATCCCAGAATAATCAGGGAAAGGAAGGAGGACGTAGGAATGAAAGGGAAAACGATACATTTACACTTTGATGTCTGAGCTGGTTGACCTGAGAAACAGAGCAGACCCACCACCTGGACAAGCCTGTTTCTCTTTCGAGACAAGACTACTTCTGTTCCTAGACTACAAGAACCACTTAGGCACTCGCTCCATAACTGCCTGATGTCCTAGTTAAGACAGGAAGTGTACACACCTTTATGTCTTCTAAACAAGAGAACTTTTTAATCAATTTCTGTCATCTGCAAATATGACTAGATTTTAAAAATTTGTTTTTTTAATGGCTGACTGTTCAGCACGATTACCTCAGTTATATTTGCCTTCTACTGTTAGAATTATCACAGCTCCACAGAGAGATGGCATGAAACATCATCCATGTACTACAGATGAAGACACTGGAACCAAGGGAAGTCAACAAGTTGGCCAGTGTCAGGCCAGCAGAAGTTCTGTTTCATCCAGGGAAATAAGGATTCTCTACAGAATTCCTTTCCAAGCCTCCTAGATAAAACATTAATCCCTTGCATATCATTCTTGCTTCCCTAAAAAAATTCTAGGGTTTTTTGAAGGAGAACTATATTTCTACGGAGGACTGTATTTCAAGCTTTTCATAACTTGGCCAATGGTTTTGCTACAAGAAGTCACATCCCCTTTTTACAGCATACACAGCAACAGTATTTTATAACCACTGACTACAATTTCAAACTAAGTTAGAGGCTATGCAAACAGGCATAAGGGAGATTTTTTTTTTTTTTTTAACTTGTCATGAAAGTCAGTATCTGTGACAAATATACAGTCATAAAGAGCAGACCACACAGCTTTATCTGGTAGATGTTTTCCTAGGTAACTCTTATATTAATGGAAATTCCTACATAATCTGTTCTTGATCTTAGCTATTCTCACTACTAGAAAATATTTCCTAATACTTAACAGGGAGACTGAGTAACTTAAATTCTTTCCTTCTAGTTTAATGTTTATTAACCTCCACATATGTAACCTACTTTCAGTTTCTCCAGACTACATGAACGCAGTTCCTCTGCAATCTCCTCACAGGTAATATTTTCTTATAACAAATAAGATCAGAGCTCTTTCCTCTGGCATCTATCTGTTTCACATTTCCTCCTGCCCCTCTGATAATGCTGCATTAGAAAGGCTACCCTTTGTGAATGCTGCTGGTTCCTACAACTGTTTTTTTGACGATGTTTGTAAACTTAAGACAAGATTGAAATATAAAGTTCTACTGTGGAAACCATTAACACAGAAGGACATCAAAGTGTTATGATCAAGACATTTCAATAGTATTCTGTTGAGCCCTAATGCTAAATGTTATTATCAACTGAAGATCATAAAAACTCAAGTGCATACTTAAAGTACTTGGGAACAATTTTTCATTAATTTTGAACAGCAGCTGAAATTACTTTTGTATTTGTCACAACTTTTGTTGCATTTTTTGACTTTGTCTACATTTTTAATATTAAAAAGTTCTATTTTCATACACTGATCACATTAGAAAACATTTACCTTTGGATGTGGTGATTTCCCAGGCTTCATCTCTGTCTGAAAGACAATTTAATTTATGAACTTTGAGTAAAATCGCTTTTGAACCGCACACAAAATTACTGTTTGTCTTCAGTTACTTTAAAGAAAATTAAGAAGTTCTAACAGCCGATACCCCTAGAAGCTATACCTGCTTTACTGACAAAACTGTGCATATCCCATTCATGCTCAGCTCGTTTGAAGCATCTTATAAACCTGAAAACAACATCTTACAATGAAATTCAATAATGACGTGGAAATGTCCTGGACTATATATACAACACCCAGTATAAAACACACATAGTGCATAACAACAAAGTTAACTTTTAGTGTACAAGGAGCCTTAAGGTTAGTGCCAAGAAGAGCATTCCAGTGTTTAACAGTTGCTTTCATGAGAAAGGGCTTTTAAAAAAAAAGTTAAACACTTGCTGCAATCCTTCAGGTTTCACTGTTTCAATACAAACAAAATGAGGTCTTTCTTAAGAACACAGAGAAGTATCTGAAGATACCTGTTTCTTTCTACTGCAGTACCTTCCCTGACGCTCCACCCCCTCCAGACACAGACAAAATCTACACAAGCTTTTACATTTACACATATTTATTAAGATAACTTCTGCAAGTAGAAATATTAAATCCTTAACTGTAAAAAATTGTTTCAGAGGGGAAACTAATCTGGAAGGAAACCTGTAAGTTTAGTAAGGACAGGAAAAATACACTTTCCTAATATTAAATCTTACAGAGGCCCTACTTAAAAAACAAACACAAACAAACACAACCAAAAGAAAACCCAGAAAAGGAACTATTCCTAACCATGAGAAAGGCAGAGTAAGGACAACTAAGTGTATAATATTTAAGGGCTCTGGCTTTTACGATCAGCAAGCAACCTGTCCTAATTATTTCAAACAGCAAAATTCCACAGCTCTGCATCAAGTGGTACTTTTTCATAACTGAAAGTGTTTCCCCTTAACTCTTACTATAGTTCCCCTCCCAAATGACAAATTTTAATGAACATTACAAGCATGCCTTTAATTATTATGGTAGTGGGTAAAAAAAAAAAAAGAAACAAAAAACCTAGAAAAGAACAAGCCAAGGACTGTTATCATATTAGAGCTTTAGCTTTCTAGCGAAGCCTCCCAAAATATATTACTTTCCAAGCATGTCAAATTATTCCCTTTTTTGCCTAAAATAAACACCCTGCTCAGCCTTTTCAATACATTCACCTGGCACATTAAGCCACGTTCAGGTTATCATCTGCCCCATCTCCCACGAGTGTCTCCATCTGCAGAAATCGCTCCATATGGCAGCGGAGACAAACGAAACACCAGAGCCAGACCTTGCTGCGGAGATGCAAAAGCTCCCCCGGGGGCTCGGCAGGAAGGCGCCTGAGGGAACTTTTAACGGCGCTGCCAAGGCAGCGGCCACTCGGCAGCGACGTCCCGACAGGCCGGCACAGGAGCCACGCAGGCCCAGGGGACGCCACCCCGCCTCACGACACCCCCGAAGGGCCGCGTTTAGTCACGACGGGACCCTAAAACACCAGACAAACGAGACATACGCCGCTCGCTCGGCCCCCCGGCTCCCGCCCACCCTGTCCCGGCCTTACAGAGGAGGGGACAGTCCCACCACCGTCCCCAAAAGCCACCCGCGCCCCGCGGGGCGAGGTGAGGCGAGACCCACNGGTGGGCTTCTCCCATCTTCTCGCCCTCTCGTCGAGCCGGTGCCCGTGTCTCAGCCTGGCTGCTGAGTTTCATCCCTGACTAAGGCAGGTGGTACCGGCTGGTGACCCTTAAGGCACGATAACAGTTACAGCTGAATTAGCAAACCGAGCCAAACCCATAAATCCTACTTAAGAGGTACATTTTCAAGGCAGAGTAACTGCCTTGAACGCTGATGTTCGCCTTTTCTGCAAGCATACGCTGCCTTGAATGCTGATGCTCTCCTTTTCTACTCTCTTTTTTTGTTGTCGTTCTTAGTGAAAACCAGGCTCTGATGGCTTCCGCACCGGCTTCGCAACCTTCTCCAAAAAAGACAGTGGCCTCTCATGTGCCCTTTGCGGATCTGTGTTCTACTCTGGAGCGAATCCAGACGTGTAAGTCTCGTCCGGAGAAAACCAAGTCTTTCAAGGACTTCCTGGATTCCTGGAGAAAATTCCATGATGCGCTTCATCAGAAAGAGAAAGACGTCACAGATTCTTTTTATCCAGCTATGCGACTTATTCTTCCGCAGTTGGAAAGAGAAAGGATGGCATATGGCATTAAAGAAACTATGCTTGCAAAGCTGTATATCGAACTGCTTAATTTACCAAAAGATGGAAAAGACGCTGCAAAGCTTTTAAATTACAGAACGCCTGCTGGCTCACGTGGAGATGCTGGAGATTTTGCAATGATCGCGTACTTTGTGTTAAAACCGAGGAGCCCAAAACAAGGCAGACTGACCATAGAACAAGTCAATGAACACTTAGATGCAATAGCTAGTAATAATACTGCGAAAAACAAGGGTATGTTAAAGAAAAGTCTTCTGCAGTTAATTACCCAGAGCACAGCATTGGAACAAAAATGGCTCATCCGGATGATTATAAAGGATCTAAAGCTTGGTGTTAGTCAACAAACGATATTTTCCATTTTTCATCCTGATGCTGCTGAATTACACAATGTCACAACTGATTTGGAGAAAGTCTGCAGACAACTGCATGATCCCTCTGTCTCACTTAGTGATGTTTCTATCATGTTGTTTTCTGCCTTTAAACCGATGCTTGCTGCGATTGCTGATGTCCAGCAAATTGAGAAACAAATGAATAACCAGGTATTCTACATAGAAACTAAGCTGGATGGTGAGCGTATGCAGATGCACAAAGATGGAGATGTGTATAAATATTTTTCCCGAAACGGGTTTGACTATACTCAGCAGTTCGGTGCTTCTCCCCTTGATGGTTCATTAACGCCATTTATTCATAACGTATTTAAGAGCAATATACAAAATTGCATTCTTGATGGTGAAATGATGGCTTACAATCCTGAGACTCAAACTTTTATGCAGAAAGGAAACAGATTTGACATAAAAAGAATGGTGGAGGACTCTGATCTGCAGACCTGCTTCTGTGTGTTCGATGTATTGATGGTTAACGATCAGAAGTTGGGTCACGAAGTACTAAGCAAAAGATACGAAATCTTAAGTAGTGTATTTACCCCAGTAGCAGGCAGGATCCATGTGGTACAGAAAAAAAGTGCCAGAACAAGAAAAGAAGTAATTGATGCTTTAAATGAAGCAATAGATAACAGAGAAGAAGGGATTATGGTGAAAGATCCCATGTCCACCTACAAGCCTGACAAACGAGGGGAAGGCTGGTTAAAAATCAAGCCAGAATACGTCAATGGGCTGATGGACGAACTAGACCTTTTAATTGTTGGTGGTTACTGGGGGAAGGGCTCACGTGGTGGAATGATGTCTCATTTTCTGTGTGCTGTTGCTGAGACGCCCCCTCCGAATGAAAAACCCACTGTTTTCCACACTATTTGTCGTGTTGGCTCTGGCTACACTATGAAGGAATTGTATGATCTAGGTTTGAAACTGGCTAAACACTGGAAGCCCTACCATAGGAAGGACCCTCCCTGTAACATTTTGTGTGGAACTGAAAAACCAGAAATGTACATTGAACCTTGCAACTCTGTCATAGTCCAGATCAAGGCAGCTGAGATTGTTAACAGCGATATGTACAAAACTGACTGTACCTTGAGATTCCCGCGCATTGAGAAGATAAGAGAGGACAAAGAGTGGTATGAGTGCATGACTTCAGACATGTTAGAAGATCTCAGAAGCAAAGCAGAAGGGAAGCTGGCATCTAAGCACCTCCATATAGATGAGTATGATGAGCCACAAGAGAAAAAAAGGAAAACCGTATCAAAGGTGAAGAGGGTAATTGGAATAGCTGAGCAATTTAAAGCTCCTGATCTTTCTACCGTAAACAAGGTTTCAAATATATTTGAAGATGTTGAGTTTTGTGTTATGACAGGAATAGGAAAATACTCAAAGTCATACCTGGAAAGCAGAATAGCCGAATGTGGTGGCAGCGTGGTACAGAACCCAGGGCCGGAGACTTACTGTGTCATTGTAGGAGCTGAGAATGTCAGAGTGAAAAACATCATTGCTTCCAACAAATACGATGTGGTGAGGGCAGAGTGGCTCCTTCAGTGTTTTCAAACGAAAATGCTGGTGCCTTGGCAGCCAGCCTTTATGATTCACATGTCTCCTGACACAAAAGAACATTTTGCTCGTGAGTATGATTGTTATGGAGACAGCTACACAGCAGACACAGATGTTGCACAACTCAAGGAAGTGTTCTCAAGAGTGAAAGACAGTAAGTTGATGCCTTTGGATGTGATTGCAGAGTTAGAAGAACGTTACTCATGGAACACCTGTCATCTCAGTATATTCAGAGGAAACGCTATTTATGTGGACTGTTATGCTGTTGTTAATGAGCCCACAACCAAAATCCATGGAACAACACTATTGATTAGAGCTTTGGAGCTCCGTTTTTATGGTGCAAAAGTAGTCTCTCACCTTGAAGAGGGTGTCTCCCATGTCATTGTTGGCGAAGATCATTCCCGGGTAAAAGAGATTAAAGCACTCAGGAGAACATTTGGGAAAAAATTTAAAATCGTGTCAGAGCTGTGGGTAAAACAGTCGGTGGAGGAAGGAGTCCCAAAGGATGAAAATCAGTACTTAATTTAAAGTAGCTTTTAAGCTTGGAGCAAAAGCATTCTTGTTGGCATGATTGCACCTGGATATTACGAGGTTGCATTAATTTTTTTGATGTGTTTTCATGTCTGTTTAAAGCAGGCTCTGGCTAAAGAATAACACTGTATTGTTGAAATTAGAGGAAAGGTTTTAATTATACTGTTGCAGAAGCAAGAGGATGCTAAGCCATGTTGGAGGAGGAAAATAAACACCACCAGATAAATAATGTAAGCCTTTTATTTCACAAATGGGTCTCAGGAGAGATCCAGTATTTTACATAAGAGAATTCCTAGCTATTAATAGTGCTTACCTCCATTGTTCAAAATGGAGACAATAATTTAATATTTTATGGAGATTCTACTATTTATCATATTGTTTATTTATCAATTTACAATCACATTGATGTTTTCTATATATGCCACATGCTGCAGAATTCAGTAATTTATAAACCTTGTCTGTATTATTTTAATTTGTTTACATTATNCAGTATTTTACATAAGAGAATTCCTAGCTATTAATAGTGCTTACCTCCATTGTTCAAAATGGAGACAATAATTTAATATTTTATGGAGATTCTACTATTTATCATATTGTTTATTTATCAATTTACAATCACATTGATGTTTTCTATATATGCCACATGCTGCAGAATTCAGTAATTTATAAACCTTGTCTGTATTATTTTAATTTGTTTACATTATTTTTAGCAGAACCTCAGACAGCCTCAGTAGCACTTTGGTTTCAGGATGTTGCATTGATCGCATGTTTCTTTGTATAAATAACCATTGTAAAATAGAACTTAAGCTTCTCATTGAGGTGCTGATAAATCAATAATGACCTATATATCTGTAAAATGCAATCAATTATTTAAAAACTGTAATGATCTCCTGTGCTCATTANTTGTTGTCGTTCTTAGTGAAAACCAGGCTCTGATGGCTTCCGCACCGGCTTCGCAACCTTCTCCAAAAAAGACAGTGGCCTCTCATGTGCCCTTTGCGGATCTGTGTTCTACTCTGGAGCGAATCCAGACGTGTAAGTCTCGTCCGGAGAAAACCAAGTATTTCAAGGACTTCCTGGATTCCTGGAGAAAATTCCATGATGCGCTTCATCAGAAAGAGAAAGACGTCACAGATTCTTTTTATCCAGCTATGCGACTTATTCTTCCGCAGTTGGAAAGAGAAAGGATGGCATATGGCATTAAAGAAACTATGCTTGCAAAGCTGTATATCGAACTGCTTAATTTACCAAAAGATGGAAAAGACGCTGCAAAGCTTTTAAATTACAGAACGCCTGCTGGCTCACGTGGAGATGCTGGAGATTTTGCAATGATCGCGTACTTTGTGTTAAAACCGAGGAGCCCAAAACAAGGCAGACTGACCATAGAACAAGTCAATGAACACTTAGATGCAATAGCTAGTAATAATACTGCGAAAAACAAGGGTATGTTAAAGAAAAGTCTTCTGCAGTTAATTACCCAGAGCACAGCATTGGAACAAAAATGGCTCATCCGGATGATTATAAAGGATCTAAAGCTTGGTGTTAGTCAACAAACGATATTTTCCATTTTTCATCCTGATGCTGCTGAATTACACAATGTCACAACTGATTTGGAGAAAGTCTGCAGACAACTGCATGATCCCTCTGTCTCACTTAGTGATGTTTCTATCATGTTGTTTTCTGCCTTTAAACCGATGCTTGCTGCGATTGCTGATGTCCAGCAAATTGAGAAACAAATGAATAACCAGGTATTCTACATAGAAACTAAGCTGGATGGTGAGCGTATGCAGATGCACAAAGATGGAGATGTGTATAAATATTTTTCCCGAAACGGGTTTGACTATACTCAGCAGTTCGGTGCTTCTCCCCTTGATGGTTCATTAACGCCATTTATTCATAACGTATTTAAGAGCAATATACAAAATTGCATTCTTGATGGTGAAATGATGGCTTACAATCCTGAGACTCAAACTTTTATGCAGAAAGGAAACAGATTTGACATAAAAAGAATGGTGGAGGACTCTGATCTGCAGACCTGCTTCTGTGTGTTCGATGTATTGATGGTTAACGATCAGAAGTTGGGTCACGAAGTACTAAGCAAAAGATACGAAATCTTAAGTAGTGTATTTACCCCAGTAGCAGGCAGGATCCATGTGGTACAGAAAAAAAGTGCCAGAACAAGAAAAGAAGTAATTGATGCTTTAAATGAAGCAATAGATAACAGAGAAGAAGGGATTATGGTGAAAGATCCCATGTCCACCTACAAGCCTGACAAACGAGGGGAAGGCTGGTTAAAAATCAAGCCAGAATACGTCAATGGGCTGATGGACGAACTAGACCTTTTAATTGTTGGTGGTTACTGGGGGAAGGGCTCACGTGGTGGAATGATGTCTCATTTTCTGTGTGCTGTTGCTGAGACGCCCCCTCCGAATGAAAAACCCACTGTTTTCCACACTATTTGTCGTGTTGGCTCTGGCTACACTATGAAGGAATTGTACGATCTAGGTTTGAAACTGGCTAAACACTGGAAGCCCTACCATAGGAAGGACCCTCCCTGTAACATTTTGTGTGGAACTGAAAAACCAGAAATGTACATTGAACCTTGCAACTCTGTCATAGTCCAGATCAAGGCAGCTGAGATTGTTAACAGCGATATGTACAAAACTGACTGTACCTTGAGATTCCCGCGCATTGAGAAGATAAGAGAGGACAAAGAGTGGTATGAGTGCATGACTTCAGACATGTTAGAAGATCTCAGAAGCAAAGCAGAAGGGAAGCTGGCCTCTAAGCACCTCCATATAGATGAGTATGATGAGCCACAAGAGAAAAAAAGGAAAACCGTATCAAAGGTGAAGAGGGTAATTGGAATAGCTGAGCAATTTAAAGCTCCTGATCTTTCTACCGTAAACAAGGTTTCAAATATATTTGAAGATGTTGAGTTTTGTGTTATGACAGGAATAGGAAAATACTCAAAGTCATACCTGGAAAGCAGAATAGCCGAATGGGGTGGCAGCGTGGTACAGAACCCAGGGCCGGAGACTTACTGTGTCATTGTAGGAGCTGAGAATGTCAGAGTGAAAAACATCATTGCTTCCAACAAATACGATGTGGTGAGGGCAGAGTGGCTCCTTCAGTGTTTTCAAACGAAAATGCTGGTGCCTTGGCAGCCAGCCTTTATGATTCACATGTCTCCTGACACAAAAGAACATTTTGCTCGTGAGTATGATTGTTATGGAGACAGCTACACAGCAGACACAGATGTTGCACAACTCAAGGAAGTGTTCTCAAGAGTGAAAGACAGTAAGTTGATGCCTTTGGATGTGATTGCAGAGTTAGAAGAACGTTACTCATGGAACACCTGTCATCTCAGTATATTCAGAGGAAACGCTATTTATGTGGACTGTTATGCTGTTGTTAATGAGCCCACAACCAAAATCCATGGAACAACACTATTGATTAGAGCTTTGGAGCTCCGTTTTTATGGTGCAAAAGTAGTCTCTCACCTTGAAGAGGGTGTCTCCCATGTCATTGTTGGCGAAGATCATTCCCGGGTAAAAGAGATTAAAGCACTCAGGAGAACATTTGGGAAAAAATTTAAAATCGTGTCAGAGCTGTGGGTAAAACAGTCGGTGGAGGAAGGAGTCCCAAAGGATGAAAATCAGTACTTAATTTAAAGTAGCTTTTAAGCTTGGAGCAAAAGCATTCTTGTTGGCATGATTGCACCTGGATATTACGAGGTTGCATTAATTTTTTTGATGTGTTTTCATGTCTGTTTAAAGCAGGCTCTGGATAAAGAATAACACTGTATTGTTGAAATTAGAGGAAAGGTTTTAATTATACTGTTGCAGAAGCAAGAGGATGCTAAGCCATGTTGGAGGAGGAAAATAAACACCACCAGATAAATAATGTAAGCCTTTTATTTCACAAATGGGTCTCAGGAGAGATCCAGTATTTTACATAAGAGAATTCCTAGCTATTAATAGTGCTTACCTCCATTGTTCAAAATGGAGACAATAATTTAATATTTTATGGAGATTCTACTATTTATCATATTGTTTATTTATCAATTTACAATCACATTGATGTTTTCTATATATGCCACATGCTGCAAAATTCAGTAATTTATAAACCTTGTCTGTATTATTTTAATTTGTTTACATTATTTTTAGCAGAACCTCAGACAGCCTCAGTAGCACTTTGGTTTCAGGATGTTGCATTGATCGCATGTTTCTTTGTATAAATAACCATTGTAAAATAGAACTTAAGCTTCTCATTGAGGTGCTGATAAATCAATAATGACCTATATATCTGTAAAATGCAATCAATTATTTAAAAACTGTAATGATCTCCTGTGCTCATTACAGTTAAACCGTGAAGCATGACAGAGCTAGGATTTTACACTTAACTGTTAGTTTTATCTTTCAAAAAATGTTTCATAAGCTATTTCAGTAATGGAAGATTAATTTCTAAATGTCCAGTTCAATGTATATTTTTTTTCAATTACAAAATAAATACATTTTTAAAGTCTGCCTGGTATGGTTTTTTTAGTGAGAGGTGTAACTCTTTTAAAAAACCATGAAAAACAGTTTCTGATTTTACTGTTAGATAATGTGTGAATTAGCTTTGAGAAGAGAAAGGGTCAGGCGTCAGTTCTTGCTATGTCAGTACTGGTATTAAACAGAACTGCTGTTGGGCTGATCGCGTAGAGCCGGCTTTTGGCTGAGCTATTTCATCAGTGCTTTTCTGGTCATGTTCATATAAAAAATTATAGTGAAAAGAATTGGGAAATGTTACATGAAAGGCTAATTGGAAGGAAGTTTATTCTTATACTTAGCGTAAACGTTAGGAGCTCCCTTATTTGAAATTTACTAAATAGGTAAAATGTACTAAACACTTTTCTTAGTCTACCATGTAAGTTGTTAAAACTCAGAATATTTTTTGTATACATAAAATAGTATATACTGAAAGACTTTTCCTCTAATAATTCAAGTAGAAGATTGATATATGTGAAATGTAATACTCCAATTTTACCTTATTTAGCTGCTTCTGTGTAGTGTCATATATTCTGATTTATAAGTAGAAAATCAGAAGAGCATTTGTCTTCATACCCACACAGATTTCTCTTAAATGGGTTTCAGTAAAATATGTTTTTTAGGTTTCCTGGTTAGGAAAGTTAAGAGGAAAAAAAGACAAATATGAATTAAAACTGAGTCTTGAGACATTGTCAAATATCTCACTTTGAGATCTAAATGTTATTTATAGTTATGTATTTAAACATTGTTAACACCATGTTGCCTTTTTGTACTCTCACAGCTATGCAAGACTGGGGAATCTAGCACTAGTAACTTGCCAGCAAAATTGTTATTCTTTTTACTGATTCCTTAGTGCACAATGTACTGAAGGGTTTTTTTAATATTTATTTAGTTTGAAGATTTGCTTCTTCACAATAAAAAACCCCAAACTTGCAGATGCAGTATACTGGCTTAGGTTGTTTTATTTTGTATTTTGCCTCAGTTCTAGTTAGAACTAGAAATGAATTGTTAATCATACATATTTGTGTGTGGCATGATAATCAGCGTACTTGATAATGTCAAGCGATTTAGATGGTGTGTATCTCTTGGTTGCTGTTTTGCAAATTTACATTTACTTTAAAATGCTGAATAAGAAGTGCTGTGGTTCATAGGTCCATGTAAAAAGGGAATCTTGCTAGTACACTGAAAATGCGTGCTTTGCAGGTCAGGTTTTCTTTTGAGATGTTTCTTTTACATGGCAACTTAGGTGTATAGGCTGTGTGGATCTCTGGGTGAAACTGGACCCAGCTGTTATTAAAGTATGTACCTAGAATATGAGGATGGGACAGGAGAATCCATGGATCCTCTAAGCAAAGGCGTTCTCATGGAAGAACAGTCGTGACAGAAGAATAGGAGAAGTAGGGAAGAAGTTTGCGAATCTACTTAGTTTTAAGGAAATTCTAATTTGTACTGAAGGAACAAATGAAGGCTGTAAATGATTCAAAAAGTAAGAATACGTTGTCCAGATACAAAAGTTTTTCTTAAAACATCAAATTATTTAAGGAGTTATGCACAGAACTTCAGGCATCAAGTCTAAGGATGAATATAAGACAAGATTTGTAGGTAGCAGTAAGAGCCAATGTGGATCAACAGAGGGTCTGTGTATGAAAAAATGTCTTTTATCTGTTCTGTTTGGTCTAATAAAAAAATAAAAAGTTTTGACATATAAAACTAACCTTTATTATTATGTAATCACTGTCCCTTAGGAATAGTGTTCAAGAAAGAGGAAAAGCTGGAGTCAAAACGCTGAAACATTAACCTGATGTTTGAACTTCCAAAGGATCTCCTCTGATTAGAAAACATCAACCTATTGTATTTTTTACTGCAATAAATATTCCCATTTTCTTAGTTACATTTAGATCTTTGAAAATAGGTGTTTCATAGGTGAAGATTTCTCATCTTATTTACATTTTGTGTAAAGCTGATTTTTTTTTTTTAATAGGCACTTAGCTTGAGAGCAAGCTTTCCAATTTGCATTGTAGTATGAAGCTTTCAGGTTTTTTTAAGATGATGTTCCTTATGAAGTGGAGAAAGAAAGAAGAGAAAAAGGGACTGTAGACCTTGCAGTCTGGAAGAAGTAGAGAAAAGACAGGTATCGTTCCTATTCCCTGGCTTTTAAATGGCACTCTTAAAAAAATAAAAATGCTGCTAGTGATGAAGAAAGAAGAGTCCAACTTTCAGGGCCACCTGTAGCAGAACATGTGGTAGATCCCCCTCCTGCCCGCAATTGTATGTTGGTGAATGATGGTCTGATTTCTTGGGTAGTTACAAAGGCAGCTCTGCACAGGCAGTAAACTTCGCAGTCCCTGGGGGAAGGGTCTGCTGGTCACTTTGTTTGTTAAACAATTTAATAAAATAGGTTCACATCTAACTTTTTGTTTGTTTGTTTTATTTACTCTGAAAGGCATATACTCAAACTGATGTGGTGCAATTTTGGAATAAAAAGCCTGTGGGCAGCTTGCACAGAGTATGACAGATTTTGCCAGGGAGCAATATTTTTTTTTATTTCTTCATGTGTTTTCTCTGACTTGCCAGTGAAAACACGGTGTGTGTTGACCATACAGAGCTGGTGACGTGTCAGATGTTCTGATACAGTAGAATATACACTTCAGTTTCACATCTAATAATGTAAAATGAAAGGCTATGACTTGGTAATACTGTAGGCATTTCTGCCACATATAAAGCAAGTGCCAAGTGCTGTTATTGCCCTTTTATACTTTTCTTATGCAGATGGATGAAAATGTGGCTGTTGCAAGGCAATAGAGGATGGCTCCCACCACACGTGTGTTGCCTCTGCTGTCATTCTATGACAATGTGAGATGCCAAAATCGTAAGTAGTTGACATTCAGAAAACATTGGAATATGGTATTGGCAGGGGCTATTTATTCCTAGGATAACTTACTGAATTCTTGTAACTCCACTTGGAATATGCCCGTCTTGTTAAGTAAATCACTGGTATATGAATGAGCTGAAACCTAAAATAGGAAGGAAAATTATTTTCTGGGGTGGGGAGGGGTAGGGTCGCTTTCTGGCAAGTGAGTAGTTTGTGCACCCATGGGAGAACAAGAAAGCCCTGACTAGTTGCTCGGTGTTTGCACATCAGCACAACTTCAGTCGGCCCTCTTGCTTTATTTCACATTTCCTCTGCTTGTGCCTGTACACTGAAAATAACTAATTGTCATTCTTGCTATTTTAAGAGGCTTAAAGAGATCTTACTCTGGCATCTGCAGGCAGGATTTAAAATACAGTGTCTTGCAAAATATTGTACCATTAACTGTTTAATTATCCTTTGAAGACTTGAAAGCTAATAACACTGAAGGTAACTGTGCATATACAATAGATTGCAACCTGCGGACTGTGTGGTGAAGCTGTATTATCCCAGCAATTTCACATTTAAAGCGTTGTAAGTAGTAGCACTGGGGAAGCTCAATTGCATGGATGAAAAAAAGCATCCCTCTCTTTTTGCTGCAGCTTAGCTGAAGTATTATGGTAGCTTTGGGTCTCTACACCGACTCTACTTTAAGTGTAGTGAATATCAGAACCAAATTCCTCCATTTCTGTCCTGCTTTTAGGAAGATAAATTGCTGGAGAATGAAAAGGCAGGAAGCTGCAGTGATTCAACAATAGACACTACCTATTTTAATATGTGCTGTTCTTTATATATACTGCATGAAATGATCACTAACTAGTTAAATGAATACTTTAATTAGTCAGGAGGCTATAAATAGTGTTTTGCATAAAATACAATGAAAAATCATTATTATTTAAACAGTTAATGAGAACCACCCCCTCTTAGTTAATCA
Organism: Rhinoptilus africanus; assembly: GCA_013400135.1. NCBI lineage: Eukaryota > Metazoa > Chordata > Aves > Charadriiformes > Glareolidae > Rhinoptilus > Rhinoptilus africanus. The sequence continues at coordinate 486,977 of VXBO01011373.1, read as the reverse complement.
ATTCCTATTTTCTTTGTTTTTGAAGAACAAGGATGATTCACATATTTAACCTGTCTAGCTAAATTGTATTGTCAATATATTTTGATATTTGGCATACACCAGCAATGATAACTTCCAAGGGAAACTATTTCAAGCACACACATGAGTAGGATTTCTAGCGTACAAGAACTTCATAGACGGGGAGGAGCTCTCAGAGCCCTCAGTGCACCCACCTCCTCCTGGGGTATGGCTGCCTGTGCTCAAGGCCAGCTCTTCGGTGGTAGAGCGGTGTTACCTTGCTTGGAGAGTTGTGAACATTGCTGTGTGCCAAAAGAGCTGTGACAAGCCTTGCTAGGGACCTCCTTCGATCAGCTTGGAAGCTCCATTTAAGTTCAGGCCCCTGGTCTTGGTCCTCACCACAGCTATTCTGCATCTGTGCTTGCCCATGTACCCAGCTGATCCCAGTCCTCACCCGCTGACAACTTCCTGGCTTGATGTTGGACCAACTTCATCGCTGTAGCCATACCTAGCCATCACTGGCTGACCAGGTTTTCCATCACCGGGCCTGCTTTGCTCATTTTCTTGGGTGGGACTTGTACAGTGGGACTGTGCCATTTGTTGGTGAGGACACTGCCTCGTGCTCGCCTTGCTGTCCCCTCAGCTCCCAGCACGTTTCCTCTCACAGAGCAGCCGTCTTGCAACTCTTAATACTACAAGGAATTGAATGAACGACGGAAACCCGGCTTCCTTGCTTCTCTCCTTTATGGAAATCCTCACCACTCACAGAACCCCCTTTCCTTGTCTGTCCCCCTGGTAGTCATCTGATACTTAGTTTGGATGTGAACTTGATTTCCAGGACTGAATTCCAAAATTGTGGAAACCTTACAAATTTTTTACCATAGTACATCTGTTTGGTGAAACACTTAAAAGCTGTTGCTCAATTTCCAGTTACTCTTCCCTGAAATACTACATCTGTGTGTTTTGGAAGAGTCTGCATGAATTTATTTGAAAAGCTGAAGGTCTGTTTATTCAGGTGAAAAGAAATCAGCCAAATCCTCTGTCAGCTATGGTAAATGACAGGTCAGGTGTACTATTCTGTTTATGGCATCTCAATGTAATGATCTGGTGAGAGATTTTAAAAGGCTCTGTAGTTTGCTAGTGGGGTTGACACACTTTTTTTTATAATACTCAGTTTCAGTCTTCCTATTAAAAAAACCCCGGTCATTTAATCTTTCCAATCCAAATGTATTTTCAGTTTGAATTATTTCAAAAGAGGGACTTGAAGTTGTAAGTTACAAAATTTCTTGAAATGGAAAAAAAAATATTCATTTGAAGGTGACTAGGGAAATGCCTTTTAACATAGTCAGTTCAACTGAGCATAAAGCATCTCCAGCTGGTAACAGCTGTTGTACCACAAAACAGTAGATGGGCCTATAAAATTTTACTGTACTACTTTTTGCTATGAGGGGATAGGAATGAGAGAACAGTCTATAAGTTTGAATAATTATACAAACAGTGAAGGTGAAGCTTACAGGTATAATTAAAATGCTTCTCCATGTTATTTTCTAGAAGTAAGGAAATTGAAAGTCATCCATCTTGAAATTATTTTCTTTTAGATAAAATATATTTAGCATTTTATGGGAATGTTTTCAACAGATGTAGCTTTTCCTTTGTAATTTTGGGGAAGAATATTTTGAAAGAACACACATAAGGGGTAATTGCAAGTTCAAACTGCAAGCATTAATGTTCTTCATTTTTTCTTACAAAGAATGTAGAAAGAAGTAGAATGCCTAAGCATGTGATTGCATTTGAAAACTGGCATAAGAATGTTTCAACACGTATATTCAGCATTATATTGGTGCAAAATATATTAAAGTTCATTCTGCCATTAATGCTATGGATAGAGGAACTATGTAAAACTATAAAAACAGAGTTCAGTTTTCTCCTGTGTCATGTATCATACACAAAGTAAAATACAGTTTTCAGGACTGAAGTTGCCAGAAATAAGGTATCAGGGGAAAAAAAAGGATCGTTACACACAAAATGAGTGTGTATGGTGTGAGGGATTGTGTATTCCACACTGCTGTCCTCAGTCTTTTCCAGAATAGAAAAAAGTTACGTAGTTCAGTAGGGTAGAGTTGTACTGGTCAGTTAGAAAAGGTTACCTATGATATTACTATCACTTCTTATAAAGTTCAAATTAGCCTTTTGAGATAGATTCAGGTATAAGGGTTTTCTTTTGATAGAAGAACTTGCGGTTCTAATTCAATTTTTAAAAATTTGTCTAGCATTATGTGGTTTGTTGAAGGATAAGACTAACTATGTGGAGATGGGAAAAGCACTACATGTTGTTTTTCTCAACTTTAGTAGTAGAGCGGTGGAGTTGAACTAGATGATCTCCAGAGGTGCCGTCCGGGCTCAGTTGTCCTGTGATTCTGTGAGTCAGGTGTGAACTGGAGTTCCCAGTCTAATTTCTGGTGTCTTGTGAATGGGCAAACTGTTAAATGATGGCATATTACACATTGCAAACGTAATGGATTATTTTTTTTTCATTTGCAGTACAACAGATATTAGTATAGCTAGCACTCCTACCAGTGTGATTTTGACCGCTACACATTAAGCTGAAGGAAAACCACAGAATTTGTGTCATCCTGTACTGCAAAATCCATAATAAACTAATGAGTCCATAAGCAAAAAACCCCCCCAAATAACGTAAAAAAACGCCAAACCTCTCCCAAAAGCAAAACCAGAAAAAATAAAGCGTAAGACAAATTGAGTTATACTGAACATAAACACCAAAGTTGTCCAAAATCTCATGATCAGTGGAAAGAACTCTCTAAGCACTGTGTATAAATGTTTAAATAAAAGCCATATCTGAGAGAGCAGAAGAGCTTGCTTTCAATTTGAGGTGATACATAGCTGTATCAGTTTTGAAAGTGAAAACTGGTTCCAGTGACTTAACCGCTTTCATCTGATTGCTTAGCCTTTATCCAGGGGTGCTTAAGTAACAGCTTTTTTTCTTGCAATGGTAGACTTTACAAACACAAACACTACTCCAAACCATAGCTCAGGTCCCTGCGGGCAAGCGGGGATGGAAGGAAGAGGTAGGATTTCTCTGTGTTCTTGCAGATGGCAGCTTCCTCCTGCAGCCGATGATAGGCTACAGCCCGCCTTTCCTCAGCAGCCTCTGCTACAGCAACGACCAGAGGCAACGTGTTCTTTCAAGTCCTTGTTTTCAGCCTCCGCATCTTACACCTGCAATTAATGAACTAACGGTCTGGGCAAAGGCAGGTGGATAAATGGGTCACGTGTGGGCGTCTGTGCATAGATACGGGTATTCAAGTAAAAGACAGCAATGGGTGGGTAACATAGCTAGTCTCAGTTTAGTTTCTGTGGTTTATTCCTCCCTGTTCTCCAACAGCTTCTCCCCAGCCTTAGCCTCTTTTGACTAGTGTATTATAGATTTTAAATACCAAACATTTGTGCTGTCAAAGCAGAATGATTTTATTCATCCAGTTTAAAGGTAGTTTATGTTATAGTTTGTGTATAGATAGTTTGTGTTATGCTTAATTCTATCTTACAAACGTGCTCATATATGATTATAACACAGTTAAATATATCTTGGATTTATTTTTTTGGATTTTATTTTTTAGTTTTAATTAAAATCTCTGACTGCTATAGCAGTAAAGAGAAATTAAAGATTATTCAAGGCAAAAATAAACATGAAGATGACAGGGGTCCTGTTTTTCAGGTCTCTCAACACGGATGTATGAACAAAATAATAGAAATAAACAGGATAGCCAGTTTTGTTGGTTCCATCTAGCTGTAACTGAAACACAGCAGGTGCTGCGAGTAGACTGCCTAACAAACAGCAACCAGGGCAGAGGAGTGGGATCACGTGCATTAACAACATTATCAAAGTTAATAAATAAAAGACAGTTAAGAGAAAGAAAAACATAACATTTTTTTGTCTTCCTCTGACTTATGTGGTAACTGTAGAAGCATCTTTTTCTATAATGATGTATCTAAATTCTTATGCTCAATGAATAGCTTTATAAACACACCAACCGCTGTATACAGATCTCATACAGATTCCTGTCAGACATTCAGTAAAGGGCATCTGGGGTGCGGTACAGGTAATATTAAAAAATTTAAGACCCAAATATTGAACTTTTTTTTAGTGACTGGGGGATGTAAAAGGACATCTTAACACTAGGAAGAGACCTGGGTGTTAATAAATAATGGAACAGGAAAATTATTCTGTTGTACATGTTTTGGATGCCTTCCCGACCTGTAGTTTTGGCAGATGCGGCCAATTCAGACTTTCCAAAATCAGGCTTACATTTTCTCTCATAGCATAAAATGCATTTAGAATTTCATGGCATTTTTCTCTACATGCGTGAATGCACATGCTTTGTGGTAGGTGTTTGTTTATGAATTCTGGTCTGACTTACACAATTTGGTGGTTATGTCGGGGTGCTGAACCCTTGACCCACGGTTTGGCTGCTGCCTGGGGGTGGACTGTGGTTCGGTCATGGCCCTGCTCTGGATTTCTCCTGCTGCATGTTTGTCTGTCCAGCATATGAGTGAGCTCCAGGGATTGCACGGAGGGGGGTGGAATTTCTATAGCAGAGCACCTGCAGCCCAGAAAGCCAACCACATCCTGGGCTGCATCAAAAGAAGAGTGGCCAGCAGGGTGAGGGAGGTGAGTTTGCCCCTCTACTCTGCTCTCGTGGGATCCAACCTGGAGTACTGCGTCCAGCTCTGGAGTCCTGAGTACAAGAAGGACATGGACCTGTTGGATTGGGTCCAGCAGAGGGCCATGAAGATGATCCAGAAGGCTGGAGCACCTCTCCTATGAGGACAGGCTGAGAGAGCTGGGACTGTTCAGCCTGGAGAAGAGAAGGCTCTTAGGAGACCTTATAGCAGCCTTCCAGTACGTGAAGGGGGCCTACGGGAAGGATGGGGAGGGACTCTTTATTAGGGAGTGTAATGATAGGACATGGGGTAATGGCTTCAAACTGAAAGAGGGTAGATTTAGATTGGATATCAGGAAGAAATTGTTTACTGTAAGAGTGGTGAGGCAGTGGAAGAGGTTACCCAGGGAAGTTGTCAATGCCCCATCCCTGGAGGTGTTCAAGGCCAGGTTGGATAAGGCTTTGAGCAGCCTGGTGTAGTGGGAGGTGTCCCTGCCCATGAGCAGGGGTTGGAACTAGATGATTTTTAAGGTTCCTTCCAACCCAAACCATTCTGTGATTCTGTATCCAAACTCTGCCAGAGAATGTGTAAATGTGCACACGCATATATAGTGTATGTATGTGTGTGTGTGTGTGTATATATATATATAGAGAGAGAGATATATTTATGCGGTGCTCTATGACTCTCTTCTGCCCTCACCTCTTTTTCTTCCTTCACCTTTACCAATGCTGAGGAATATTTTTAGAGATCACAGAAGTGGATGGGAAGGCAAGATGACAAGAATCTGTGAGGGTGTTTTAGGACTGATACCTACGGACTGCCCCAGGCTAATCAAACTTGCTGCTACAGTGTGCATGTGCCGTACACACGGACCTCTTCCCCCTCATCTAGAAAAAGTGGAAGTTTTACTTGGTTAGCAGAAATAACAAGTTCCTAGAACTGCCCATTTCTTGCATCCTGCTGCCTACACTAAACAGAAGGAAGGGTTCCCAGTTATAGCTCTTTAATCTGTAATGTCAGTCACCAGCTATTACTTATTCATACAGTCAGTGTTCTCATTTCTTCAAACAGGCTGGTCATGTAAAAGCTGCACTCAGCCCTGGCCAGGCCCTTCTAGCTTGTGCTTTGTCTCTGCTTTGGAAAATGGTATTTGGTCCAGGCCAAACAGCATTACGGACAATAGCATGGTAGTGGCAGGCCTGTGCCATGGATATGTCTAGCCAAGATGATGAATTGAGCCTGGGCTGAGTGTTTGACACGGAGAGAAGCCTTGGGACTATGTAAAATCCATGCTAAGCACCAGGTTATGTTCAAGACCAGAGAGGACACATGGAGAGGTGGCTGAGTTTTTTGGTCCCTTAGCATGGGCAGAGCTCTGCTGTGGGAACTTGAGCTTATGGGAAGACTTGTAAGTGTTCACTTTTGGCCATGCAATTATAGGTAATTTTAAAACAGAGTAAGTGCCCAGAGTCCAAGAAAAAACTGTAGTTGCCTCTTGTGCAGGCTGAGAAGAGATGAAGAATGCTATGTTGATGCAGCCAAAGCGATCAGTGTGGCAGGACTTTTCTGCTGTTCAATAAGCCTTCTCTCACAGTTGTCTGCCCTTTGACTACATTCCAGAATTCCCATAGGAAATTTTAATATTCATTTATTATCTCACAAAGGTTTTAGCAATCAGACAATGCACAAATCACAAATCACAAATTATCTTTTACAATTATATTAAAAGCTAACAAGAATTAAAATACAGATTAAAATCATTTAGCAGCATTCATACAATAACAGTTCCCCGAAGATCAGTACAAGCAATGAAACACTAGCAGGAACCAAAGAGGTAGGCAGGTGGCCAGCATAGATAACTTGGCTCATCAGTATTCAAGCAGAAACAGTCTTTGCATTGTTAGTCATCCCAACCTCCCCCCATGGCCCTTTTATCCTCTGCGTACTCCTTTCAGGTGGCTTTGCACCCCGGAGAACCCTGGGCTAGGTTTGGTTTTGAAGGCTGTTTAAGGAGGGAGACAGGCTGTTTCAATTAATATGTTTGTCAGGATGATTTGGAAGTTAGTTAAATGCAAAAAGGAGTTCACTTGCTGGCATTAAGCAATATGTGCTGAAAATAGTGTGAAATAATTTCTCTCTACAAAGATTACAGGCTAGATTGTGTTACATCAATTAATGTAGTGTGAGCAGTTTCAAGAGCATCGCAAGGAAGAAATAATTTCTGACAATATGTCCTTCTAACTTAAATGTTGACCTATCAATATTATATTTATCTAGCTTCAAATGGTGATCAGGCTACATAGCAAACTTAATCCCAGCCCAGCGCTGCTGCCCAAAGGTGGCCCCTGAGCTTGGCCCCTGAGTGCTCCCATTCCAGGATGGTCTACAAGTCAATGCTAAGGCTTTTTAATCACTCAGGGAAACTTCACTCCCTTGAAAGGATTTCTGTCCTTCCAACCAGATTAACCCCTTCTTGCAGTTGGCCCGTTCTTGCCCTCCATCCGGATCATTCCTTGGTCACAAGTTACCACTACTGAGCAGTTACAATTAGAATTTCCCCTACAACAGCCAGATTTCAAAGGCTGGGCCATGCAATGTTTAGTACAGATCATTCAACACCTTTCCTCTTACAAACTATACCTCAAAACTATCTCCCCATTCAAGCTCTGCAACCAGTTGCTTTTGTCCTGTTTTGGTTTTAGTGGCATATACAGAAGCTCAGCATGGCTGAGTTTGATGTAACCAACCGATGTAACTGTTTGGATCACTTTGGACACCTTTAACTATTTGCAAAGAGACTATGACAGCATAATATAGGCAGCTTTAAAGTATATCGCAATTATTCATTGCTTGGCACATCCAGAAGATAGCTACCTAATAAAGGCTAAACATTAGTGTGCTCAATCTCTACCCCTCCCCATATGACATTTGGAGACTCCTTGCTAGCCAGGCGGGAGTCAGTAATGAGGATGGGTCAGGAGTATCCTGAACCAGGTAAAGCCACAAAGGTTGGCCTCTGCTGCTTTCTGGGTCTCAGCTCTTCCTGAATTGTTCACTTCCAGCACCCTCTTCTTCCTTTAAGGTTTTCTATGTTCCACATCGGTGTTTTTCCCTACAGAATCCTTGAGCTACTACCGGTTCCAGTTTCAATAATCCTACCTCCACCGGCAATTTTACTTTTCTTATGTCACACAGCTCCACTCTACAGGTGTTGTCACAGCTCTCCCTCACCACTTCACAATTTCCTCAGAAGTCTGAGCCACATTTCCCTACCAGAGGTATACCTTGGATTCTTAAAACACAGACAGCAGAAATCCTACAAGGAAGGAGGAAAGTTGTAAGAAGGACATGAAAAGGGGCTACATTCATAAAACATATATATATATAATGGAACTTGAAAGGCAACAGCTCTTTTGGAATAACTTCAGGGAAAAGCCACATGTGTTAAGTGCTGTGTGTAGTAAAATCAGCTTTCCAGGGACTTGTTTCTTTCTATTCTTCCCTCACTAGCAGGATTTTATGTTAACCAGAAAGTGAGAAATCAGAAGCAAATTGAAGGGAGCTGCAACTTGTTAAGAGTCAGACCTCTTCATACAGAAAGCAGATGATTTACTTGTTTCCTCTACCTCCTTTCACGTTTTTAATCAAGTTGCCTGAAAAGAACGAGCACTGAGCAATCAAAGTGTGAATGCCTGTGTCTGTGTCTACTCATATCTAATAACTTCTGAACCAGCCAGCCAGTTCTAATCAAATTTCACAAAGGAATAGTGATTTCCCTCTCTTTGCCTACTCTTCTGCCCAAGCTCCGGTACAGTTGGTGCCTGAGGAGAAGAGAAGGCATTAATGGCCTCTATGAAGGAAAGGGTCTGTGAACCTATCCTGAAAAGAAGAAATGGTAAAAATATTTCAGATTCTGAAAGATCTCCCCCTAGTTTTCTCATCATCTCATGAAGTCAGTCCACCCAAAATGCAGCAATATAGAAACAGGTTTCTTTGATTGTGACACTGCCTCCCCTACTGCATTCTGCTGCTTAGTGCTCGTCTGAAGAGGGAACTACGAATGGCCCGCCACAGGAAAGTCTCATGCTTCGTTAGGCATGAAAGTAATCAGTAATCCACAAAACTCTTTGAAAGCACTCTCATCTGGGTCTGTTGCTTAGAGAACTACGTGTGTTCAGCATTGCTGCAGTGTGTGATGTATCCTGATGTGCGCCACTCTTGTAAATGCTATCATTTTTATTTGCTTTGTTTATGCACTCTCAGAACCTAGCAGATTCCCGCTGTATTATGGCCTGCTGTAACCTGGTGCTGTTTGTCATTTTTATTTTGTAAGAAAGATACTAAAAATGCAATGCTATCACATCCTTTTTATGAATATTCAGCGAATCCAAATCCTGTGGAAATAAAAGAAGAGTATACCTATCAGATAGCAATTTCTACCTGGAAAGAAGGAGCCAAAGATGAGGAAAAAAACCTGATAGGCTGAAAACTGTTCCACAGATTGTTCCTTTTAGTTCCATAAACAAATAATTGCCAAGTCCACAGCACAGGAAGGGTGATTTGATCATCAACAGACATCCCCATCAAAATCATATGATTCAATTGTGGTCTGGTTTAGGTGGTGCTTCACAGGAGTTACTGGGTATTGTGCAGGATGAAGGGATACTGCACTGTCCAACTCTGTAGCAGAACTATTCATTTTATATTTTTGTTCGTGATGCGGTTTCAGAGTATTCATTTTTCTCAGGACAATGCAGTTTCTTCCTTAGAAACTTTAGGGCTTTGGTTCAGCCCAAGTTTTTGGCATTGCTATGCTTTTTCTGAAATGGTCACAATAGTATATCACTGAAAACCATTTTTTTAAAACATAATTGTTCTTCAGAATCCAAAATTGAGATAAGAGCAGGTATTCTTTACCTTGTTCCTACATGATTTGCTAATGTCACAGTGTCATATTTTCAGTTTTGATAGTCCTGTGCTCAAGAGGTATATCTGTTTTCTCCGTGGTTCACAGTGTAATGTTATCTACACTGATAGTGGCAGCTTTCATTTAAGGAATAGTTAAAAGAGGTCATAGATTTAAGAATTAAAAAAGTAAAAATGAAAATATGTATTTCTATGGCTAGAGAGGGGGTTCTAAAAGCTCTTCTTATTAAATTGCCACATTTATTGTGCAAAACTCAGTGTTGTGATCCAAAGAATAAACTAAAATTCATGGATGGTTTTGGAAACAGATGTAGTAGCTAATATAAAAATTAATTGTCCTAGGAAAAGCAAACTCAATAGGGAAAGAAACACCCTTGTGCAGTGAATGATTTAGACATTAATGAGTCCATGTTCATCAACAGTGATGTTTGTTAGCACTTAAGACTGCATCAAACATCAGTGTCTCCTTTTAAAGACACTCATAAAGCAGACAAATTCGATGGCAATCAGAGCTGAATGAAAGTACTTAAAAATGAATAACAACCAAATCAAGCAATGACTTTAGAGGTTGTTTTTTTTTTGGCTGGCTGTTCTTCTGCTCTGTAACCCAATATCACTGACAGCAGCCAGCTCTTAATGCAGACAAAAGATTCCTTATGAATACTGAGTTGACATTTAAAGTCTTCTGATAAATCAACTTGGGGAATACATTTGTACATGAAAATTCATCTGACATATAACTGCACAAAATCCACGAGAGCAACGTATCTTTAACTTCCTGAGCACAAAAATAAAGCAAAACTACTACTCTTTATGTTTTTGAAATGATAACGATTACCTAGGAACTGTAAAGATTAAATGAATGATGTATTGAATCCACAGTTCTTGAGTTATCAGTTAGCATTCCCAAGTGCAGCAGTGAACAAGACCAGGGTATGAACTACAGCACTGCAGGAGTGAAACATTTAATCGGAAAATCCATGTTTGAAAGACACACATCAGCTTGTGCAGGCTGGCATTTAACTCCTAATCTGTAGTAGTTCTAATGCTGTGGGAATTTGCACCTTATATCATTCATGTTTTCTAAGTCCTTTGACATATGAGCACATTGTTATCCTCAGTTTTGTTAAAGTTGCAAAACAGGGTTTAGCTATTATGAGCTCATCTTAGGCAGAGTTTAGGGACTTCTAATTAACACCTCAATTCTGGAACACCTGTTTAATTGCTACAAAAAAAGCTACTAAGGCTTTGTAAGTTCCTTGGTACCTTAAAAAGCATTTTGTCTCCTGCTACTGAATATGGAGAGCAGCATCTCAGTTTTCACAGCCCTGAGCGTTGATGGTGATGAAGGCTGATAATAATCCACAACTATTCCACCCACCTCTCCACAAGGACTCAACCCAGTTAGCACTTCACAGCAAGCCCATTGGTGTGGGTCCGGCCTGACATGCAATGGAGTTCACTGTTTCTTTAAAGTGACGCTGGGCATTGTTATAACAAACGTTGTCATGCAGGATGTGGGTGACCTGTGTCGAACACCCTGTGGTTGAGAGGCTACAGGCTCCTTTCTGCCAGCTTTCCAGAGGAAACCCAGGCGAGCAGGCTGGAGGCCACGGGGCTACTGTGAGCATTCCTCACCTTGCCTGTGGAAGCTGTGCAGGAGCGCTGCATTACTGACTCTGCTTCAAGAGCTGTTTATGCATTTTCTCCAGGAACAGCTTGATGCAGAATCCATAAACAATCCTTCACAAATGGATTCAAGTTTAGAGCTTCCGCATTCTAAAGCACCACAAAGCTAGTGGATTAAATTGTCACTGTATGTATGTATATACATATAGCTTTGTATATACATATTAGCTTTGTGTATATGTATATACACACACCTATATAAAACAGGTGTCCTCTACAGAAGAGGTCTCTGCTTCAGATTTTAACTAAGTTAAATTCCTCTGGATGGCCTAGAGTCCTGTGTCTAAGCCCTGGTGGTAGGTGACCTCTCAGGCACACCCACGTCCTTGCTTACTGGGTCATGCCTCTTTAGTAGTCAAAGCAGAAAAAGCAATCCTTTTTCTATATGCATCTGTGTATAATTTTATTTCCTTATGCCTGTATAAATACTAAGAGAAGGATTAGAGATACTCAGAGTTCCCAAGAGATAATCAGAGACAAGCCACATCTGACAATTGGTAATGTGTAGAAAGAATTGCAGAATATTTGTGATACAAATCAAGAGTTAAAATTTAAGTTGACCTTACTGTCATACATAAAACCAAATGATTGTGTTTATAGAAATGACATTTTAATAAAAGAAAATTCAAAAAAGTAAAAGGAACGCATCTAGATATTCATCATCTTTATAGTTTTGTACATCTGTACAAGTATTTATTTTAAATTAGGACATAGGTTTGTACCAAAATGCTGACTTTTGAGAAGAGCATCACTTTTATTCTGATTGTATCTTCAGTGAAGAAGCAATGCAGCTGTAGTAATAATTGACCTTTTCTGGTTTCTGCATTTCAAAGAGCCTGAAGATATATTGCTCTTTCATTGCTGAAAACACATTTGCTGTTTATGCTAAGTCAAATCAACACAAGCAAAAAAGCCTGTGTTGGTTAGTGGATTGAGAGCAAACAATTTCATTCAGGTGTCATCCTTGTAGTAGACGAAAGATCAGAGGTTGTCAAAAAAGGCAAAGGAATTCAGTGCTTCAGCTTGCAAAATATTTGTTGCTCTCATCCTGCCACCTGCTTAAGTGTGTGGTTAATTTTAAGTGTGGAAGCAGTTCTAGTGATTCATGTATTTTCAAATTCATTTTCAAAGGGCATGTATTTAAGTGTGTGTAGGACTGGATTAAAATGTAAAATTTAGTTTTCATATCTGATATGCACAGGTTACTCTTGATGCCTTTACAGACAAGAGGCATTTTGAGCCAAGCCTTTAACTTACGAAGGTCGACCTGGAACAGCCATTTACTTTGATTGAATGTTACTGTTTTACACTACCTGCAATCAAACTATTTTGTTTAGTTTAAAGCACAGTCAATTTTTGGTGGATTTGGTTGACAGATTCTTGTGGGTGAAAGCACAAAATAGTATGTGGAAACAATTTCCTTGTCAGACAGTATTTTTGGAGACAACCTGCAGAGTTCAGCAGAACAGAAACAGCAGCAATAACTCTGGAATGCAGGTAATCGGTTCACCCCTCTGTTTTGACTAAACCAAAGCATAATAGAAGTAGGAATAAAAAAGATTTGGACAGAAAGAAGTTTACTAAGAGAGGTTCTCTTGACTAATCTTGTATATGTATTTCTCTGACAATGAAAGAAGGTGTACTTGCTTTAAAAGATGTACTGCCACTGAGGTGTTATCAAACACACGTACCCATAAATATTAAAATATTTAATTTATGAGGCAATAACATAAACGTGCCTTATAAATTATAAGACACTTATAGAAAGAGTAGAAAGGGAAGGAAAATGCTGCAAGATGAATGAGACATGTCTTAACAAACATTATAGCAGTTAAGTGACAACAAGATGACAGGAAATGGCCTAGATATTTGAAGAGGTATGCCGTCTCTCCAGAGAGGCAGGGATTTTTTAGAGTAAGACAGAGGCGATCACTAGAGCAGAAACGAGGTTTGCTTAACATTTCCATCACCCAAAGAATGTGTTGGGATTTCTGGGCTGTTGTTTTACAGTCATTCTTTTTTTTTCTTTCTCTCTCTTTTTTTTTTTT
>VXBO01011373.1:453604-473601 GCA_013400135.1 Rhinoptilus africanus | reverse complement strand
TTTTTTTTTTTTTAACTGGAAAGAAAGGATTTTACATCAAGATAGGTGTATATTTCTTTTTCATGCTCAAAAAAAGTGAGTAATTAGTTGTCTTATTTGTTCCTAGTGCAGTGCAGTTTCTAGTATTTTGCATCCTGGAACAACATGTGGTCTATTCCCAGTTTAAGGCAGTCAAAATATGGGCCAGGTGTTAAGAGAACAGGTAGAACTGGGGTTCATGTTTAAGACAAGAAGGATCATTGGAAAATGTATTTTAAAGACAGATATGGAGGACAGAGTGGAAAAAAAGAAGGAAATTAGTTTAAGGACAAAACCAGTATAATCAACAGATTAGGAAGAGACAGATCGATAGTGAAATGTGGAAAGACTGCACAAAAAGGAGATCAGAAAGCTGAGGTAGGAATTATTATCATTAATGGCTAGGGAAGGGAGGCGTGGCCAGTGGCTCTATTACATCTTTTCCTACAAAGAAGTTTCCTTAACTCAATTTGGTGGACTAAAGTTTTCACCTATAATTTCTTCTCTTGCGGAAAAGTCTTGACAGAAGTATCTCAGAGGGTGACAAGGAGCACAAATCACCTGGAGTCCCCCAGCAGCCTCTTTGCTCATAGTCTTTCTTTATTCTTTCCTCACTTCATTTTATTAAGCTAGTTCTGACTCAAGGGTGACTCCCAGTGTGACTTTGAAGGAAACCTGACTAATGAGGGTATTCAAGTAAAACTAACTGAGAGCCCCTTTCCCCTTTCACCAGCAGAAGGAATGAGAGTGCTCTGGATTTCCTGTTGCAGTGGATTCCAAGCAGCACGTCCAGTTTTCTGCGATGGTCAAGATAGACAAGTCCCAAGCGAGGTGCGTTCCAACGTATTTTCAGGGGTGATACCGGCTGGCACTACTGCTGCTGGCGGTGATGCTAGGAGAAAAAGGCTTGGGAAGCTTTGCTCTGAGGAGGAAGGCAATGGGGCTTTTGAAAGCAATGCATGAACATATGGCAAAATGTTTTGACATCGTAACAGGTAGAAAAGGAGAGCTTTGAGAGTTACTAAATCGTGGGCAAATCAATCAAGTCTAGCAAGATAATGGTTCTGAGTGAAAGATTTGAAATCTGTAAATATAGTGAGGGGAAAAAAAGAAGAAAATCAGAAAAGATATATTAGGGAAAAAAAGGTAATGCATTCAGTTTTGGAGAGGCTACGCCTGAAATGACGCTTGAAATCACCAAGAAGAAAGTGTCCAGAGACTACCTTAAATGTTGACCTGGACAGAGGGAGAAAAGAGTGAGAGGAGCAATTTTGAGGGGTTAGTGGGGAAAACAGTGGGAGCAAATGGAGTTGGTAAATAAAAGAAAAGGTAAAGTGACAAGATAGGTAATCATAAAACCTAAGTAAATAACAGGGAAAAGGAATAATTGGTTACTTTTACTGTTGCTGTTATTAATAATAGCACTTAGAACTAAACAAATTAATCTTGTTGTTAGCATGGGTAGGTAGTGAAAAATCACACAATGGCCTGAGCAGTAGGTTGCACTGGGGTGGGAAAGCCTTTCCATGTTTTTGGACAAATGCTTTTTGTGCCTTAGTTATACTCTAACTGGTGTAACTCCGAACAGGATATGGGCAAGGGCTCATGAGGGAACTGGTGTTCTAGTCCTGCAGTGTGGGAATGCCTAGGTGATGAGATGGGGAGGTAGGAAACTACCCAGCTCTAGCACTACTGTTAAAACCAAATTCCCCTTGCAAGTGTGTTCACACTATCCTTGGAGCAGAACCATTCCCTGCTGTCTGGCCTACATCAACCTGAGTGAGACATGTGCTGCAAGGCCAGCAGCACGGGAGAAAGTACCTGGGTCTACATTGCAAAGACACTTCTTCAGACACCAGTCTTCAGATGCCAAACATTTTGCCAAACATACCAGCTGTTAGGAAAGGGTTTTCCTTGCTGGGCTTCACTTCTGGAGAGCTACTGCTGCCATGGGCAGGAGGACAAGGGAGTCTAGAGGTAGCTGCCATTGCCTCCTGTTGTCCTCATGGCTCTGGTAGCTCCTGCTGCACCACAGGCTACACTGTCCTACACTGTGGAAACACCAGAGAGCAGAGCAGAATAAGCCTGCAGCTGGGTTCAGCTCGGCAAGGGGATGACTCTGCTCTGCATCACCGCCTGGCAGCCCGTGGCTGGTGTGGAGTTAGGCTCCCTGCAGGGACTGAGAAGAGAGAAAATTTACACCCTGCAAAATTTACACCCCACACAGTCATGTGCTGGAAAGACTGGCAGCAGGGACAAGATGACTGCGGTTGTTTCTCAATGAAAAGCAACCTGTAGAAGCTAGAAGAGAAACTGGATTTGCTGCAGGACAACGTGCTTGGCTTTTCTTGTCATCTTCTTTTGTACTTGTAGTTTCTAATGTATTGGTAAGTACTGCATATACACATGCATACTTATTGATACACTAGAAACCTCTTTCTGCCATCTTTCTCTTCTCCCTTAGACTTAATCCCCTTTTTTTCCCCTCCAAACTCTTGAGTAGACATAAAAAACCATTTTAGATTGTGACAAACAGTCTAAGCCACTGACTTGATAGCACTTACATGAATTTATGCCTGCTGAGGATTTGGCAAAAGGTTTGTTTACACATAATTCATTTTCTTAATTGAAGGCAGACAAACATAACAGGAAGAAAACAGAGAGGCACACAATAAAATAACCATATAGAATGTGTCCCCTGCCCCCTTCTTATTCTAACAAGTCATGAAGAGATGTCTTGGCTTCCTAAACTGTTCTTAGCATTCCTTTGAGTCAAATGGGCAAATGAGTAAAACAATAAATATTTTAATACTTTATAGTCTGAATTTTTGATCCCTTATGGCTTGATTTATTCAAAAATCTCTGTTCACCTTGGAGCAATTGTTAATTTCTTAACTGAATTTTCTGTATTTGGAAATGAGTAATCTCCATAATTATTATTGAAATAATGTACTACCAATTTAATGTCTACAACACAACTGTTTCCTAAATTTCCTTGCATCTTAGAGACAGTCAATCTCCAGTTGTTAGAAATCATATATAATTAAGAAACTTCTATGATCAGAAAATATTTGGATGAATAGAGAATTAAAGTAGCATCAGAGAGAGAAGTCAACAATCTAGCTGTATTTTAAATCTAAGGCTGGCTGTCTTATGCAGCTATAAAATCTCTAAAATTGCAAAGGCAATTTCAGTTGCTTACAGCAGGTGGTAGTATGTGCTATTAAAATGAAATATTTACTTCCAAGAAAGACTGCTGCTTAGTTAATAAGAAGACGAGTAGAATGGGCAAGAAAATGACTGCTATAAGTGTGTTGAAAGCTTGTAGATTAGATAATTGAGTATTTATTGCTTCTTTATTTTTAAAGCTTCCTGTTTCTCTGCTGTATGGCTACAGCACTAACATCTTGAGGGACAGTTATGGACAAGCCACAGACACGTTACCAAAAATAACTCCAATAGCCTAACTCTTACAGAGTGTTTTTCATCCATAAATCCCCCAGTCTTTTAATCCCACAGTCTTTTAAAAAAGATAGATATGAAGCACGTTAGAATAAGATGTAAATGGAATTTAGGTAGGTAAAAGCCAACTGGTAATTCTGGTAATCCTTTCAATTTGCTGCCTGAGACAGGGGTGAGCTGAATCTCCAGAGTCTCTTGCTGCAGAGTCCACTAGAGGCCTGAGGATGCTGTTTCTGCACATACAGAGCCCAAAGCTCAGTTGAGTCTACTCCAAAAATTACTACGTCTAGAGACTAGATGTTCCTACAGCAATATCCCTGAAGCAATGCATGTGTATACAAGATGCATGCAGCCAACAAGATGAGGCTACTCACAAAAGAAGCTGCATGGATCCCGAGTAGAAAAGATACCTTCTTGTGGTGTTTGCGGATGGTCTCATTGCATGTCTCCATTTTCACTTTACATGTATTCTGCATCCAGAATATACCAACTTCAGACAGATTTGGATCTTTCTCTCGCTATGCCCTCGGGAGGGAAGCTCCATAGGGCCATGAATTCCTGTCATGGGGACGACATGTGAAAAAAGGGGACTGAGATACTCACTTCCATTGTCAGACCCAGTCTTGTATGGGTATGAACATGGGTTTCTCACATGCGATATGACATGCTGTGATTGGCAGCAGCGTCCCCTGGGCAGTTACTCAATATTTTCCATTGGATATGTGAATTCTGACAGCATCTTCCAGACTGGATTTTAGAAGTAAGATGAGGGTCAATATGATTAATGAGTAATTAAAATCAGTGAGATATCTACCAGTTTCCAGGTTGATTCAGGGTGAAACTAGCAGCAGATATTTAGGGTAAGTTTATCCATAAAATTATAGTTACCATGGCATTCCAGATGCCTACAAGAGTCATAAAGCAGTGAAGATTGTTGTTGAGCAGCTCAAAGACACAGCTGTGAACCTGAGTTCTTTTGTGCATATTTATATGTTAGTTTTCAGTCTCTGAAGGTCTTTTGCTCTCATTTACTACATTAATGCAATATGTCTAAAGGCTGTTTCCCTTGTGATATTAGTTTAGCACAGCAAGGTCTTTGAATGAGCCATCTTCTTGGAGTCTGTATAGTCATTTGCAAATACACAAACACAGCAGTTAATTTAAGAAAGTAATACTTCTCACAGAAACATAAAATTAAGATTTTGATAATTCTCAAAATAGTTTTGTTGGTTACCAGTACTGCTCAAACATGGCAAAGGTAGGACCCATAGAACCTTTGGTTTAGTTAATATCAGGGTACCAAATAATAAGAATTGCAGGGGCACCTGAGAGCAAAGGTTCTTTATAAGTCATCTCTGTCCTTATGTGCCATTGGTTTTGTATAGTTGAAACATTTTTTCCTCAGACAATATACAAAGTGGGGAAACATTTTTGTCTTCTTCCACCTTGGAGGCTCGTTTTCAAAACCAAACAAATCCAAACCAAACCTCGGCAAATTGCAGTCCCCTAAAAAGCAAGATTTCCCTTCACTGAATAGCATCTTAAGAACTTCAGTGTCAGCTTTGGCTGAAGCCGGGCTGTTACTCTGACATCCTTTCCTTTTAAAGTGACCTACAATAACCCCATTGTTCTCATACTCCCTGGAGCAAAAGTTATCATTTGTATCAAGCTGCGTTGTGGTATCTTGATTGCAAATACCCACTAGGAATTTAGCTGAAACACTCTTGGCTTGTGCATTACATAAAATTTCAATCCTGGAGCACAGTCAGATAAAAGAAACTATAATCAACTGTGAATTATCTGTGGGTGGTTTATCCGTTTGCTGATTAATCACTCCATTACTTCTTGCAAAGACAGTGAGCTAAGTCAGTGCAGAGCCAATTTCTGTGAGCTGGGTTCCTAAACTGAAGTGCAGTGCCATATAAATCTGGCTATATGTGTCCAGAAGTCACTTTTGCACAGTTTGGATCTGGAGTCAGTAAACGAGCCATCCAGGAGCTCCTGAACTGCTGCATGCAAACTCAGCCCAGACCCTTCCCCACCATTCCCGTTACTGGCATATCTGGGAAGAGTGACAGGGAGCCACAAGAGTGATACTGTGTAGAGCCAGTGCAGATCCAGAGTAACCGGAGCCGGGAGAGGTGAATAAGGTCACAGGTGTCTGAGAAAAATTTGGCAGAAACACTTTCCAGCAGTCTTGGTAAAAGGATTTTCAATTTCTGGTGTGGAATGAGGAAAATGGATGGAGCCAACACAGATGCAGTTATGTATCCGAGCTAGTAAACTTGTGTGAAACCAGAAGCCTGATGCAAAGAAGCCACTGTGAGAGTGATTTCAGGTCCAGCCAGTGATGCAGTGATTATTATTAGCTAAGTCTACACAGAGTTATTTGGAAGCCTCTGTGCAGTGTTGCCTAGCATCCTTATGATCTGGGGTGGTTGACCTGCTTGCTTACCCACCTGTCCCAACCTACTCCATTACAGTGGATGGAAGAGAGCAAGTGGTTTTCAGATGCATCCTCTATTCACCCCAATGCAATGGGAGTTTCAGAGAATCATAGAATGGTTTGGGTTGGAAGGGAGCCTAAAGACCATCTAGTTCCAACCCCCCTGCCCTGGGCAGGGACACCTCCCACTAGACCAGGCTGCTCAAAGCCCCATCCAGCCTGGCCTTGAACACTTCCAGGGATGGGGCATCCACAGCTTCTCTGGGCAACCTGTTCCAGTGCCTCACCACCCTCACTGTAAAGAATTTCCTCCTAATATCTAATTTAAATATCCCCTATTTCAGTGTAAAATCTTTACCCCTCATCCTATCATTACACTCCCTGATAAAGAGTCCCTCCCTGTCTTTCCCTTTAGGAACCAGAAGGCTGCTGTAAGGTCTCCTTGGAGCCTTCTCTTCTCCAGGCTGAACAACGCCAACTCTCAGCCTGTCTTCATAGGAGAGGTGCTCCAGCCCTCTGATCAACTTCATGGCCTTCCTCTGGACTCACTCCAACAAGTTTCACCTACAGCAGTGTGATAACAAGTCTCCTAAAGAGCTGTGAAAAGTGCAAACTGAAACTAGGAAAACTGTTGCAAAAATATTACAAAAATTAAACAATACAGCTTATACTTCATTTATACTCCAGTTTTCAAAGTTTTAACAACAGGATGGATGACTTTCCGAAAGATATGTCTGGGTCCAGTTGAAGGTACAGGCCTGAAGTAAACAGCAGAAGCCTAAGGACAAACCAAGTGATTATATGTGTTTTCTTCAGTTTAAAAAGTCAGCATGGTGATGCCAGCAATAGAGATGGGGTAGGTTCTGCAAGTCAGATCTATTGATTTACAGGACTGATGAGTCTCAGGTTTAAGGTTTAAACTTGTGATTTTTGTGTCTAGCTTCCACACAGCTATTTATTATGAAGGAATAATTGTAAGGAAGGTGAAAGGCTTTCCAAGCTCTCCCTTCCCAGCCAAAACACTCTGGTATGACAAAGGCAGGTAGGTGGCAGTAACAAGTGACTAATACCCTGCTGGATAATTACATCTGCCACAGGCTTATCTCTTAGCACCAAGTGCTTCAAAATTAAAAGTAGGGAGTATAACGCAAATGCTAGAGTTACTGAATTAAGCAGAAAGGAAAAAAAAAATAGCCTGTAGAGAGTCAAAGAAACTGTAGGAGTTCAGATGGGTAATGAAGATTGTGACACTGACAGAAACAGAAACTTCACTGTGGAAGCTGTCTGAAGGAAAATGCTCAAGACCAAAATGCGCAGACATATTTTGGGCCCCTAAAACAGGTCTGGCAATACACTGAAGGTAAGGCTCTTTGCCAGAACAAGCTAAGTCAAGGTGAGGTGCCTAGGCTCTCAATGCAGAGGGAGAGAGAAAAGTGCTTTCAGATATCTGAGCAAGGAACTTGTTCGTCACTGTGTAAAGAGCCAAGTATTTCTGTAAAAGTGTTCAGTACTTATACAAAAATCTACTTTCCTGATTCAGAACTTCACAGTAGCTTTCCCCATTTCATAAAGCTGGGTCTTTGCCTAAACGTAGACAAAAGGGAGAGGAAATCTCCTTTTTGGCATAATTCGTGTAGTTGCAGTGTATGAATATGCAAGTGAGTAATTTGCGATACAGGCTCTCCATAGCTCCACCTTTTGAAGTACCTACTGTCATCTTTTCTAAAGAGAACCACAGTACTACACTGTACGCCAGGAGGAGGGTCACTGCACATCTCTCATGTTGAAGAAAGACTATTTTGCTGTGCTGAATGCAAAATTTAGGGCCTGTGTTTGTAACCATGGCTATTTTCTCAAAATAGATACGCACTTTCAAAAGGGCATTCCCCACAGTAGATATCAAGTGGGAGAAGATATAGCACTGTAGCCCAAGAAAAACATGTTGGGGGTGGGACTGATCTCCAAAAGTTTTAGCACATTTTTTGATCTTTAGTCCTCTAACAATGAATAACAAATGCGTTTTATAAGAAAGGCAATAGCAGTTTTTCCTCATCTTGAAAAAAAAATGATGGAAAGATACACCAAATTCCCCACCAAACTCCCAAATGCCTTTTCTTATCCGTCCTTTCTACCCCAGAAGATACAGTCAGTAAGTGCAAAGTACAGCCTGTCCTGAAGGCCACTGATTTAAATTTGCTTCTAAGTAAAAATATCCTGGAAAGTTCTAAAAATGAAGGAAAATAACTTGCTGAAGTATGAATATTTTATTTTTTGAACAGAGGGCTCTAACCTTCATGTCTTTGCTCACCACAGCTGAAGCAATAGGGTACATAGAAAAGCTTTGCCTTGGGAAAGATACTCCCAATACAGTTGTGTTGTACTAAATCAAACCTAACTCTTAAACTCTGTTTGGGAAGTGATAAGCAGCAAATCTTGCGGAATTGGTTTCACTTGCTCCCATGGGACTCAGTACTCAATATTCCACATCAGCATTAACAGGGTTGATTTAAGAAACCAGCTTTCCATCTCAGCAGAACCTGTTTGGCATATTAAGAAGGTTTCATTTGCTGGTAAGGATCTAAACCCATATATCTGGTAAGGACAAGCAGACATATCTGCGATTTCCAGACCACACCTACCCATTTGGTTTTCCTGATAAAATGCTTGATTTCCATATTAAAAAAAAAAAAAAAAAAAAAAAAAAAACCCCACTTGATTTCAGGCATGTTAATGTCAGCACTACTTGAAACATAGTTAATTGGGACAAAGTAGCTAATGAAGTGTATCTGGGTGCAACCTAGCACAGAGCACAGAACACACTTGAACTGTAGTGAGCAGCTTTACAAGACAATGAGCCACAGAAATACCACAATTTAGGGGGGAATTTCTGCTATGGACTTGAACTGAAGAGCATTTCAGAGACAAAAGTTGATGGAGTATGAGGGCAAACTTTAATGATGATAATGGTGATAAACCAGGTGTATTACAGGCTTCTCTCCTATAACAGAGTGGCACAAATATATGAACCCTGAGGAAATGGTGTTTGTGCATGCTTATCTCCAATCCCTGTCCAAACCCCTTAAGATTCAGTACTGGAACCTTGTCCAAAACCCTTAAGATTCAGTACTGGAACCGTGTTGGCCATTCATGCAATTCACATATAGGAAAGGGCAATGTTGCTGTTTATCTGCCTTTGGAAGGTTGTGGGCAGTTTACAAAAGTCAAAAGACAAGACATGGAACTGAAAGAAATAATCTAGGGAGTAGCCACAGCTGCTGTAATGAAAGCCAAATTTATCTCAACAGGGAGGGGATGGAGAGTGGCCTTTGTTTTGGAAAAAAACATCTATGTCAGTTGAGTGGATCAACCAGTTGTGTAAATCACTTTCCCTGAGTTAATCAAAAGGTGTGAACGGCTTCCTGAGCCAGCCAGACCAGCATTGCCTGCACTTTGATTCAAACACATAAGGAAACAGTGTAAAGAAACATAGTTTTCACAAGGGTATTTCATTCATGCTTGCATGTAATACTTTTCTTTCAGATTCCTATTGAAATTCTCAGAAGTTTTCATTTGTTCAGCTGTCAGTCTAACTTTTTTTCCTTCTACCCAGCTTGCTATCAAAGTTTCTTGTATATATATAATATAGTGTGGGATGTAGATTAGAAACTAATCGTATCTAGTAAGACTGTGTTCTTGCTGAGAAATAAACAAGTTATATTGATCACAATTTAAGCATGCATAGCTTCATGGCCTTCGAAATGTCTGCAGTTGTTATTCTGTCAGCATTGTCCTGCTGAAGTCACAGAACTATCCATCACATAAAATTCCGCACAAGAAGTCGGTTTGAATCAGCCAATGTCTCAATCATTTCCAATCAAGTGAAGAATATTCATAACATCATTTCAAAAATCTTGCTACCATTCCTGCCCTGGCAGAAATAATAATTCATCTTTCACCTTTGGGTGCAATGACAATCGTGCAGAGGAATTGTTTATAGATTATCAAGGATGCTTGAAAGACTGATATGGTTCTAAGCCTGTATGACAGTGAAGGAGGCTGAGCTGTTGTCCTTGTACTGTGTCTTAATATTTATGTAAGATTAGCCAGTAGTATTCAAGGCAAGTAAAGATGTCAAATTTAGTTTAACTTCTAGAGATACATGCTGTTTTACTAATTTAGTTTCAGAGGTATCTAACCAAGCACATCAGTTTAGCATCATTTAAAGGACTACCTTATCTTAGTGGGGATCTTATTTGCAAGCACAATAGTTAATAATTTTCAACAAATCTTGAGAATAGGAACCAGGAACAGACATATTTTTTGCAAGTTTCTGACCTTGTTTCCTTTCCTTTAAAGCAAAAGTTGTTTGTCAGCTTAATATAATAAACTGCTCTCAAGATTAACATGCCCTTCAGGTGAACATTGAAGATGAAGGAAATGTCTCTTTCAGTTGAAAAGTGGATGTGATATATATAACACAATTGCTTACTCAGCCAGATATTAAATATATCATTGTTTAGAGTTAGTCATATCTGTATCTATGTAAATAGAAGTAAAAATAATAAGAACAGAACACTTATTATTAAATGAAATCCACTCACCTTTAGCCTAGGTTAGTATTATGTGAATATTAATCATAATTAGAATTTGACCTAATTGTGTGAAAAATTAATAAACTGTATTAAAGCAAATAAACATATCCTTTAAAAATGCAAAAGTAGAAATTAGATCTAAAAGTAAATAGATTCTTAACTCTGTAGTGTTATAAACTTTAAAATAATGACACAATTTTACCATGTAGGTTCAGCCCTGTAAAATTATTTTCCAGCTATTTATTTCCTTATACTAGCAATTTTTAAATGGTCTCATGGAGAAATGTTTTAAGGTGTGAAATCTGCTATAGAGGAATTAATATGGCTTATATCTATTTTGTTCCTTATAGGAATGTTTGTGTTCCTGTATTCTTCATAGCATAGCATGTTCAAGGCATGTTCTAAAGTGGTATTCATAGATATAATTAAACAGCTCTTCCAGGACAAAGGTAGAGAGAGTTTCAAATATTCTAGACGTGCTAATTCAGATCCAGTAATTTGTAGGCCTGGTGCCCACAAAGCAAAGCGGGCAAATTGTAATAGCTGGAGTCTGGCAATTGAATATCTTTCACTAAAGAAAGTCAGTAACCCTCAGTTCCAAGGTCTCATGTATTCTCAGTCCAGCAGAAACCTTTTTTTCCAGAGAGGGAAAGATGGTGCCAATAAGATGATGGGTAGCACATGTCTGATGCCTCGGAGCCTATTCAGGCCTTAGACTGAAGAAAGAAAGAAACAAGGGTTTTTACAAAGCATCAGGCAAGCTCCTGGCCTCTGTGCTAGTCACTAGTGCTTTCCTCCTTCAAGTGCCCACAAACTTCCCCGAGAATCTTTCTGTCCCAGTAACCTCTTTAGCCACTTGGTTATATTTATAGAGGTTTGACTATCCAATGTGGGAACAAATGGGCAGAACACAATATTGTTCTTTCATGAAACTTCAAGGAAACAGACCTTGTGCTCTCATGCCTGGGTAGAAAGAGTTTGGTCTACAGTGGCCAAACCTGGCTGTAGGAATCTCACAGCAGCTAGAAAGAGTTCACAAAAACCACTATGTTGATAAAAATTGCCTAAAAAATATGAAAAACATGTAAGACATTTTTCAAATAAAATCCCTACAGTAATAAGAATAAAATTATTTTCTTTGACCTATAACAACAGTTGTAGTGATTCACTTATTACTTTCTCTTTTCCCTTTCAATCCACTCTTAAAGTAAATTTCTATAATTTGGTTTTTTTTATTTCTATCTTGCTTCTATCTTGCTATCTATTTTTGCTTTGTGAGGGTTTGGGGGTTTTTTTTGGTGTTTTTTTTTTTTTTTTGATGCTATGTCCTTGGTTCTGTAGAAAATGATATCTCAGATGGACTCTCACAATTTTTCTTTATTCCATTAATTGAATGAAATTTATTTGAACCCACTTTCATCTGCATTGGGTTATTCTACCTAAAAGAAATATGAAAGTCTTAAACATGCTACATTTAATAGTTTTCTTATATGTTCATTTTTAGATGGTTTAGCCAGGCACCTGTTTCGCTTTAGCCTTTTGCTTTGGTTACAAAGGATGGCAGAAAGTGGACTCTCCTGTCTGGGTTTAGAGTTCTTCAAGACACATTTGAAATCCTACTACTTTTTCTCACTTATTCAACATTTGTGATGCTCTCTAGAGCTTTTATTGTTCCTCAAAGTTGTTCTGAATTTTTCTTTCATTAGGAGTCCACTACCATGAACAAAAAACTTGGGAGGAGGAGTGGAAGGGAAGAGACCTCAGCTCACCAACACATTTTGAAGAGTCAGCCTAGAGTATCTTCACATTTTAAAGTGAGATTTTTGAATTCATTCTGTACCTCCTTCTGACAACCAAACAGCTGAATGCTAAGTAATATTTCAATACAACAGCTAAAATCAAGATAATAATCCTAAACTCTAAATGGTAATTAGAGGAAAATGCATGTTTTTCACATGTTGAGTAGGAAATGTAGCAACAAATAACATAGGCCTGGAGGGTTACATTCCGATTTTCCAAAATATCATGACAGTGCACAAAGTTTATTGTGGCTGAAAGTTCTGGTGAAATTCTATAATTCATTTTCTATATTGATTTTGGTGTGAAGAGTTCTGTTCAGGTGGATCTTGTCAGAAGTTTTGTTTCAAAAGCATTTCTATCAAAACGTATTTTGTTGGAGTGTTTTATTTTTCACAAGAAAAAAAATCAAATTCAGAGTCAGAAATGCAGTTACTAACAAGGAAGTTAATGATTTCATGGTTGTGGAACGCCTCTAGGGGTTGGATAAACAGTTGCAAAACTGTTTTTTTTCCAAACTATTGGGCCAATGTCTGTTTTGAGGTCAGAGTCACTTTTTTTCTTGTCTCCTTTGTACTGTAGGAACATCTTGAAATATAGGATTTTTGTCATTGTAGAATGGGAAAGATTTTTTGAAAAATTTGTCAAAATATATCACAGCCTAGGGAAGCCATTTTCTGCTTTATTCTTTTCTCTAATGATTCAAACGGCACATCATTGGGATTCCCCTTGGCATGCATGGCATTTTATTCATAAACCTCAATCCTAGGACAAGTAACGCTGGTATAAATCAAAAATGTGTTTGCTGACAAAGTCTTTACTGAAATTTATTGGCTTTTATGGAGGTGCAACGGGATCTGTGGTGGTCCTTCTCTTCATGATCCGAAGATCTTGTCTTCATTCACACATACAGAGGAGGCTGCAGGTTTGTTACTCAGCTTAGCTATGTGACATATCGCCAAGAGATTTGGATGGGACGCTTCTCTTAGAAGGATTACAAAGTCATTAATTTTATTCCTGTAGGAAGTCAGTTCCTCACATTTGAGAAAAAGGTGTTCTTGTTATAGAGTGCAGCATGAAAAGCAGTATTTTTGGTCACTTTTTGCTATATCTAATCCTATGAGGGTTCATAAGCAGAAATATTTATGTACATTAGTAGATACAGCTCTCGAAGGTGCCCTTCAACCTTCTGCCAGAAAGAGGAAATGAGTAGTTATTTACATGCCACTGTTTGGTAGAGGAACGAGCTTTGATCAACAGGCAGAACCTCTGAGGATCTGTGTTTGCAAGAGATTACTTAGGAGCCGCACTAAATCAGTTCATTTCCCATATGCCATATGCCCATATGCTTTTATAAATTTTTTCTGACAACTAGCACTTTTCTCTTCTGGGGAATGTACTCTGAGCCCTCTGGTCGAATGAAGAAAGCAGTAATGGAGTGTCACAGTATGGATGCAGGTCTCTGCCTGACATTTGCTGGCATAATGCAACTGAGGAGTGGGCCACAGGTGATACAGCTCCACATCAGCCTGGCAGCTCTGCTTGGGGCTAAGGGAGATGAACCTTTGTGAGGAGTGTAGCCATAGATACTGCTTTGCTTTTCTGTCGAGGTTTGATATGAATGCATGCCACATATCGTCTTTCACCTATTAGTTCTCTGAGGCTGAGTGCTGCTGCTAACAATAAAATTTCACAGGCTTACTTTAGCAGAATATTAATGAAAATCTTCTAAATCTTCTCACATATACATGCAAAGCAGCAGCTGCTTTTGGTACTCTGAGAGAGATTTCAAACATTTACTTACTGTCAAGCTTTATGCATATATGTGCATGTGAAAGGTCAGAGATGGTCGTTCTATCATTTGGGATGAACACAGCTGAATTGAAATGTCACAGCAGTTGTACCTAGCAATTTAAAAGCTTTGGAGTGTTGAAAGCCTGTGGATTCTCCTGCCAAGCAAATAAAAATCGACTCTCTGACTGTACAAATTTACATGATTACAGATAATATATTTTACATCATGCTTGCGGAGTTACTGAGCACCGGTAGAGCACAGGCAGCTTTTGGAGTTGATTGGAGTTGAGAAGCTTGCTGTGCAGCCCCAAAGCAGGGAAGAAGGCTGTTCACAGCAGACCATGGAAGGCATCAGTGAACCTGATATGTGGCTGATAGATGTTAGCCTTTTTAGACCTCTCAGACATTACAAAGGAACTCTGCAGAAGTCCGGAGGTATCATAGTGTAATAAAAGAGCATGAAGAAAATTAATTTTAAATAATTAATTGAAGAAAAGACAATGTCTCTGTGAGAAGGTCTGCACTAAAAAGAGATCATAATCCCCTTGTCAAATGTTTATACCTAGTAGTTTCAGCCCTTTCCTTGTTGAGAATGAGCACTGTATTCCTGGCTATTTGTATAATCGTTAGACATTTCTCTCAAAAAGTCCTCCAGAAGAGACAATAGCAGTAAGAGTCTGTGTAAGTTCTGTAGAAATTTTTTTGAAAACTAAAGAATTTAATAAAAAGTGCTAAAATGCCTATAAGATTTTAAATGAAGCTACAGGCTTACACAGCAGAAAACATTATCTATCTAATTTAATACTGTTAAAATAAGACACTTTATGATTGTCTAATTAAATTCTAACTCAATATTTTTTCAAGTTTGTATATTTTTCTTCTCTGGTGAAGACAGATCCTATTTGATTAGGGAAAAACAACTACTATTCAAAAATAGGCTGTTGTCCACCTGCCCACTCTTAGCATACATTCTGCTTAGCAAGTATAAAATTAGGTTATATCTTGTGCATCATCCACTAAGTGGGTGCTTCGTGGCAGCAGTGAATCTCAACATATGTTGTTTAATGACCTGTAGCTGTCCCGATTTCCAGTGTAACCGTCTTTTATATTTATATTTGAAAAGAGTATCTAGTTGAGAGCAAGCACAAAACATCCATAAAAACTCAAAAGAAGAGGTGATCAGACTCTCACAGATCTAATATCCCTTTCTTCAGCCATTCCTCTGTCTTATTTGTTTGTGTCATTTTTTAGGACAAGAACTAGTCCATCTTCTTCCCTGACTTCAGCTGAAGACACTGTGGTGATAATTTTGTTGTTTCTAGTAAATAAATAATGCTTTTGGAAGAAGATAGTTTCTATTCCCTAGGGCTGCTTTCAGAGGCAGAAGACATAATCTCCCCGCACAAAGATTAAAGGTCCTGCTAGGAAACAGATATCGAGCAATTCACCCACCCTGAGCCACCCTCTCAGGCAGAGAAAAGCCATTTCAGAGCTCTCAGCCATTGCCAAAATCCCAGCAACCTGGCTGCTGCTTTTATCGTTAGCACTCATCAAAGCTTCAGAGAAGATGGAAAGGATCTTGGCATTGCTAATTTCATGAGGGAATGAAGGAAATAAATGTATGGATCATTTG
This sequence comes from Rhinoptilus africanus, assembly GCA_013400135.1. Taxonomy (NCBI): domain Eukaryota; kingdom Metazoa; phylum Chordata; class Aves; order Charadriiformes; family Glareolidae; genus Rhinoptilus; species Rhinoptilus africanus. The sequence continues at coordinate 457,859 of VXBO01011373.1, read as the reverse complement.
AAAAGACAGCTGGCTGAGGAAAGCTGGGGATAAAAATGCAAAGTGTTTCATACAGTGTTTTTCCTTTAATAATAGTCAGGAAATAACAGGAAAAAAAAGCCTTACTGGTAAGGTCCGCTTAAAGACCAGAGGCACCCTGGAGGAAGGATTTGGAAAATCTAAGAAGAGCCCCTCTTGCCTGGAGAACTCTGGCTGCAGCGTTTGCCTTCCTGTGGCTGCGGATAACAGCAGATGTGGAAAAACAAGAAGAAAAGCTTTTGTGGGGTAGCCCACTAAAAGCAGTCTGGTTTATGGACAGGGAGGGATGGGGTTCGACATGGCCCATCTCTGCCAACCAGTTTGCTTTTGGTATGTTTGGTACAGCTCATGGCAAAAGTACCCGTGTTACAGCCAATGCCTGTGCAGATGAGGGAACAGAGGTAAAGCAAAGCATATCAGTATTTAGCCCATTATTATTTTATATGTGAGGCACTTTCCCCTACCAAAAAGACCACCTGGAAGACACCCCTCTTACCTGCCCCAGTCAGCCCAAAATAAACATGGAGAGAGAAAAACACAAGCCACTTTTTTTTTCACAGAATCACAGAATGAGCACTTGTGGGTTAGAAACACAGAAGCCGAAAGGTAAATGATGCTCTGGGGGAGTAGAACTCACTCTTACAGGGAAATGAGAAGTTCAGATGCTGTCGGGTTGAAAAGGAGCTGTGTATGTAAGACAAATATATGTCTGTGCTCAGTTGTAAAGAAAGGAGGAATAAGGAAAGAATTACCCTCTAAATTTGGTAAGGAAAACTAAGAGCATTTTTACTGCTCTGACTCTTCCTCTGAGAAGAGAGGGTATAACCTTAGCTTTGGATGTAACTTTTTACAAAGTCTGCTATAAACCCCAGTATTAAACAGGATGACTGGTTGTCCTATTAAGCTTCAGAAGGCAGGAAGACGCAGGGTTGCTGATGGGCAGTCAGGCACCTGCCGGGTAGCGTGGGGGAACTGAACCAGTGGGTGCTTTCTTCTCTCCTCCACTTTGAGTCTACAGTGACAGATGGCATTTAGAATTGATTGGCGTATCTTACAGGGCCTGTGCCAATTTAAATTATCTTTCAGATTTATCGTATAAAACACCGAGGTGAACTGTGTGGCTTGGTGAATCAACTCACTGAGGAAGAAAAAAAGAAGAAAACTCACTATGAAAAAATCCCTGCATCTGACAGCACAGAGTCTAAATGAGGGGGGAAAAAAAGAAACTCATCTGAAGACAAGTGCACTACAGCTTGTGGACGAGTTGCATCGCATTGTCAGTTTGCAGCCTTACAAGGTGACTGCATCAAAAATCCTTCAGATTGCTGTCAAAGACAAATGATCTATTTAAGCAGAGCTATTCTTATTCAGAAACAAGAGGGTATTATACAGTATACAAAGCCCTTTCTTTGTGATCAAAATTTGTTGTATGCAAGAAATGAATGGGTTTAAATAAACCACTTATGAGGGAGAGGATTGGGTAGCATTCCCATCCTCTATTTGTATTAAGACTTAATTTTTCTGAGATGAATATTTTGCATAACATTCTGCACTTCTGTTTTGCTATAAGTCAGTTTGGTTCATGTTGAAGCAGGTGCTGTAGATTTGCTCTTGCTGCTGGCTTATCGGAAAGAATAGCCCACTCACCCAGGAGGCCCTAACACCGTTTTAAAAGTTGTGGAGAAGGAATCAGGATGAAGCCTTATTAGAGCTGGTAATTAGAAGCAGTAACAGCAGCACAAAGCTGCTTTACTCCCTCGGCTCCTAAACTCCGTCAAGGACTACACTTGAGAGAATAAAATGTAAGTGCTTGTCAGGGATATCAGTGAAGTTGCCCCGTTCCTGCGGAGGTCTCGCAATGCAGAGCCAGAGCCGTCCCAGCAAGGCTCCTGGCACCATCCCAGCCCTGCCGCTGGCATCCCTCCCCAGCTGTCAGTGCTGCAAGGCAGGTCACCGCCTCCTCTCCTCCTGCTCTCCCACTGCCAGCAGCAAAGGGACAATATTGCTCGGCCTGGCGCCAGTTGCCTGGTGTGACGGCGTTGGATCGGCTCCTCACCTGACATAAGCCAGGCAGAAGGAAAGTAGACAATGTTCTGAAAGGTGAGAAGAAGCAAGAAGAAGGTGACAGCAGCCTGGCGAAGTGGCCAGGAAGGCAGAGAGAGAGGGAGAGAGGTAAATCTTGTAGGGTCACCTTGACGCAAAGCACCCACTCCTCGCAGCAAGGTGAGAGGCGGTTATTTGTCTTTGGAGAGGACTGCACTTGGCCCAGAGAAAGGAAGAGAGAGGCTGTTTTCAAAATACGCAATTTTCTGGTGATTAAACAGTGCATAAAGCAAATATTGCCACTTTAAAGTAGATTCCGCATTCACAGGAAAACAAGGTATATGATTTCATCAGCACTCTGCCACAATATCTATGTTGAAAACATACTCTTAAAGCCACGAAGACAATCCTGAACTGAACTTTCTACTCAGCGCTTTCATCTTCTAGGATCTTCCTGACAGACAGACTGCCAGTTGTCAGAGTGTCTGTCAACTGTGAAAGCTAGCAGCATATGCTGAGACAAGCTGGGAAGGGCAGGGTAAGAGAGATGACTTCTCTGTTTATATAACAGGAGCTCAGCAGAGCAACTACAGCAACCCTCCGGAGGAGCAGACGCGTCTGAAGGTATGAAAACCAGGCAGTCTGAAGTACCGCAGGGAAATTCGTTTAATGCACGGAGTAAATTGTTCTAATTTATCCCTAGAACTAGCTAGCGCTCTGTTTTGTTTCTTGTGATTCACTGTTATTACATACATTATTGTTTACTGCTAGTGATTATTAAGCTTAGCACTCTGTCAGGTCTCTACTCTGCAGGTCTCTACTCTGCAGGTCATATTATCAATCCTTAATGGGCATTACTACTCAGAAAGGGGATTTACCCTTTAAATATTTACAGCCTGGTATGTTAGAAAAAAAGGTGAAGTTACCTTGATGTTACTGAAGAGACCTGTACATCTAATGAGCCACCTAATGTACTTTGGAACAGGAAATTTCAAGATTTGAAATGCTCAGTCTGAACCTTTGAAGTCTTTCACTGTGGTCATTCCTGCACACCCTTCTTTGGCCCATTGAGCCTTTCAACAGATGCTTTATCTAAGTTGTCTTCTTAAAAGTGGGGAAGATCAAAAGCATTGAGACCTGTGGCTTGCTCTCCCCATCAACCACCTCTGGCAAACAGATTATCTCTGTCTTTTGCAATATTTGTATTCTCCTTGTGTTCCAGGGTTAATTACGGCCACATCCAGACTGACCCACAGCCTTGTGCTATTCAGGACACAGGATCCTGATACCCCTTCCCTGCAGTCACTCACCGGGGTTCTTTTTGCCCATGGACTGACAACATTCAGCTCTGCCTCTGAAAAGTAGAAAAACGTAGGAGTGGCCCCAGATGTGATATAAATGCAAAGGTCATGTGGAGCCAACCTGAGACAACATCTGCATAAGCATTGCTGGTTGCTGCTGCTAAGTACATAAATATCTTGGCCTAATGAGTAAAGGTGTGCCAGGTGTCTTCTTCATTCACACATTCAGGTTAGAAGAATAAGATTTTCATGCAAGACTTGAAATACAGTACCAAAAAGTGGTTTGTCAGTCAGTATGTACATTTTGGTGGCCAAGTTATTATTGAGACTTTGAAACATTGATATAAAGAAATGCCTCCTCTGGCTAGCAAAATTCTCCTGAGAAAAGGGAAATCTTGCCTCCCTTCCTCCCTTCCTGGTCTATAAATTCAGGAATCATTGTAAGTCCTTGTTACCTGCCAGTATATAACTGGGGAAGGGTTACAGATCTAATGACATCAAAAGACAGTTTACAACTATAGAGTTGAGGAGGATTATCAAGGCATACTTAGCAGGATTTTTCAAATTACTGCATTTGGGAATTTATCATTAGACAGCAGTGTCAAATTTTAATAAGTGAAATTGGTTAATGCATGTACAGTGCTTTGAAGATATGAAATGCTATTTAAATTATGGGAAGTCAAATGAAGGTAAGGAATACAAGCTGAGCAATGGAGAAAAATATTTTCCTGTAATGATACAGTGGCTTCATCTGCAATAAAATACTACGTAGTCCTTCATCAGAGGAGAGTCTTCCGTGTTTTGGATGGGAATCTTCTCATTTTGCTGTTGTTACCTTGGACTGAAAACCAAAGCATCAGCTTTTTTTTTTTTTTTTTTTTTTTTTCCTGAAA
>VXBO01011373.1:409471-447387 GCA_013400135.1 Rhinoptilus africanus | reverse complement strand
TCTCCCCGCCAACAACTAAAAAAAAAAAAAAAAAAAAAAAAGAAAAGCAACGTGGCTGTGCAAACAAAGAGAAATGGAAATTCTGGTGTAATATGCTGTGGTGCATGGGGAGGGTGTTGTGAGCCAGCTATATAGAGCTAGGTCATGCTACTTGGTTGGATACTGAGGGATTGCTGTCTAGTACCTACCAAAGCTCACTATGAATGTGACATTTCTCTCACTGAAGGTCCTCATACTTCAACAGAACAGTATGTGACCCATAAGCTATAGGGAGCAACTGCGCAGGAGAGCACTACCGCACATGAGACTTTTCCTCCTCCTTAGCTACCCTGCTGCAGGAGTACTTACCCTGAAGTATATGGATTTTTATAGGATTGTCAAAAGTATGCATAGTCATTTGATAGAGAAAGATTAGTTTTGTTCAATCAGAGGTATATAATGAAATGCTTATTTTATATACCTATATAAAAATATTAAAATCTTAAGTTTCAGGCAGTTCAATGTTTGCAGGTATAGTACTTAATTACCAAGTTACTCAGCTATAATTATACATGGAAGCTGAAAGGAAAATTACCCAAGCCTTTGACATTTCTGTGGCTAGATTTGTACTTCACATTTAAAGTAGACATCTCCACCAAATGTAATGTAAAATATTTGTGTTACAAGGTTGTATTAAATTTCTAATGAAGGATAAAAGAATTCCTGTGTTGAAATAATGCATGAATGTAAAGAAAAAATGCATGAATGGAAAGAATCATTCTAGCCTTGGAGATTTTAATCTCTAAATACTTGCATGTAGTATAATACATATTATAATATAATGAGTCTTAGGATAATTTCCTAATACATCTTTTCTATGTTCTGTTTAGGGGAATATGCACTGTTTGTCTAGTCAAAGCACATGTGTTGGTGAGGCAGTCAACATGCATTTAGATTCAAACAGTAACATTCAGTGCTCTCTCTTGCTCTGCGGGTGCTAAGGAGCTGTGCTTATTGTGGCAAGAAAGGCAGCAGGAAGAAAGTCATAAATCAGTAGGAAGTTGTCATTAGCGTCTATAACAATTTGTATTTATTAGCATTGGACAATATATTCAGAAAAAAAGGAACTACTATATACATTCTACAAACTCTGTTCCTTGTAATGGTTCTAGTTTGCTGTAACAAAGTACTGGAAAGTTTTTGGATTGCAAAAAGTAGAGACAGTGGCAGAAATTCTGTCCCATTAAGTCAGTTTGCGTTTGCTATCAAAGAATTTCACAGTACCCATATAGCTCACATTTTTCTCACATAAAATCTCAAAACCTTCAAGGTAGGCTTTGTACAGTTTAAACCCTGCTTTCCTAATCTTTGTTACTGTGCAGCAGAGGGTAAAAGATGCTTGAAACCAAAGAAAACAAACAAGTGGGAGCATGACCTGCTTAAGAAACTAAAATATTTGAGGGAATTTAGCCTATTAATTTTAACCACGTTTTGGTTTTGTTTTTTTTTCCTCTCAGATTCTCGGAAAATAAGTGTACTAATCCTAAAAGGGGATATTTCTTTTCGCTAAGGAGAAAATTGACTGGGGAACTCACCTTTCAAGGGATGAAAACGATACTAAGAATGATAATGAAAAAGGTCTATGACTATCATAAGAAGTATCACAAATAGTCCCCCCAAATCATCTCTGTAGTTTGAGGTAAAATGAGATATTATGACTTGATTTTATAATCTCGTTTTCTGTTTTGTTCTTTTTAATGGATTACCAAATTCAGATTAGAATGAGTAGCAGAGGTGCACTAAGTAGTGGAAGTAATTTCTAACCATTAAGCATTAGACTAGGGCTGGTTATACTTTAGCAATCATTTTTGCAGATAACTTTGATTCAAATATGAAACAGACTCATGTCTTCTTGTAAATGATTTACATTAGGAATTACGGTGGCTTCTAATATTTACATTTCAAATTGAATAAACAGAACCTACCACTAAAAGTCATTAATGTTAATATTATTTCAAAGAGACTGTCTTTAGAAGTGAAAAATTGCTTAGGTTATTGTAGTCCTGTAGCAATTAATAGGTTTGACAACAATCACTTTGTAAGTAAAGTCATGCAAAGAAGAAAAAAAATCCACACCACATGATTTTTTACATCCTTACAGTAGTATTTACTATTTTTTTAGTATCATACCAAAAACCAATATAACGCACACAACAGAAATCAGAAGTACTTAAAAATACACATGATCTTTTAAATATACTGAAATCAGAAGCTGATCCCGTTACTCAGTAGAACCTCATTCATGTTTCACAGCAACCCAAGATTTTAAAGCAGTTATTTTGAAAGGTGAAATATGCCAAATCTAAATGAAATTAAGCTCCATAGAGAGTGTTTTAAAGAAGGTTCAGAGGGTTTAGAAATGATCCTTCCTTCATAAATAAATTTACTTGCTTTCCCTAGTTGTAGTGCTGGAGGCCTCAGAGATAAGAATCTTACACCTCAACAAAATCTCAGTCTAGGGATGTTTCAGAGAGATAGCTGTCTGAATCTAAAGTCTATGAATATGCAATTAATGTCATGTCTCTGGAATGTTTCCAAGACCCTTGACAGAGAAAAGATGTGCAATTCATCTGACTAACTGTAACAGTATACAGTATAGATGTGTATATCTTAGCTAGTCTCCCTTAGGTCCTCTTTACAATCAGTGCAGAGGAACAGGCACTTTTCGGTCACTGTTCTTCTTATCTTAGAGCCAACATTTAAAATGGGAGAGATGTCTACATTGCTACCATCAAGGGCTAGGATACACAAATAATACTGAAGATGACAACTTTCATTTAAAAAAAATCTTGTTTAATCATATCCACCCAAAGCTACCCATGAGTAGAGAAATGTAAGAGCTATCCAGGAGTAAGCTTTTCTTTTGTAGTCAGAATATATTAATGGGAATAAAAAGGCTTTCATTGCATCTAATTTGCTCTGCAAAAGCTGCTTATTTTAGAACATAGAAAAAGACGAAATGTTTTTGCCAAGTCATTCTGATCTGACCCAAATACATCCAACTGGTGCCAGTGAGCAATATTTTTCTGTTCAGCTCTATTGATATTTAATTTGCTTGGCTAGAGCAGAAGCTAGGTACTAGTTCAAAGACAAGCATACTCGGCTGCAATAGAGCTTGCGGACCACTTGATGGAGCCATTAGAAGTGAGGTAGCTAGCCTGCCTCTTGCTGTGCCTCGGCAGTTGTTCCGTTAAAATGTGAGCCTGTGTAGAAGCATCTAAAACATGCATATAAAATATAGCAATACGCTTAAAGAGGAGAAAGAAAGCTCCCGTTGCCTCTTCTACAAATTCAGTTCCAGCCTCTACCACCCCACTGGATGTTGTTATAGTGAAGTGACCGTCCACGCCTAATTGGCAAGCACGCAAACATTTTCCAAACCTCTCCCAAAACCAACAGCCACTCATGCAAGTGTTCACTAATGGTAAATAATAAAAAAGGATGGACATTGCTGGATGAAACACCCTTTTGTAGTTTGCATGATTCTGCATATATATTGTTTCTAAAACGCTTGATAAAATCTCAGCAGCAACATGCAGCTTGCTTACACAAAGACATTTTTTAATTTGATAGAATAGATACAGACTGAACAAAAACATATGAAATAAGAGATACATCCTATAGAAAGAAGATATCTTAAAGGACTGCAAATAGTATTCAAAACATCTATTCACACAATATATTTTAAAACAAAACCACTCTGAGTAATATTTGCTACAATATTGTTCTGTTTTTGAAAATATTCAACTGGAGGCAGACCAGATATAATTTCTTTTTGATTTCCTGGTTTGGGTTTGGGATTTAATTGGATTTAAGTAGTCATATTACACTGAGACATAGTAGTGAATTAGATGAGCTGATGAGCTGTCTGACTTCTGTGTTACCAGAGAATCTGACAAAGAAAATCTGCTATTACTCTATGAATACAATGAAATATCTTAAGGACTGTCATTTTTGTTATGGAGTGCAGATGTTTATATTGAAAAACAAGTGCTGATCCCTAATGTTGGCTCATTCTGTAATAATGTCTTAGTACTGCAGTATATTTTATAATCATCATAAAATATTTATAATCATCATCAACTCAACATATTAATACGTAAAGTGTAATTATTTTGTAATTTATGTACTATCATTTGACAATACGTGCTGAAAGCAAAGGTTCAGCTATTGAAGGAAAGTAGGCAAAATGCAAGCAAAAACATGGTCAAAATGACAACATTCCATACTGAGAACTTAAACCTCCTTTTTCTGTAAGGTTACCTTATGCCTCACAGTCAAGAGAAACATAAGGTAATCAAGTATGTATATGTATAAAAGAATACATTAAGGGAAAGAACTTTGTGTAAACGCAGAAATCTCAGTGAAATGAATTGAAAGGACCAGTGCATTGTTGTCATATTTTATCTTCTTTTCCAACCCTTCATCTGGTTTTTGTTGTTGTATTTATCCTCACAATTTGTAATCCTGCCCACAAGCATAGTATTATTGGAGATTATTAGACAAATACACCATCTCCTGAATTCTTTGCAAAAGTTTTTGCCTTAACCTGATTTGTAAGTGCATATTTGCTTGAGAGGCAGCTGTGTATTCTTAATAAGGAATATCCTGTGACATTTCTTGCATCCAAGATAGAGGTTTCCAGCTATGATTTATACAGTATTTAAAAAGCGTGCGAACAAATCCCATAAAAAGGGTTTCATCACAATTTTGTTTAATAGCATCAGTATTTCTAATTATTCCATGACTACGAAATCAAAATGATGCATGGTAATATTAAGCAGTTACAGCAATTAAGCAAATATGTGATAGAATTGCTTAGACTGGAGGATGAACTTTAATAAAGTTTAACATTATAATGAGGTAGTTTAATTTTTAACCTCGCAAAAATTCTCAGCCCTACACTTCAATCAAGAATATACAAGCATAGCAGAACAGTTTAAATATAACAGTTTAAAAATATACCATGCTGTCAATATGACATTAATTTCTGTGTTTCTGATATTTAAAAAAAATCTTGTTAGAATATTTTTCTTTTAATTTCCTGGTTTGGGGATGCTTTCTTCCATTTCTTGAGAATAAGAAAACATTTTGTGTACCTAGTTTCTTTTTAATTTGAAAACACCTACTCTTTCTTTTATGCTGATAGAATCAAAAATAGCAGAACTCTTTTAGCTTTGCTGTCTTTAAGTTCATTCCATGTGCAAAACAGTCATCCAAGAAATCCTGATGTGAGATCTGTTTTAAACCTAAAGAGAACTGTGCAGAAGGTACCTTCAATCCCATGTGCTATGACCAAAGACGCTAATAGCACAAAGGATTTTCAGTAGTCTGGGCACAGCAATAAAGCCATTTGGGCTAAATAAACAGATGTAGAAAATTGTTTACATTACAATCAAAGTTTTATTTGTATCGAATGACTCACAAGATGTGGTGTGCTTGTTTGCATGGTGACAACATGAACTTTTGGCTCAAAAGCATTCAAAGCACTTTCACAGAAGTATTGGTGTCTATATAGAAGCTTGTTAGAGCTCCAGCAGTGTCCTTAAACTTGTGCGGTGAAGCCTATTCTTTGGACAAAGAATAATAAATACTTTTAATAACAAAAGCTTATCCTTCTTATATGATTTCATAAAATTTTTTAAATGTTTAGGTAGCAGAGGGTATTGTTGAGCTAAAGATATCTTTTTCTTGTTTTTTTCCTGTCACTAGTATGTTTTATAGGACACAAAAAATTTCCGTTTGCTGACACTGGGTCAAGAAATTACCCTGCTCTCAGATATGAGGAACAAACATTTTTCTGGGAACTTACAAACAATTTCAGAATTCCTCATAATGGGAATGCTCGTTGCTTGTAAATTACCTATTTTAAAAAGCCAATTTGTCCTTCAAAGAGTTTGCCTTTTCACCTCAATTTATTGAAGCTGCTTTTGCTGAGCATCTTCCTTTTTACTGAGACCGCTCTCTTTTGTCTTTGTTCACCATCCACCATCCTGTCAATGGCTTTCACTTTTACTGTTGCTTCTACCTGATCTGAAGCCATTTTCCTGATCTTCAGACTACAGCACACATGATACAGTACACACTTGCTTTTCTCAGATGGAAGAGCACAAGAATATACTTGTCCCAACAGTTCTATTCACCGACTTTTCTCTCAAAGGTCAGTTCTGGATGTTGTTCCAGAAAGGATCGGTGGTTCCAGTCTGTATAGCTTATCCTCTCTTTGGTGCCTTGCTGTCTCCTGGACTGTGTGAGGCAATGATTTCTTTAACATGGTAATTAGTGCAAAGAAGATGTCTAATTTCTCTGACCCTTCAGTACCGTTTCTGGGTTTGAGCATAGCAGCTATTTCCCTTTCCTGGTATATTGCTTTTAAAATCAAATACCTGAAGAACACTAGAAAATTGTTTTCAAAGATATCAGTGATTTTCCTTTAGGTAAAAATCCTGATTGAGATTAGATTGCACAAAACACATGCTTATTTGGAGACATAACAAGGTAATATAAATAGTCAATAAAAGATTCCTTCTTAAAACTGCATACCTCTACTGGTGCTAAACCTTAATACATGTTTTGGGGGAACTTAATTTAGATGTGAAATTTCTTTCCCCCTGTCAAAACAACAAACTGGTGCATCTTACTGTTTTATTCCCTATTTAAGGAATTTATTCAAGACATCAAAAATTCAATAGTCAGTATTCAAGACAACAAATAATTGTCTTTTCGATCTGATATACTTCACCACTGTTCCATATGGTTCCCTTAACTCCTGCTGGGAATTAAGACAATTTAAAAGGGAAATGGAAGCAGGGAACTGGGAGGAGAGCTGGGTTTCAAACTAAATAAAGGCACACCAGTGAGGAGTTCGAGTCAGAAAAAGTGTATTTGTTACTTTTTATTAGATTGACTTCACCTAGTGTACACAAGTCTGTCATGCCATAGTGTGATGGACATGTTAACATTCTCGTCCAGTGCCTTTTTAAAAAGTAATGAGTTGTCACTCTTTCTGAGTTTGTGCTTTACACTGCACAAATAGAGGTTTGTGGCAGCTTGGCAAGCACATAAATGGTCTGGTCATTTGCCTGGACATGTGGCACGATGGATTTCGGTTGATGTCCCAGATCAATAAGAGGTTGGGGCAAATAAACTTAAATTGTGCAATATTAATTGCAATTGTCATTAGTGTTTTGCAACACTATATTTGAACTAAAAGAAAATACCTGGGAAACATACAGAAAGTTCTATTTCTTACCAGTTCGCTAGCATATTTCTTCTTGCCTTGCCAGCTACATTGAATCTTCTAGCATAATCACCTAAAAATAGATGCTCAGAATTTTTATGTTAGTACCTAGAATTATCAATCAGTGCTTTTATTTATTTCTCCCAAAACAATGTATGCCTTAAATGACAATGTAGTGATTCTTCTAAGCAAACCAATCAAACGTTCTTTCTTTGTTCCATCACTTTCTTTCATTTTCCTTGCAGCAAAATTGGTATCATTTTTTTATTGGAATCTAAAAGACAAAATTGGTATTGACTGTAATGAGGCAATATGACAGGAAACACTGGACTTAAGGGTAGTTTAAAATATATACTTATCATAAAACTGAGTATAAAAAACTAGAACTTTAATGAAAACTGATTTTAAAAAATCTTACAAGAGTAAGTCTTAAGGAAGACATTAGTAAAAAAAAGTACTGTGCTGTGAAGACAACTTTCTCTTTAATATTCTGGTGACCTTCTCAAAATGCGATCATTGACTGTAATTAATTACATTTTCAGATAATTTTCTGTAAAATTTTGACATGAGACAAAGTGTGTGGTATGCAATTGTTAATTTCTCTGTGATTTTACAGAGACAATTTGTACAGCTAACTTAAACAATTCACAATCACTAATTTAATTTTTTATTAGAAGGGAACTGTTTAATTAGAGAACCAGTATCTCACACACTGATATCAAGGAGATGAAATGCCATCCTTTGGTATAACTAACCTGCAGGTTTCAGAACACAGGACAAGTGATCCCCAGCATAATTAGATGCTTCTCTTGTTTCCAAATATTAACACATTCTTCAGGCTATGAAGGACTTTCCTTCTATTAGTGTTTCTGTATGCAGTAGTTTGGAAAGGAAATTACTGTACACACATTAGTTTTGAACTCTCATCAGTCTTTTGTTACTCATTAGGAAATCCATCTGCTTCACTTCTAGTAACTATTGCAAAGCTGTAATAATGAAAATTTTCAAATTACTGAATTCTTGTTTAGAGATTCATGGTGGCTGAGTAGGACTGAACCAAGTATCCATGTCTGGAGTCAATAGTTAAATGGATCCTACTGATTGCCTATTCACAAGGTAGAATTATAGATTAAAATGACAGAACAGACATAAAACTTTCTTATTTGGAGTTAGTAGGAAGAAATGAAAGGAGTGGATGCTTATTAGCGATGAAACAAAAAGGTGCATGATAAATGAAGAGCTAGGAAAGAACTAATAGAGTAAGTGTAACATGAGAGGAAAAGGTAGGGTTTTTTTGACAATTAAGATTAGAGATGTACGTTGAAGCCCAAACAAAGGAACAAAGAAATCACTACAAAGGAAAGGAAATCTCATCAGAAAGTTTATTTTGAACTCTATTTATTTTTTAGGAATTATCTTTTATGCTCTGTGTAGAGCTTCTCTATCTCAGTATGCTTAAAATTGCTGGGAAGCACCTGGCCTCGTGCCTCTTATCAGATTTAGTGAAGCAATGAAGCAATGCTTAAAAACTTGCTGGGTTTTGGGGGTGTGGCTGGGAGGGCACGCACGGTATTCAGGCAAAGAGATAGAAACTGGGGAGTTCAGAGTGGGGACGGATAGCTGAAATAATGACTCCAGCTTTTAAGACAGGGCATATGAAGGAGAGGTTTCACATTTCAGATGCATTTACACGCTCCAAAGCAGAGTCAGGGTGTGGATCTGCTCAGTGAAAAGAAGCTCGAAATGTTTTGGGAATTCAGCAGGTGCTGTTCCTTATAGCAATCTGTGCAACGGCCATGAAGGAGCAAAGAACAAAAGCCATCACATGGGGAAAAAACCTGATGATGTAATGTAAGAGGAGGCCAAAATATTAAGCATATGCTTAACAATGAGAATATAGTAAAAGCAAGATGCAAAAGCCTGTATTATGAAATCCAGAATATTTGTAATTTGTGACACAAAACAATGTAGAGGTGCAAAAACCTAAATGCAGGAAGAGTTTGAAACAGTACAGAGCATAAAATCGGGGCAATTACAGACCTCAGGTATATATACAACCTTCTGTACAATCACGAGTGAAAAACTGTGTTAAAATGGTAGGATAGCTTTAAACTTTTAACAGAATCCTGTGTGCAAAAAAAAAATTAAGAACAAGGAAGTTGTATTCTGAAGAACAGGAATAATAATGCAGAATTTGAGGGGGCAGTCTTTCTGTTTCAGATATTTCATAATAATGTCTATAAGCATTGCAGGGAAATATGAAAAGGGTGCTTCAGATTGTGTTATAAGAAATATAAAATGACAGCTTGGTTTGTGTTAGGTGCAGTGTTTACGTGCTTATCTGAATTAAGATGGGCTATTACCAGTGCTGAGATGCTAGCCCTACATAATGAGCAATGACAGCCCTTTAAAGAGTCTCTGGCTGCTTAGTAGTCTGGGCATCACAATACAGTGTTTTCATTAATGTCACATTTATGTTTATATACCACATGTTTATGTACCTTTTTGCAACACCAAAAAACCCCACTGAAATGATCTCTGAAAAGAAAAATACATTTTTTTAAGAAACTGATTTTCCTATTCGCCACTGAAATCAATTAAACATTTCAAGTAAAAGAAAGCAAACACAGATATTCAAAAGGATTAGAAAAGTGAAGAAACCAAGAAAAAAAGGCTCCCAAGACTGTAACTACTACAAGGCATTACTGACAAAACTCTGAATATATTAGTTTGGCATTTTTGCTGGCCTTTTGTATATGTCTCAAGAAAAAATTACCTGTAGTCATTGTTTAGATACAACTAAGGTAAAATTTACAATGGGATGCCAAAGACTTGAAGTTCTAACTAATTATACTTGTTATATGTGTTCTAATGCATGTTAAAAAACAATGGACATAGGAATTTTATTTTAAATATATTAAGGTTATTTGATGAGTCCTGTGAATACTGAGTTATGTATTACTTACTTGTGTTATGCTCCCGTAACAGCTGAAGAAAGCCAGTGCTGTGATAGCTGAAAGTTTGAACTTCCTGTGGAGTGAACTGAATGAAAATGTTTGCAGATTTATATTAGTGAGAATCAGATATATCTGGGAAACCTTGTTCCCAGCAGCGAAGTGGAGATGAGGGGGAAAACTTCCTTCTTCAAACTTCACAACAGATACATAGATTTATTTCCCTTGTTCAAGATAAAACATATTTTGCGTGTAGCCAATTAGAGAAAGCACATTAATATTGGACTACCTGAGTAAGAGTGTGATCAGTGGATATAGTGGAGACAATCCAGAGAAACAAAGCAAAAAAAGTGAAGAGATTATGACCTCCAGGACTGACCCTGAAATTTTGGGAACTGTGTCCTATTGTAGTCTGAGTCTGCACTGACGGTTTGTAATTTAGGTAGTGTCATATTCTTATCATGATCATCAACAAATTTCAAGTGTAAAAACCACGAACTTCCCTGCATTCTAGAATGAGGAAAAGGAAGGGCAGGGAAGAGAAGAGAAGAGAAGAGAAGAGAAGAGAAGAGAAGAGAAGAGAAGAGAAGAGAAGAGAAGAGAAGAGAAGAAAGAGAAGAGAAGAGAAAAGAAAAGAAAAGAAAAGAAAAGAAAAGAAAAGAAAAGAAAAGAAAAGAAAAGAAAAGAAAAGAAAAGAAAAGAAAAGAAAGGAAAAGAAAAGAAAGGAAAAGAAAAGAAAAGAAAAGAAAAGAAAAGAAAAGAAAAGAAAAGAAAAGAAAAGAAAAGAAAAGAAAAGAAAAGAAAAGAAAAGAAAAGAAAAAAAAGAAAAGAAAAGAAAAGAAAAGACAAGAAAAGAAAAAAAAGAAAAGAAACCCAAGAAAGGTGGTTCACACAACATTTATACTTTTACAAATTGACTGCTACCTGTAAATAGAACAGCTGTGTAGTAATAAATTCTTTTTTTTTCCCTCTCCTGGCTTTAAAAAAGAAGAAAATGAAAAGGCCAGAAAGGTCAAAATAGAAAGAGTTACAATAAGTTCTCAATACAAGAGGGTCATTCAAAAGATCTAAACCAAAAAACTATAAAGGACTGGAAATATTACAAAATGAAGTTAAGCCACTGTGAAATAAAGGAGAGGGGAGCAAAGGCAGAGAATGACAGGGAGATTGCACCAGAGGTTAAGATAAATGATAAGAAATGTTTCAAGTAAATAGAGAACAAAAGGTCAGCAAAGGAGACGACAGGAACTATAACAGATAAGGATAATTTATTGACATAAGGGTAGACAGTGCTGGGAAGAAATAGATGAATCCTCATTGGAGTGTTCACTGAGGAGGCCAGGGAGCAGAAGCTGGCAGAGATAATAGACATTCTTCCACCTATCTCCTGCTGGGAAAGAAGAAATACGGACAGAAATTGGCATCCCTTCAGAACAGGTCACCAAATTACAGCTGCCACCTCCCTGGCCACTCTCTTTCCAGCAGTTGTGTAAGGGTCATCTTCATCTCTCCTGCCATACAATAGGCTCTCCCAGTGTTTTTCTTATCTCTCCATTAGCACAAATCTCTAGCACACACTAAGAATTTGCCACAGAGGCTCAGATCTCTTTAGTTTGTAGCTGCGGTTGCTTTCCCCATCTGCCTGTGTCTTATTTCTGTAGTACAGAATAGAGACTACTTCCACAAAATTACAATCTGTCTTCATAGTAGCCGTGGTCGTGCTTTCAACGAATTTGGCAGATGACATTAAAAGACGCTGTTTGAAGAAATATGCCACACAGAAAAAATGTTAAAAGCTGGCAAAGATTACACACTAGATGAGCTACTAGATGTGCTATTATTTAGAAAGAAGATTGAAGAATAACCTCTGAAGCCAATGGTGATGATATCAAATATAGTTCAATACATGTGTAAGGAGTTATTTATGACAGATTTCAGTACAGAAAGATGTAAAGAAAATGTCTCCATTTCTTTGTTTCTTCTAGTACCAGGAGATCAGAATTATAAATATTTGCAAAACTCTCATGGCAACCTTGTTTAAGCCATAGAAATGCTACTGAAATACGTCGGATATAATTGCATTAAATGATATCTCTTTCTCACTGAGGATTCCTGGGCATATTGTACTCTATTGTTGAAAAAAGATGATAAACTAGTTGTGTGTAACATCAGGCAAATTCATTGCCAGGTCAATAAAAGCCTCAGCAGAATCTCGACATTCTCAAATCAGGCAGAAACCAGTTTATTTTAAATACAGTGCATTCAGTCACTTGCAATTTTTTCTGGTAAACATAAGATAACATTTTCCCCCCTGTGTTTTTAATAAGGGAAATTTTACTATAATANTAAAATAATAAATAATAAAAACCAGCTCTAGTGCAAAGAATGGAGGATAAATAAGTTACTCGACTATTTCAAAGTTATTGGCATACTTAATTTTTCAGTGAATATGTACACATTTGTTTTCCTTTTTTTTCTGTTCAGTTCTAATCTCATTTCTACCAGCTATCCCTCCTTTCTTACTTATTTGTTGTTACCAACATTTGCTATATCAACTAGGTTGCCTATTAGATCTCAGAAGTATTTAATCTGACTTCTAAGTAAATTTTATCTTCACTGTGAAGTATATCTAGGGCTTTGTGTGGCCTTCTGAACTTTTCTTACATCTTTTGTGCAGGATTGCTGAAAACCTCTTATGATAACAGAGAAACTGAAATATAATACTGATACAACTGACAAAAGCTAAGGTATGCTAAAACCACAATCTTTCTAAACTTTATTTTAAATTTTAAAACATTTTTGAAAAAGCAGATGCAGGCTAATCAACATGGTGTAATACTTTTTGGTTATTTTCTTGATTCTACATAGATAACTTCAGAAATAATGAACCTTGCAGTTGTCTTCAACATAATTAAGAATTCTGGAAGCTCTGCCCGTAGCTTGGCGTTTACACAGTGTCTGATAAATGGAAAACAGTATATGTGAAAGTGTCAGTGATCATGGATTTAGCCTTCCAAGATAGTCCTTTGTCTCTGAAAAGTGATTACATTTCTAAATTTAGGACACACTGCAAAATTTTGCTTATGTGTTAATTTGAGTCAGTGTTCAGTGTTTTGGAGGTCAAAAATATCTGAGAGGTTTCTTTCAAAAGTTAAAATAAAAAACTACAAAGAGATTCAGAAAAATAAACAATTCTGTGCAAATATTTTCCAATTTATACTTAATGCATTACTTGTGGACATCGTGGAAAAAGTGACTTCTGGACGTGACTTCATATGAAAAGCCTATCTTCCATGGGCTTGCGGGTTGTCTTCTACGTTGTGGTTAATCATGCTGCTCTTATGCTGTGGGGGATGACAGAAGAGAGTGCAGCCCAGCAGAAGGAGGGTTTTAGTGGGTCCTGTACTGTATGCCAGTCAAAAAGAGACAAGCTGTTGCAAAAATAGGTACTTTAACCTGGGATGCATCACCATCTCTCATCTCTTTAGGACACATGAAATAATTTTTTTTTTTGCCTGTACTGGATCTCAGCTGAAGTGCCCTCTCCGATTTCAGGCACCCCATTGCAGGAAAGCTGTGGACTTCATAAAAAAGCTCAGTAAAGAGAAGCAGGATTAATCTGTTTTTTAACACAAAGGAGAAATATGCACTGGGGCTTTTCAGTCTTGAGATGAGAAAACTGTGGCAAGACACAGAGTCAGAGGGGGAGCAGAAGAGCAGTTTTAAGCACTGGGCTCTGAGCTAAGCCATAGAAGAGCTAAGGCAGCTGTAAAGGACTCGTAAGGAGCCAAGGTCTCAGCACCGAAGTGGATGCTTGGAAATCAGTGGAGTATGGAGGACACAGGAATTAGAGAGAGGATGGATACTGCTGAGGACAGTGGAGGTGGGAGCAAGAGCTTCACTGGGGTGAATAGCAAACACCTTCATATTCTAACCTCCTGCAAAGTTTGTAGAAACTTCTTATGTATTGAAAGGCAATAGGTTGTTCTCCAAATCCATGAAGGATAAGATACAAAAATGGGTTAACTTTGCCAAAAAGGTGTGTTCTGACTCAACATGAACAAATGGCATTATTTATGTGTAGACTAGCAAATGTCAAGCTAGACAATAACAAATGTTTTCTCAGCAATAGAATGTACTGCTTAGTAGGGATCATAGAATTTCCTTCCAAGAACATTTTTTTTAAGAGTAATTCAGAGAAAATTCTGTTTTGAATAATGTAGAATTAGTAACTGATGTTGCTTTGGGACCGGGAGATAGATTTAATGGCTTGTTTTGATTAGAGTCGATATTCTATTGTATATACCCTGGGAATCATTCTATCACTGCAAGAGAAGTGGGGAGAATTCATCCACCATTCTTTTAAAGTATTCTTCATTAAACATATCATTGTATGTTCCAGAAATGACAAGCTTTTTATGAACTACTTAGACATACTTTTTGTGTTTTGATTACTTTCATGGTGTTCCAATTTTTAAATTGGGATAGGTAGTGCCATGTATAGTGAAAAACCTACAGTAAGTATTTAAAGGAAAGGTTCACATTCATTCCAGTGGTAAACACCATCAACTCTTCTTATTGAGTGGGAGTGGTGATGATGTATTATCAATCCGTAATGCAACAATCATTCAGAAAAATACTGTCTGATTACTCATCGTACACATTTTAAAGCAGGGAATTTATATATGTATGTTAAAACAAGAATTATCACCCATAATTTTTAATAATGTTCTTTTTAATAGTGTACTTAAGTGTACACTTACCTTGTGAGCCAAATTGTAACATGTTGTTTCCGTGTGATTTCATAATCCATCCTTTCATTAGTATACTTAGTTTGAAGGCACAACCACTATGCACACCGATCAACTGTATGGTCAGATATAATATTAGTGTTGCAGAAGTTCATTAGACATGCACAGTCCATGATGTAAATTCGAGGTACCACTGTACAAAGTGCACACCTGCTTCTGGTAATACTCTACCCAAATTTTAACCACAGAAAATCCATATTTTTGTTTAACTAAAAGTGACAGAGGCCTGGATGCTGCGGAACTGTTTTGGTTAAATTAACTCTCAGAAGGTGTTCAGATGGTGGTTAAAAGATTTGCCATGATTCTGTTTCTCCAATCCACTTACTGTGACTAGGCAATCTGCCCCTATCAGGATGTAGGTAATGACCTCAGTGCATTTAGATGCCTCAGTCTCCCTTCCAGATGTACCTTTGCACATCAGGGAGTTTTCTGGCTCAAGTTCTGGGGTCATAAGTTAAGCCTCTTAATTAAGAATAAACAAATAAATAAATAAATAAGAAAGAGAAAGAAAGGAAGAAAGAAAAAAAGAAAATGAGTCAGAAGAAGGCAAGATTAGAAAAGAATGGGAGATAATACAGTAAATGAGGTTTCTAACTTGGATATGGCAATTCAGGCATGAATTTTCTACCAAGTTGTAGACCTTGAAGTATGAGGTTTCACACATCATCTAGCAATTTTCCTACTATTATGCAGTAATGAGCTTATAAATCTTACTCTGTCCTTTCCATCCAAAGACTACAAGCACTGCTCATATATGAGCAAACAAACGTTCAACCATTTATGAAAACAATTATAATCATATTTCATAGACGGGTAAATGGAAAAAATTAAACTCTTTCTTAGGATTATCCATGACATTTGTGGCAGAATTGCAAGGGAACCTGATTTTTTCAGTCTTTAGTCTTGCACAATATTTTCTGGGAAAAGTTTTGGCATACTGAGTGAAAAATGTTGTCAACATATGAATGGATAGGAATTTCCAAGGAACAGGTTGTTTATGTCACTATTACATAGGGATAAATAATCACAGAAGATGCATAGCTTTATGCAGTTACACCCTCACTTTTATTGATTTTTTGACCCCATCATTTCTTCTCAGATGTGTTACTAAACCTAAAATAATTTAATAAATTATTAAATAGGAGTTCTTTAAGTAGGGCATTAACTATTGTAATAGTTATTTCTGTATTACTGCCAATAAGAACTTACTTAAGTGGATATTTGACTTCTAGCATGCCAATAAACTGCAAGCATTGCAGGAGAAACAAAATATTCTGGCTAAAATGTGGTTGTTCTTACATCCACCTTTCTTTCCTTGAGTGCAGTCTTTATGAAAGCTCTGCCCCAAAATTGTCAGTGTACTTAACATAAAGTCAAGTACACGTAAATGTCAAAAGACAGCAAGTAAGCAGTGGTACATATATTGCCAGATGTGTCTGAAGCCTGCATTTGCAGTATGTGTATGGCACTATCTTAATATTAGCTGCACAAGAGACATAGTAGATTTCTTACTCCACTATCAAAATAAGTAGAAAGCAAACACCAATTTGATTTTTCAGAGGAGTAGCATAGAACCTGTTTGATGGGGGGACCTATTTTTGAAGTAGAACCACTTCATTGAACCAATGTTCAACCACATTTTTCCATTCAAAAGTAAATTCAGTTATGAAGTTTACATTGGAGAAGATCTTAAATTTTCAGAAAACCCTGAAATTGGTGAATTTTCCATGGATTTCTGTCTCATGCTTGTTTGATTTCATGTCACGTTCCTTTCATGAGACATTTGTAAATCACATATTGATGCCAGGTAGGTAATCATGTTTTAAGGGTCATGTTTTAGCCTTTAGGAAAAGCATTAATAAACTCTTCTACCTTCTTCCCTGTTTCCTGAAACACGTAGTGTCTCACCTTCAAGATCATTATTTTTATATCATTTAGCATGGAGATCAGTCAGCAGACTCAAATGTTACTGGGGAGAAGGGAGGGTTTGCAGATGGATGTGCCTGCAAGCAAAATGATCACGAATGTCTTATTTCCATAGCTGGCTGGTCTGAAAGTTTCTTGAATTTCAAAGATAAACTAGAATTAGCCTCCTCATACATGTTGTAGAGACATGTATTTGGGAGAAATGTTGATTTTTTTTTTCTTTACTACACACTCCTGCCAGGACATAACTACTATTGACAGCAGTAGAAGCAGATCTAAGGATAACGCTGAGTTAGATGTTCAATCAATACTGGATAAAATACAGAAATCAGAGACAAGTATTTGCTGCAACACAGATCCTCAAAATTACATAGGGTTCTAAATCCCTATGAAATTGATGGAAATTTTTGAAGATAGTACATACCGCTTGAATTAGGGCCTGAGTCACTGTGGTTTTCTTCCTATTTATCCAACTATCCAGTCATACATTCACTGTGCTAAATTTCCTATTTATCCAACTATCCAGTCATACATTCACTGTGCTAAATTCAGGACAGTTTATGAGCAGTAACCACACACTTGAGTCCTTGCATATATAGATCTTATTCTCAAATTATTTTTTTTTTCTAAAGTTACAATCAATGCTTTCTTTTGTAATGACCTTTTGTCAGATCTCATGAGTCACCATCATTCAGACCTCTACCACAAAGTGATGGACGTTGTTGGTCAGTCTCCATTGCCTGGCAACTCATGGACTGAATGTAATAAAAAAGGATAGCTTTCTCAAACATTCGGCAGAATCTGTGTCTCCTCGCTACCACATTTCCTAAACCAATTGATTTTTATTTTAAGATTGTTTACAGGCTAAGGGCACAGGAATAATCTATTTCTGCAGCTCATCTCTTTGTGTTACATTGGTAAATAAATTGCTCAATATTTAAATTGCCAAACTACACTTTTTTTTTTTTTGTGGAAATAGTCAGTACACCATTGCTATTTACACAGAACAGGATTTACTTGGTTCTATGTTATATCTGGCAATGTAGTCTATCTTTAGATGCATATATATATATATATCAGATGTACAATTTGTAATAAAGTGAAAGGAACCTCTAATTTAGACACCTTGAGTATCACAAAGGAATCAAAAATGTATCTAGGATCGGGTGCCTAAGCTCCTTCT
Source organism: Rhinoptilus africanus (assembly GCA_013400135.1). NCBI lineage: Eukaryota > Metazoa > Chordata > Aves > Charadriiformes > Glareolidae > Rhinoptilus > Rhinoptilus africanus. The sequence goes on along the minus strand of VXBO01011373.1, from coordinate 429,234 downwards.
GCAATGCCTGAAGAGAGTTGCATGCCTGAGAAGACATTTATAAGACGCTGAGTGAGGACACTCCTGGAAACAAGTCAAAGGGGAAAAGTTAAGCCTGGGGTATTTCTGAAATTCCATCTTCTCTAGAAATGAGATAATGGAGGCAAGGCTGTAGATAGATTTCTCTCTTCCCTGGGGCTTGAAACCTGAAGGTATGTAGCTAGAGCTATTCATTTAGAGAACGAGCTGGATTTGCTTCTTTCTTTTAAAATGCAGTTATTGATGTTTACAGCTTTTGAACAGCAAATGGGAGACCTAGATTTAATATAACCTCAGACCTAGATTTAATATATCCTCAGCCTTATAAGTATTCCAAGTTGTGTCTTCTGGCACTAAATGCTCTTCAAGGCTTGGGCTGTTGCCAGCGTTTCTAACAAAGTATTTTAACCAGCCAGCACAGAATAAGAAGTTTAGTAGGCTAAGAAAGAAGAGTACAACTGAAGTGAAGGGAACATAAATACCAAGCTCTGTAATGAGTGATCTTGCCCATGTGCCAGTGGAAAAGGGAGTCTTGGAATCAGAGCCTGTGATTCCCCAGATCCAACTCAGGATTAGAGGGGTATCAGCTTCACCTGACAGGGTGGAAAGTGCTGCTCTGCTTAGCTCAATGACTAAGGAACTCTACAGTAAGCAGATGTTATGATTTGAATGCCTAATTCAAAAAGAATATTGTAGCAAAACCAGCGATATAGGAAGGCAGATGCTTGAAGAAAATTGTAGGTGATACCTATTAATTTAGATAACTTTTGAATGTTAGACTTCTGTGATTGTTCTCTTATGCTTGGTGCTTGGTGCTTTTTTTGTATCTGGCCTTCATTCTGTTCAAGCATCTGGCTGACAGGTATTTTAAAGTAGGGGCAAAATATAACCTTATTTTGGGATTCTACTATTTGTCCCAATTTTGAACATTAAAGACTAATATTGGCTAAAATCCTTGCGTGAAACTCTCAAAACAGATGCGATTGATTTCTGCTCTGTGTTTCACTTCCTTTTTCTTAGCCATGTCTACATGTAGGTGTCTTCACTTATGAACAAAGATATTCTACAATTTGAAGAATCATAGAATCATAGAATCGTTTAGGTTGGAAAAGACCTTTAAGATTGAGTCCAACCATTAGCCTAAAACTGCCAAGTCCGTCACTAAACCATGTTCCTAAGCACCACATCACCACATCTACATGTCTTTTAAATACCTCTGTGAGTGATGAATCAATCACTTCCCTGGGCAGACGGTTTCAATGCTTGACAACCATTTCAACAAAGAAAATTTTCCTAATATCCAATCTAAACCTCCTCTGGCACAACTTGACGCCATTTCCTCTTGTCCTATTGCTTGTTACTTGGGAGAAGAGACTGACCCCCACCTCTCTACAGCCTCCTTTCATGTAGTTGTAGAAAGCAATAAGGTCTTCCCTCAGCCTCCCTTTCTCCAGACTAAACAACTCCAGTTCCCTCAGCTGCTCCTTGTAAGAATTGTGCTCTAAACCCTTCACCACTTTTATTGCCCTTTTTTGGTCATGCTCTAGGACCTCAAGCTCTTTCCTATAGTGAGGTGCCTGAAACTGAACACAGTACTAGATGTGTGGCCTCACCAGTGCCAAGTACAGAGGGATGATTACTTCCCTAGTCCTGCTAGCCACACTATTTCTGATAAAAGCCAGGATGCTTTTGGCCTTCTTGGCCACCTGGGCACACTGCTGGCTCATATCCAGCTGGCTGACAACCAACACCCCCAGGTCCTTTTCCACTGGGCAGCTTTCCAGCCACTCTCCCCCAAGCCTGTAGCATTGCACAGGGTTGTTGTGACCCAGGTGCTGGACCCATCACTTGGCTTGCTGAATCTCATACCATTGGCCTTGGCCCATTGATCCAACCTGTGCAGATCCCTCTGTAGTTCCTTCATACCCTCAAGCAGATCATCACTCCTGCCTAACTCGGTGTTGCCTGCAAATTTACTGAAGGTGTACTCAATCCCCTTGTCCAGATCATTGGTAAAGATATTGAAGAGAACTGTCCCCAACACTGAGCCCTGGGGAACAGCCCTTGTGATCAGCAGCCGACTAGATTTAACTCCACTTCACCACAGCCTTTCTCTCATCCACTAAGTGGGTCACCTTGTCATTGAAGGAGATCAGGTTAGTCAAGCAGGACCTGCCTTTCACAAACCCATGCTGATTGGCCCTGATCACCTGATTGTCCTGTGCATGCCACATGATCGGTCAGGACTGCTGATCAATGATGGAAAGTGGCTTGGTGAGCCCTTCTGCCAGCTCCCTCAATACCCTTGGGTGGATGCCATCCGGACCTATGCATGTATCTTTGTGTTACAATTGCTCTATGCTGCTGGGAGATAGCTTAGCTTTTCAGTTGATGTTTATACCATTCTATTTGGTATTCTGAAGTTGCATTTTCTTGTGTTTTTTTTCCTTCTTCAGCATAGAACAACTAAACACCACATTGAAGCCCTCCAATTAATTTCAATATTACTGTGTTCAATTTTCAATTTTTCTCTTTACCTCCATTATTTTCAGTACATGTTCAGTAAATTTATAAAATGTATGTAGATAATTTGTGTCTTCTTAACTGCTCATGCTTTTCAGGAATGATTTGGTAAATGAATAACTTAAATGAGGCTGCATGCTCTCTTTTGAAAAGCAGGGGGAAATCCTGAAATATCTTGGACTTGTATTAATTAGAGCAGGAAGAATCTGAATATTAGAAGACTTTATTTTCAAATTTGCTTAGGTATGAAGAGGTGTAGAGGGGTACCATATTGGCAACTAAGGTCTCAATGTGACTTAGACAATTAAGTTGGTTAGACTATTACTGTACTGTTTTTATTCACAGGTGCATAAACAGCCTGTAGCTTTTCCCGTTATACAGACATGTGAAGATGTTACTGGGAAGTCTGGGTATGGGTAGCATCACCTGTTGCACAGGTGCTGTCTGCATGTGTGTGATTTTACCCTGTGGAATGCAAAGAGCCTTAAGACCTTTTTTTGCTGTAGTTTGTAAGGAAAGCTTTAACCCAGATTAGTTTTGACGGTGGACTTTGTCAGCCCAGAGATTGCATAAGTGGTCCCTTTCAGTGGAGTACAGGAAACTGGTTGCTAAGAGGTTCGAGACCTATTCAGCTTGATAGTTGAAACAGTCCATTAGTGACATTTGAGAGAGACAGTTTGATCGCCTCTCACCCTCCTCACTTCTGTTCAGGGTTTGCTACCATGTAGTGCATTGTAAGAGAGGACTTACATAAGTCTTTTAAGATCAGACAGACCTGGGGTATTGAAATGTAACATGCTGAGAGGAAATGATGAAATCTGTATACCTCATGCAGCATCAAACAATACGTGATGTTCTGGAAGTGCAGCTGGATATATCTAATGTGAGGTGACAGCAAATATGGAGAAAGAGTGCTAGGAAAATCATCAAAACCACCTGAAATGTATCTGTCTCTGGAAATACATGGAAGATCTCAGGTAATGCTTTCTTGAACCAGAAGTTAGAATAAAAAGATGAGGCAGATCAACATTCCCAGAGCAACGATGAATAACATTGAAGCACAGGAAGTTAGCAGACTCCGTTACTCAAACTAACCACAGAATAATAAACATGCATGGAAGATTAAGCAGTGTGGCAAAACCTATTCCTATGTCCAGTGATGGGTCATTCACCTGAATCAGTCAGTATTTGTGACGTTTTTTCTTTCCTCTCTTTCCGCTCTTCAACAGAAACCTAAATAGGTATCATCTTAAACAAAGCTATAGTATAATTAAATTAGAATAAAAGGGTTATTTTATCAACATGATGTTTTGTCATGAAAGAAGGCAGTCTTGAATCACAGGTGGCATGCTCCCAACTATATCGAACCAAAAGATCTTGACAGCAGAACAATGTTGTTTATGAAAACACAAAACCAAGGGAGGTGTGATTAATTATGCCTGTTCTTGGAAGATGTCAGAATTGATTAGCAGATAAATGGCTGAATGATTCACCTCCTGCAGGTCAAAGTGATTGCACAAAGCTGAAATTAACATACTTAATACAGGGGTTGCCTCAGCAGTTATCCCACTACAGAAGAAAGCATGGGAAGGTGATACCAACTACTAGCAACCCCCCTAGCCTGCCTTGTGCTAGCCCTTGCTTTCTCAGGATATCAGAGTTCAAGGAACTCATTCTTCATGAAAAAGATGCTGATGTATTTTCAATGTCAAGAATAAATGTACTTTTGGTGACTCCTTTTGCATATTTGTTGTTCTTTCTAACCCGAGTCTTTTTCAAAAACCTGAAAATTAAATGTTGCTTAAGTTAAAAAGAAAACGTGGAAAAAACTACTGGAATTAAAGAAACAATGGGATATTTGGGAAGTTTAGCTGCATATAGATGAGTATATCTGGAGACTACTCATTGTAGTGTATAGTAAATAGTGTATAGCATATGTGTAGGAAATAATTAATGTATTGCATACTAAGAGTTTTGTAAAAGCCTTGTAAAACCCCTCTTTCATGGTTTTTGTAAAACCCCTCTTTCATGCAATCTCTTTAAATATTATTGATATATAACATAACTTCTTACTTATGGCATCAGACATGATATAAAAAGCATAATTGGAAAAATACTGTGGTTATTTCTAGTTATTTCTACTCTTTTTTCATCTACAGAAATGAATGTGAGAATTATTCTATTTTCACTGAAATTCCCTGCCCTACTCACAACTAACACACTTCAACACACACCCCTGTACATGACTCCTTGCCTCCTGAGGAAGCTGTGAAAAAATGCATCTTGGTAAAATGCTGAGATACTTCAGTGTTGAACACCTTTAGAAAATGCAGGATGGCAGGTAACAATTCTCTATTGAGTTCAGTCCTTAATATATAAACTATAAGACTATGTATTTTGCTGTGAAGATTTAGAGACACACCAAACAGGTTCTCATTGAGATTAGATTAGGCTGTTGTTATCCATGGAAAGCCTCTTAGAGCTGCAGATCTGCTTTGGGTACCAGCTGGGACTGTGTGAATGAGAAACTGGAGGTAAAAAAAGGGATTATATTAATATCATACAGGAAAACAGAACTCTGATATTTCCAAAATTTGAATGAATTGCATTAACAATTTAGCAGTGCTCTTGGATTGTAAGAAGAAAGCATCTGCATACACACACACACATACTACAAAACCTTGGCTGAAATCAAAAGTATGGCACTGCAATTAACCTCTGTGAAATTTAGGAACTTCAATCAGTACACTGATTGAACAATTCAGTACTGTGTTTTTGAAATAAGAGAGAAATTAAGAAGCAAGGAAAAAAAGTATTAAAAAAGAAACAAAAATAAAGCATTTAAACCAAAATACTTTCCAACTGGCAAAATATCTTTACAATTTACTCCTGATTGTAGACCAGATGAAATATTTATAAACAGTGGTAACATCATTATGAACTGCAGTGGTGTAAGTTGTTTTTCTCATAGACAAACAAGGATTCTTCTGTTGCATGAAAAAAATCCCATGGCACAACATTCCTGTGTCCTGACATTTTCTAGAGGACAGCTTTATATTTTACCATTTATCATCGATGCAGTAACAAGACTATCTAACTGCTTTAATTTGCTCTGGTGAAGAAGATTTAAAGCTACTAAAAATACATGTTGCAGGATTTTCTCTCTTTATTGTGCTTTAGTATTTTGTAGTGCTGTGATTTTCTGGGAGGGGTATAGGAATATCAACAGGGTCATACTTGGTGAGCCTATGAATGCATATAGCCAAGTAACTTTCTGCATTAAAAAGCCATGATGTGAACCATTCTGCCTGATTTTCCTTCCTCATCAGGATAGAGGGCTAGAGGTTTGCACAGCATTACTCTGCAGAAGTCCAGTGCATTTATAGCTGTCAGATACAGAGGCGATAGAAATGTCAGCTGATAACTAAACATGAAGCTTCTAATTTGCAGTTCTGTTAAAAGAAAGGATTAGTAGGGTTTTCAGGTGAACAGGAAACATTTAGGGACAGCAAAGTAAAGGCACAGTCAGCAGCTCAACTAGTTCAAATAAGAAGATTGGAAGCAGCATTTGAAGGGTCTTTTTTTTTTTCACTTGGAGTAATTGTGCTTTTTTGCCTGTTTTTCCTATTTATTTTGCACATATAGCTCTCCTCCCCCATTCCCACAGCTTTGCATATCTTCCTTTACAATTTACTTTTGCCCTTCAATGACCATCGATCAGGGCAACACTGAAACCTAAAAAGTTGTCTGAAAGGACAAATCCCAGCAGAAACCTGTACTGCAAATTAGAGGGCTTCTTCTCAGGTGCCAATCAAGCATTATTTCTAAACACTTAAATTTAAATTTAAAAAAAATAGAGTCTTGACGAAGAGAAAACAACATAGAGTAGAAGTTCTTTACGCATTATTTTCTCTTGCTGCATATGATGTTACTTCCATTCAGGTCTGCTGAGGTACTTACCAGTGCAATAAGTGTTTCTGATTCAGGAGCATTGATTGCCGTATAGCACAGGTAACACTCAGAGCTGATTCTAGCAGCACATGCCCGTTCACAAAAGGGTCTGATGACTCCCTTTTTTATGACACCTTGCTACAGGACATGGAATCCAGTACAGACTTTTTCTGTTACTTTCCCCTCTCAATCTAAGTAACCTGCAGCCATCATTCAGAAATCAAGGTTTCTTCTTAGTGTTAATAACTAAAGTGCACCAAAAAGTATTTTCATTTCCACTTTAGCGGCAGTGACATCCTTAGTGACTCTCATCTATCACTTAACATCAAGACTGCAGTCAGGCTTTCCCACCACTTCTACGGGAACACAAGTTCTTCATGGAAAAAAGCTGTAAGAAACTTTTTCAAGTTGACATCAGAGAGTTTTGTGGTTTTTTTTCTGTGGCTAATATTACCTAATTCTGGGCTGTATCCTTTAGTTTCTGAGAACTGCAGTTATTGAGTACATTCACCTGTTCTTTTGCCTCTTAGACAGGGCAAAATTGCTACATATGTACTTTTAGGCCTGTTTGAACCCAAGTTTGTAAAGTAAACAGGCTACAAAAGCTAGAAATCTTGTATAGTGACTTCGCAATATAGCTAAAAGTATAGTAAAAAAAGAAAAAGATCTCCCCCATTTTACCATTTAATTTTGTTTTCTAACTCAGTTAAGCCAACTTTGAATGAAACCATATAAATTGTGCCCAGCAACATGAATTGCCATATTTTCTTTCTAGATGTGACACCTGCAACAGGGAACTATTAAGTCCTACTTGGCACTGAGTTACTAATTTTCAAAATTCTTGTTTTTGGAGAAGGTGTTTCCAGAATAAGCAGTTCAGATCAGTAAGGAACATGACAATCTAAATTCCAAATAAAGTATTTTCTTTACTAGTGAGATAACAGGTAGCTAAACAGGTTTTTATTTGGAAAAGCTTTATGATGAACATTTACAGTTACAATCATAAGTTACAGCTTCCATGCAGAAACTCAAGCACAAAGAAAACCAGGGCAAGATTTTGTTTTGTTTTATTTTTCATTGAATCATTTGTTTGCTTTCTCATACTGTTTTGTTAGTGCTCCTTCCTGCGAATTGCTTTTTAGGATGAAAAATTGGATTATTTGCTAAGATAATTGCAGGCTTTATAAACATATATTCTCTGCAGAGTACAGACCTGTTGACTGCAGTTATATCTTGTTTAGTTTTTAAATAAAAGTTGAGAAAGTACAGTCCTTGCTTGAGAAATTATTTTAAACATAGGGCCTTTGCTTTGTCAGTCTCCTGAAGTGAACACTGCAGAACAACAGCAGGTTGCAGAATGCAGACAAATGCAGAAATCAAATGCATTTTATACTGTTCTGCTCTAGTCTTATTAAGAGCAAACAGCAGGGCAAAAGAACAGTGTAGGAGGCATTATACCAGCTGCTTTTGTCCCCTGATGGAAGACTGCAACTTTACAATTGTATGCCCTATGAATTTAATAAAAGAATTAATTTTTTTTTTTGTCCAGAAATAAAACTATTTTAGTACTCCAAAACAATATTTCAACTTTCTTAGTAATACCACAATTTTCCAGAATAGGAACGGAAAGAGAATCTAATTCTACCTTTCAGAATTGTTAATGAACCTAGTCATTCCACCAACAGGCAACCTCTGCGTCCAGGTGTTATGCTCCGTTCAGTGCTGGGATGAGCAACCACCATACACAAAACCCTTTCTGCGGTGAGCCGGTCAGCTAAAGTGTCACTAATGACAGGCTTTCTCAGTAAATTCAGAAGGTGGTAACTGGGGGGTTAAACCTGTTCTAAGTTCTGTGGCTCTGTGTTTCTGCAGCCAAATTACACTGTAATGCTAGTTGCAACGTTGTCAAAAGAGGCAATTTCAAAGTTAAATATAGATGGATTTATTAGTGCATTGCACTGGTTTTCCACACTGCATTTTTGAAACGCCTACGTCAGGTGATAACAGATGGAGGCTGGGACCCAGCAAGGCTAAGAGGACAAATATTTGGGAGACAATCAGGGATGTGAAGCCTGCTGGAATTTCAAGCTTCAAAAAAATATGCCCTTAGAACCATACATCTGTGAGAGGGTTTCACTATTACATTGAACCTAAGAAGCATATATAACTCTACTGGAACAGTGACTTTTGTCCCCTCTGAGATCCAGAGACAGAAGCCTGCAGTCAGTAGGGCGAAAGTCCGTCTACTTTGGGGGTCCAGCTGGAAGGGGAAAGGACACAGTGGTCTTGAACCTCCTCCTGAGGCGCTCCAATGGCCTCGTGTGAAGACAATGAACAGAGAAAGGCAGTTTAGTGTCCTGCTAAGAAATGGCTCAAAACTACTGAAACCATTTTGATATGTCAAAAAATTGACAGATCTCTGCTGCATTTTGTGTCTGAATTTCAGTTGATAGCGCTGTGCACTGAGTCTTTATGTCGCTGGAACAGGCCTGTCATTTGGAAACTGGATAGTAATTTAAGACTTAGAGGGCAGAGAGGCATCACACAAGACATAGGGTGAGCAGAGGGAGTGAGCAGAATGCACCCACTGGCAATACAATTACCAGAATTTTAGTGACATTCGAAACAGAGGTTTTAGGCACCATCTTGTCACATGTGAGGTCTTCCATTACAGGTATGTGTACCCAAAGAAGCAAGAAAAGCCATTGGACAAGCCTCATTAAATTAAAAACAAACAAAAAAAGAGTAAAGAAGGTTGAAACCCCTTCCAGCAGGGTTATATCACATTATCACTGGCAATGAGCAACAATTACGAGCAACAGAAAAATGGCAGATTAATGTAACAGCACACTGGAAAGGAAGGAGGCAATTTAGTCATATCACTGGCTCAATGCTTAGTGGCTCAAGTCCTTTACCAGTTCAAATCAGTGTGTAAACTTCTGTTGTGTTTGGCATCAGAAAGAAATTTCATGGCAATTTATTCAGTAGAAAGAAGCTGGACCACCACTGGCCATTTGCAGGAACTCACACAGAAACCTCAAAACAAGTTTGTTTAGTGATAGTGTCAAGAATGTGAAGCTAGCACAATAATAGCAGAATAATTCAAAAGCTATCCAGTTGTGGCTCTATAGTCTGTCTTACCATTGAAAATGTTGTTTAAACCTGATCACCACATTACAGAACTCTCTATTAATGTAACTGTTATTTGTATTTGATTTCTAAATGCCTTGACAGCTATGGCAAATACAAAGGTTGGCTATGCAATTTGAAAATGCATCCTCTGTTGCATACATCACCTTTATAGAGAAAAATATGACTAATTCCATTTTACTTCTAATTCTTCCAGAGGAGAGGGCCAGTCACTATAGTTCTCACCCAGAAAGGTTCTCCAGGAGTGACTTAGCTGAATTTGTATCAGGCAGGGAACACTGTTGGGAAACCTACAGTCCCCTCTGCTTATGAAAGTTTGTGAGAGTGGACGAAGTGTCACAATCAGACGTATATTGTTACCGTTTGAAAGACTGGGGCTTGGCTTGGAAGAAAAGGACTTGTTTCCTATAGAGATGAAAGTATCATCTTCATCTACATATTCTGACATTAGAGAAGTCAAGAAATGACAACACTAAAGCATACATAATCTCACTGCTGTACATAGCATGTGGTATTATCATACAACCCTTGGTAAGCATTCTCATACCATTTTCAAAACCTTGACAACATCAGATAACACTGTAGACAGACATATTGCTCAGTAAGTATTTAACTGGCATGTCTTTACCTAAGAACTGCTCGAAAATGTGAAAACTGCATTGATAAATTACCTGCCAAACAGTCAGGTTTGCCAGTCTCCAGATTTTATTGTGGGTAAACAGCAAAGATTGTTGTGGGTGTTGAGGATAGGACTTTAAGCTCAAACAGTCTCATAAAAATCATCTTTCCTTCTTTCTGACACCAAAAGGGGAACCAGCTTAGACATTACTGCACCATATACTCCAGAGCTTCTGGTTCTGGGGCAGCCATAGCAAAGGATAAAATTATGTTTGGACTGTTTGGAACAGGATTGTTAAGTAATACCACATAAATAGAAAAATATTTTCTTAAAATTTCTGTCTGTTTTTAGACTTGTCTCCTCCCTTTGTACACAGGAATTCTCTTGTTGGGGAATCACAAATACTTAGACTGAGGAGCCTAAACTACTGTTATCTATTTTTTTCCTTCTCTGACTAGGTCTCACTGAGTTTGATGCCCAGGGTCTTGTGTGGAGCGTCACAGCAATAGGCCCCAGGTAAAGACAGAGCTTAATCTAGGTGGAACGGAAGAATCCTCCACTGGTCCACCATATCTGGGTCATCCAAAGCAGAGTCTGATGCTTTTTGGTTTGGCAATGACTGTTCCCCTGCAACAACAATTTATGATGTAGTTCTAATAAATATCTACACCTGGGCATCAGCTCACTGTCTTAAGAAGGATAGTTACGTTTCTACAGGAACTCTGTCTGTTTGCACAAATAACTATTGTAAGGGACTCCAGGGTTTGGGCCCTTATTTTCCCTGTTAGTTTGCATACCTTGTTCTCTTTTTGAAGGCATAGGTATATGTGTTCTTATATCTAAAGCTCCTAATGCATGAACAAAGTTGACCTAAGTCAAATACTCTTTAATTGAAGTTTGCATGAAGGAACTAATTAAGCCATGTCAATGACTGCACAGCTAAATACTACTGAGCATGTTCCACACTGCTTCTCCTTTATATACAAAGGAATTCATGGTCTTTGCCAGTTTTCTTCCCCAGTGCTTGTCTGGTTTATGTATGGAACATGAGTTTACACCAATAATAAAATAGTACAGATTCCATGTATAGAAGAATTTATTGTTGTTTAGAATTGCTTTATTTAAATTTGATTCCTAGGCAACTTCAGCTAAACTAAGAGAAATCCAATTTAGAATTATGAGTTTTCAAGTTTCACTGATTTAATGAAATTGTTTGAAATCATATGTCAAATTGATCAGCACTGTTTTTCCATAAACACTCAAGCTAAATTTTCATGTGCCCTATGTCTAGCCTAGATAATTCAGCTTGGTACTTGAAGCAGTGGCATTTGGTGCTGCCAGTAATTTACAAGTAAGTGTTCACTTTGTGTGGATGTAAATACACACTTAGAGCGAAGATCCAGCCCTTTCACCATCTGTAATCAGATTCACAAGTAAAAATCTGACCTTGCTTACGCCATAGGGAGTTCTGTTAAAATTGGTAGGCAGGGCTCCTAAAGAACTATGAAAGTGGTCACAAAAATTAAAGGCAGAGCTATTCTGTCAATTATTGTGAAAGACGGCTGTATACGAGCTAGTTTATGGAGTCATTTTGGCAGCACAAAGCAGGAGAATTTGTCCTCCTTATTGATGACCTCCATGTAAAACCACTTTATAATGTCTATTTGAAACATTGCTGGATCAAATCTTGTATAAATTCATTGAATAGTTTATGTGCATTACAAATGTTTGCTCAGCTCCATTTGTAACACAAATAGAGAACAGTAATATTTTTACATATTTATGGAAACATTCAGGTTGTACAGGACCTCATGAGATCATCTAGACCAACTTCCCTGCTCAAGCAGGATCCAGATAGAGCCAAAAGTCCAGGAGCTTGTCCAGCCTGGTTTTGAGTATATCCAAGACCGTTGACTCCACAACCTAATTGGACAGTCTGTTCCAGTGTTTGACCATCCTCACAGTAAAAAATAATTTTCTTGTGCTGAGGTGGAATTTCTTGTGTTCATTTTCTCTTGTCCCATCAGTGAGCACCACTGAGATGAGTCCAGCTCCCTGATCTTCACTACCTCACATCAGGTATTTACACACCTCAAGAAGATGTCTCCTGAGCTTTCTGTTCTCCAGACTGAAAAGTCCCACCTCTCCAGATCATTTAAATGCTTCCTATCCTGGTCCTCCTCCAACAAGGGTAAGTCTTTTTCTGGAACTTCCCTCTGGCCTCGGGGTCCTGGCATCCCTAAAGACCAGTTTTAATGGTAAAGACTTTTTTTAATTGGGAGGGAATTTTTCTCTCACAACTAGATTGATCAAGGCAGAAGTACCTGTGGGATCTTCCTTCTGTCATCTCCAGGAATCACTTACATGGTTCAGGAACTAGGTTCACTCTGCTGTAGTTTAACAGGACCTTAGTTCATCAAAGAATAGAAAGAGGAAGACTCCTACTGGAGCTGCCACTGTCCAGCATGGACTACACTGGAAACATGTATTCACCTCTTCAGATTTCGTGCAAAGGGCTGATAATTTGTCCAGAATAGCCTGGGGACTGGATCTGAAGCTGATAATAGCTACATGTACAAACAACTAAGGAAGGAGTGATGACCAATGCAGCATGAATTATTAGTGGACAGCTCCCAAATGAAACAAGTTAATAAAAATATGGTCTAATTAAGTCATGTTCCCTGTGTCTTATCTCTGCCTGCATGCCCAACACAATGGCTCTCATTAGTCATTCAGGTAACCTGTCCGGAAAGCACAAAATAAAAGAGAGTGGTTTCTTGCCTCTACTGGAAGTGATTGTGTAGGAAAATGGATCAGAGAAAACTCAACTGGGAATCTGTTTTTTTTTGTAATTTCTGTGGAAAAAATGAACTCTGACATACTTTGTATTAAAGTTTTTTGGGTGTAGCATTGCTGAAGATATGTGAGACATAATACTCCTACAGTACCTGTTCCAGACCGTTAAAAACTATAATCACCATTTCAAGAAATGGCTCCAGTAACTCTGCTAACATAAACTCCTTCCTGAGTTGTGGACTGAGAGCGCTCATTGAAGCAGTTTTCTCCTGAAGATGACACAACAAGCCTGTGGAGCTCTTTCTACCACTGCTGTTGTTTGAAGGCAAAACAATTTCAGGCAGCGGTTAATGCTTTTATATAGACGGAAATACTGAAATAAAGATAGACCTTTGGTAGGTAGATCCTTGTCTCCCATGTAATTACTGTGAATTTTTTGTATTACCTAAGAGTAAAAATAATTTAATTTATATGTGGCTGAGGGATAAGTTTTCAGGCTTTGAATAGTAATAATGTAATTTATCATTGGTTTTTAAGTATTTCTGCTAGGGAAAAAAAAAAGTGCTTAATTTTTCAGAATTTTTTTTTTCTCAGCCATTCAGAAAAACAAAATCTGTCCTTTCATCTTTTCTCTTGCATTTATTCTTTTTACTTGTGGTCTTTACGGTTAAATTTTAAAAATGAACTGCAGGCATAGGTTTACCAAGCAGGAAGAGAGAAGCTGGCAAAATGGCTGTCTCTCCACTGACACAGTACATGATCTCCTCTTTCCTCCTATCTCCAAAACATCACCCTCCAGGTGGTGCCTAAAAGACAAATGCTAAAGGAGCTTTGCTATACTTTTTCCAAAACACCTAAGTTTTTACCTGATGATCCTGATTATTTCTGTTAGTTCTACTGCATCCATTGTGGAAATACTGTCGAAATTCCCAGGAGTGATATTTTTTCTGTTCAGAAGGTATATGTTCTGTGAATAAGGTGGTTGACTAAAGAATTCTTTCTTGTCCTTTTCATTATCAAAAAGGTGTGGAGAATATGAGAATATGGAGAATATTAAAATATTTTCTATATTTAATGTGAAGCTCTACATGCGCCTCTTTTAATTAATCAGAAGGTATTGTATTTGTCTTGCCCTGACATGAGTTGAGGAGTGTTACAGAAGCACTTCAGCACTCAGTATCAATGGATTGGCCACATAATTAAAGAAATAATTTGTCTGTGGAATGTGGAGTTTCTGCCAGACATTTGCTTTTTACAAAGAATCCTTGGGAGCAGCTGTCAAAAAAAACTTTTCAGCATAGGGTTTGCTAAGAAGATAAATATTGAGAGATAGAAAGTCTAGGAATACCTGGAAGGGAGTTAAAATCTAGGAGGAGAAGAAGAACTGCTTCATGGATGGGAAGCAAGATGGCCTATTACTTTGTTATGTGACTGAGCAAAACCTTCCATGGGTGATATGATTGAATAAATATCCTTATTTATAGTTCCAGGGCTCCCCATGAAATAGTGTAATCCTTTTTTTTTTTTTTTTTTCAAAACAGATTTGAATGTATCTGATGGAACCAGGAAATTTAGCTGTTCAGCTATATCTTCTGCAATTCGCCACAGAGCTGTATGAACAGCCTCCATGACAACAAATATGTCTTTGTTGTATATTTATATCTGCTGGCAAATTTTAACTTCTGAGGATCTTTAGGATGTGATTGTCGGAAACTCTAACCCACATTTTCCCAAGGGTCTGCAGACCGGGGTAAGTCTGTCACGTGACCTTACAACAGACTTTCTGTATTGTATCACCCTTGAATGGCAAGCTTGGAGGCTCTGCTGTTCCATCTTTTATCCAATAATTAAAAAGCCACTTAATAGTGGTCTCTCTAGACCCAGTTTGGGTTTGTTTAACTTGAACATAGTCAAGTGGCTTTTGCACAAATGTATTAGTACCCCACTGATGCATATAAAAGGATTGAGAATTATACTTTCAGTTGATTTCTTCCTTGACAAGCATTTTTAAATTACCACTTGGCCTGTTTTTAATCAGCTTTGAATTTCTGTCAGGCTGAGATGCATTTTGTGTTTAATGAAGCAAATTGTTGATTAAAGCCTTTGCTATCATTAAAATTATTTGGCCCTTATTTTCAATTCTTTCTACCTCTGTTATTAGAGAGTTATGCTGATTTGGAATGATGAGGCCAACACTGATATTGGCTGCAGTCTTACTCTTTATTGCACTGTTTACACAGCCTTTATTATACTAATACAACACATTCTTTATTACACTAGGGCTATTGTTTCTTTTATGTCCCGACCAGAAGTGATCCATATATTCCCTTCATTGTCTTAACTGTCAAGCCTCAAACTCAAAAATAAAAAAAAGAAAGAAAAAGAAAAAAGATGTGTGTTGTTGCAATCAGTGTCCAAAAAGTTCTATTTAATCCTTTTTTATTCTTATGCAAAAGCTAAAGTGGCTGCAGTTTGATTCACTTTACCTAAATTAAGTGCAGACTAGCTGCTTAATTATAAGCACTAAGTCATTCTTGGTTTTGATAAAGGTTTTTTCCACCTATTCTACCTTTTTGTCTTTGCCCATCAGTTAGATTGGGACTTTAAATGTAATTGAATGTCACACTAAATTTAACTGGAAGTGACTTTCTGGTGGCCAGTCCAGTTCCCACTGCAGGAAAAAGTGAAGCACCATCCATTTTCTAAATTTATCAAAAAAATTCTTGACATTAAAAGATTAAAAATTGAAGAAGAAACACCCCCAAAACCCCAGTTACTGCTACTTTTGCTGTTCTGCTTGCCATTGATGTTTATGAACTTCTTCTTTTCTCTGGGTATGTGACCAAGTTACACTCCTTCCCTTTTTATTTCTTATTTTTCCTTAGTTAAACAGTTTTTTTCTTGCTGCAGTGATTACCTCCTGCTGTATGCATAGACAGATGTACTGTCCTACACTTCTGTTGACTAGGATAAGGAGCTGCTAATTTGCTCTTCGTGTGATAGTATCTCCATTCCTATGGTCTGTTTTGTCTGGGTTTGTTCTAGTATCAACTCATATTTTTTGAGCACAGGTGATAGGAATCGTACTCACCATTCCACGTGAGCTTTGGATGGTGACATTAATAGTTCTCCATCTCTACATGGCCGTATCAACCAATACAATCTGGACTTGTTTTTTATCCTTACACTATGCTGTTGAATCATATTCATCCCATGATTACCTAATGCCACAGAATACCATTTTCTTTTCTGATTTCCAACTGATAAATTCGATTTCAGAGCAGAAAGTATTAAGCTCATGACCTTGCACCTTGTTCTCTTAAATAACATTTTTAGAAGATAGGGCCTCAAAGACAGACAGTGTTTTCCTAATTTTGAATCTTCTGATTCTTTGTAATATGGAGACTACCACATAACTTCCCCTCATCTCATCACCATATGCCATCAGAAGACTTCTACTCCTTGAGCAAGGACCACTTAGTGGGATGTATAAGGGGCATCCAGCTCTACTCAGGAGTTCTGCTGGTAAACTCTACCTACTCAGATTGCATATTTAAAGCTACCCATTTTTGTCTCCCCCTAAGTCACTCTCTTCTCCATCTGACAGGATTTTATTAATCCCTACCCTCTTCAGCTGCACTAATAAAATTTCTTACATGACATCCCATCAAATGATTTATAGTAATCCAGAGAGATTAGATCAATTGCTTCTTATTTGTCTGAAAATTTATATAGCTCTTCATGTGAACAATAAATAAAAGCAAGATTTGTTTAAACAAATGTGCGAATAATAACAAGGAATTGCATATTAATGCCACCCCCACCAAACCAGAATACACAATTGTTCATTTCTTTTTAAGTCTTTGATGGAAAGAAAAATAACTGCTCTTCTGCCAGAATCCTTCGTTCTTTAATTTGTTGAATACATTGTAGTAGAGCTGAAAGGAAAAAAAAAAAAAGAAAAAAAAGATCATTCCTTTTTGTGGCTTATTTTGATGTTTGGAAAACTGTTCTCATTCTAACTTGGAACAAAATCCAGGAATATTTGCATTTGGTAGGAAATAGTATGGAGTTTTGGCGCTAGGAGCATCCACCTGTCTGTCTGTCCTGCGGCCCTGGAAGACCTGGAGCTCACAGTCGTGGCACCCAGCAGGTGCTTCATTGAGGAAACATAGAGATGAGCTGGCAGGACACCAAGAAAAGTTTCAAAGCTAGTCTGGTGGCAGATTTCCAATGGGATTTCATCACAATTGGACTATTTTAGTGAAAAATTTGCATTCCGAGGAAGTAAAATATTCCAAAAAGAAAAGATTTTCTCTGAATTTTCTGACCAGCTTTAATGTTAATTATTCTTGCTGTAGGAGAAAACAGATAATCTCTGTGTGGTACACGGGGTGTGAAGTATTGACTGTGGTGGGAGTTGCTCTGATATGTCCTGTTAGGGCCCTGAGGGCACTAAGGAGCTTCCTGTCCCTGCCCAGCTTCCCTGGGGCTTCACGCTACCTTGCCCATGGCCCAGGAGCCCATTTCAGCCCCCTGGGCCACCAGTCCAGGGGCCCCAGTGACACTGCAGCAGGGCCAGTTCCCAGGTCCCCACAGCCCTGTCCTGCCCAGCCATGGGGCCACAAACCAAAAGACCTCCATGTCTTTCAGGTTAAGTTGATGCTAACAAGCCTGATTGATGCCTTGATGCTTTTAACCAACCTCATTTTCTGGCTGGGTTATAGTGCCTTTTATATGTTGGGTACATTGAGATCTCAGAGCTGGCAGCAAGTCTTAGGTCATTAGTAAGGTCCATATTTATCACAAGTCTCACTGTAGGCAAGGAGGAAACGGGTTTGGAGAAGGAAAGTGCCTTGACAGGGTCACAAGAAGCAGCCTCTAGTTCCTAATAAAATTTAAACTTTTCTCACAACAGCAGTCTTACAAACACTTTTTAGCCCATAGCATACTTTGGGTTGATATGGTTTGACATAAGTGAATTAATTTGGCTTGGAAGTCTGGTCATAAGACAAAAGTACTTAAGACATGAAGTACTTAAACTATAGTTTCTTTAAGATTTTATATTTTGATAAACCTAAAAAAATTGGCCTGTTATTTAACCATAGCAAAAAAAATTCTTATTGTTATCTGTGTAAACCTATAGGTGGCAATGAACTAGGAATATTAACCCTGTGTAAATGTCTGGAATAAAGTCTATTTGCAAATTTGAGAAGAGCTATGAAATCTAATATTCAGTGTTGATCCACCTAAAAATAGTAACCTAGGTAGATAAAAAAAAATGTTTTTTCTTCAGTTCACGTCAGTTTCCTTAATATGGGGCCAAATTTATGAGCTGGAACACTGGAGTGAGGAGGAAAATAGAAATTTCAGAGTGTTGGAAAACAGGCCAGGATGTAATGAGACAACCTGTGAGTATTTAAGCAGGCATTGCCTGCAGAAAAGACATAAACTGATGAATAACTGAGTAGATAAAGTGCAACTTTCTTCTTTTTCTTATGTTTACAAACCTTTCTAAATGTTTTATCTATGTCTATTTGCCTTTAAATTAAATGGTGGTGACTCAAAGGTATATAGCTGACACAGAAGGGAATCTGCTCCCATTTTTATGGTATATCCTTTAGCAGGAGCTCTAGAAGATTAACACCTGGCTTGGACCTACAATGTATTTCTTCATGATACCCCAAAAGTCGTGCTTTCAAGACTGTAGTAATCAGTTTGAGAATCTAAGAAACCAAGATGAAGAAGTGTAATTTTCTAGATGTTCCATAAAATTTTATTTGGGAACATACACTAACATCAATTAGAGCCCAGAATATAAAGTTTGTAAACTGAAAGTTGCAGGCAAAACAGTATGCAGTGCTTTGTTTCAGTTTCGTATCAAATTAACATTTCAGAATATTGATGTTTATTTATTTAAATAATTTCATATTGTAATTCACAGTTATAAAAATATAATTTTATCCTGCCTAAGATACATGATATTTAAAGATAATGCTCTGAGACACAAGCCAGTCACTAAGTCACAGGAGTTATGAAGAAATATGTCCTAACAGCAATTTATTCTGTATTTGTAAGTGCTGAAATTTCTTGGTCTTTTCTAAATCATCTGGTGCTAACCATAGTGAGACAAGATACTGAGTAAAACAGGCTAATGATCTGATCCAACCTGGCAGCTTTTGTGAAGTTAAGTCACAAACGGAGGTGGGTTTATCCTGTAGATGACAATGGCAATTATATGCTTGTTAGTACAGCTTGACCTAGTTTTCCTTTGATTTATGCAGTGGATGACAACTAAAGCTAATCTGTGAGAACTATTGTTAAAACACAAGTATTGCAGAGTCTTAGAACAACATAACACTGTATTTTCTGCTGTCTCACAATATCTCTGTAAGCCTTAATACGTGTGTAAGTTTTCTTTTGTCTTTGTATCTCCCAAAGTATGGCAATGCTAACAGTATTTGGATTCTGTATATTTCCACAGAATATATACTGACTGTTTATTGTTCTATCTGCCTTTCTAATGCATTTGTAAAGGGTATACTCAAATGACTACTGTACTGGGTGTTATACAGCATCTTAGAAATTATGAATTCAAATGGACTAAAGTGTGCTATTCTTTTTTCACTTTTTTCAGCTGTTCTTTTTCTTACACCTCACCTCACCTCTCCTCCCTTCCCCTTCCCCTTCCCCTTCCCCTTCCCCT
>VXBO01011373.1:381198-409399 GCA_013400135.1 Rhinoptilus africanus | reverse complement strand
GTCCTCCTCCTCCTCCTCCTCCTCCTCCTCCTTTCCCCTTCCTTTTCCTCTCTAGAAAGCACCACATTCACCTCCATTTTGTTTTCTTAGGTGAGAAAAAAGTGAATGAAGACTTCAGGAGTTGGCTTCTCAGTATTATTTCTTAGTGACACTGTGAGGTATGAAATTGTATTTCTTGGACCAGCCTTACTGTGCTTTTATTCAGTATTTTTGACCAGTAAGTGTGACCTGCAGAGATGCTTTGTTACTCCAGTGACTTGCTGTGTTTGCACGTCTGAAAATGAGGAAGTCAATAATATTAAATAAACTTCTAGTCTTCACCTCCTGTAGACTTCGAGTGCTCCCTGTCTGCGTGAAATATGTTTTCCTTAAAATGTAAGCTCTCCTGGCTATAAACTGTGATGCTTTATGACTTAGAAAGTCCTGGATACATTTATTTGTCTCTAACAAAAAATGGCTTGGCAGTGCGTTAGGTGCCTAACCCTGCAGTGTATGAGGAGAGGCAGGCACTGCCAACTGGGATGCACCACTCCAGAGCGCTGGGTGCAGAGCTGTCCAAGCTGGCTGGTGGGGACTGCAGAAGAGGCAACTTGCATTTTGCTCCTCTGTTGATTTCAGTACATGGCTGGGATTGAATGGAGAGATTTCCATTATCCTGCATTTCATAGAATCATAGGGTTGGAAGGGACCTCTGGAGATCATCCAGTCCAACCCCCCTGCCAGAGCAGGGCCACCTTAGAGCAGGTTGCACAGGAACGCATCCAGGCGGGTTTTGAATGTCTCCAGAGACGGAGACTCCACCACCTCCCTGGGCAGCTTGTTCCAGTGCTCTGCCACTCTCAAGGTAAAGAAGTTCCTCCTCATGTTTAGGTGGAACTTCCTATGCTCAAGTTTGTGCCCATTACCCCTTGTCCTATCACTGGGCACCACTGAAAAGAGCCTGAAAAGAGCCACTAGAGTTCCTCTGAAAAGCAAGGAGGGCTAGGGCATGTCTTTGTTTCAGAAAAGCTTCTGGTGAAAATAATCATAGAATCATAGAATATCAGGTTAGAAAGGACCTCAAGGATTATCTGGTCTAACCTTTCTTGCCAAAAGCGTGGTCTAGACAAGACGGCCCAGCAGCCTGTCCATCTGAATCTTAACAGTGTCCACTGATGGGCAATCCGCCACTTCCCTGGGGAGATTATTCCCATGGCTGTTTGTTCATCGTGAAAAATATTTGAGTGGGATGAGTTTATCAGTTTTTGGAGGTGGGAGACCTGGGTTCAATGCTGTCTTTTGCTTAAGGAGTTGTATTTCACACTTAACTGAAGTTTCTTTAACCAAGAGCTCTTCTGGGTTGACCTCTTTTTGAACTTCTTTCATTTTGCAAAAAACAATAAAAGATTAATTGCCTCAGAGACACAGATAAAGGAGGAATGCCTGGATCACAGAGCAGTATCCAGCAAACCCAGGGAGAGGGAAGCATAACAGAACTGCCAAGTCAAAGTAATAAAAATCGGAACGTTAGGGCTCTATCTACATTAGCATTTTGGTTTCGGGCAGCAATGCAATACTGAGACAAATCCCTTGATTGCTCCTAACAGTGGTTTGGTTCACAGTGAGGTTTTGTTGCACACAAATGAGACTCCTTTCAAAGATAATGACATTAGAAACTCTGCTTCAGGTGCTCACCAAATGCACTCTATCCTCTAATGGGAAAATAATCGTCCAAGGCTATGACTGCTTCTTCCAGTAGATTCAAATCACATGTGGTGGGATACCAGGTCCAGGGAACTGGCTAGCTTGAATTAAAACCCCAAATTACATTTATTATAGATGTAGAGTTTTCAGCAATTGCTTTGATCTGCTTTTTCTCCTGTTGTGCTAAAGTTTGGATCAGCAGAGAAATAAATTCAGATGGTACTGGACCATGAATTAAAAAGTTAGCTTTTTTGAATAGATAGGAAGAAAGAATTCAGCCAGCAAAATGGATGTTGCCTAGACACCCCTAATATTAAACTCATTTTAAAGCAATATTGCAGAAAACGTTTATTGAGATAGAAGTTATTGAACTGAGAGGCAAGGGAAAACAAGAAAAGTTTTAAGTATCATTAGCTTATTTTAATGTAATTTTCTTTAGTTTAGTTGGTTATTGAACTAGCAGTCTTGAATACCAAATAACTCATAGCTCTTTCATTGAAGATATTCAGGCTACAAGTACGCTGCTGTGTTCCAACTATTGGAATTATTGTTAATAGAATTTCTGAATGCCTTCTGATCATTCCTTTTGATATTTACAGCGTCATTTGGGGAAACTACAGTAATGTATTTTTAAAATACTTGAATGGCCACTTGTAAATTGTTTCTGTTGTTAAATGTAGTTCTGTATTCAAATGCAAATGAATTATTTAATAGGATATATTTCATTGAAATCGCTATTTTACTTTTACAATTACTGTTTTACCTTTATAGATACCCTCAAGAAAAAAAATATCTGGCAATTTAAAACAACACAGAAAACTAGATCCTGGTCTCAAGCCTATCAATTTTGAAATGGAACTGATTTTCCATTACATTAAAATTAAAGTCCATCTGCTGATAAAAACAGTAGCATTAGAAGTATTGTACTGTATTTTAGAATACTTTAAATCAGACAGTGTAATCTAAAATTGCATCTCTAATCATCTGTTTTATCTCCTACTTCTGGCATGGTTTCAGCAGTTGATAAGATAAGAAATATATAAAGGAGAAATTAGATACTTAGAAATTCATGACTTCTTGGAAATATGGATTTTTAGCATTCATACGGTCCAAAAATCTGTCAGTCTCAGAGACTAGTTGAAATGTTTATTTGATAAAGGCTTTGGAAAATGAGGGTGTGTTCAGCAACACAAGGTGGTAATATTTCCCGGATGACTAGAGCCTTGACAGAGGTTTGTAGAGGCTTGGCTTTATTATATTTTCAGTCACAAACAAGGAGTTTAATCTAAAAAGGAGAACTACAGCTCCCTACCTGAAAGCAGTGCTTGCCTTGGAGATGCCTTGCTCCTACAATGATGTGCAAAATCTAAAGTTAGAGCCATGGAAGGAAGAGTCATTCAAAGAGGAGATCAGAAATCCAAGTACCGAGCAGGGCACCACCTAAACCTGGTTGATAGAAAACACTGGGAACACCCTGAAATTTTGCCACAGGACAGAACACAAACGCTTGGCTCAGGGCAGCAGGTTGGCATCTCTGTGTAAGCACAAGGCGCATAAAATTGTATTTTCTAACATCTACATACCTTGACCTTTAATCTCCACCCATCAGAGTGGGCAGACGTATTTTATGTGAGGCTAATGGAGCAGTTGCTCAGGCATCATTAAATCTGCCGGTGGTAACATGTTACAGGTTTGAAGGTTAGCGCAGCGTGCACAGAAAGGAACATGCCCTCCTTCTGGCTATGGTAAGGAGCTTAGTGTGCCGTTTACAGCAGATTGCAAGATGATTGCATAGGTTGAAGCATTTCAGTGAGAATGTATGTGGAACAATCATAAGATAAAATATGTCATGAAAATGTGCATATCTACATGTACAAGCAGGCTTCCACAATTAGAAAATGTAAGATATCTTGTAATCAACACTGACATTTGGTATTCAGCTACTGGAAAGTGCAAATTGCCAAACTCTGGACCAATTACTTCTAGTAAGGAACAACAAATACAGTCATAGCTCTTTGAGGAATGCAAATTAAATCTTAGGAGAGGAATTGCTAATAGCTAGCCATGTCACTAAATAGGAAATGTAATGAATACTTAAACGTTGTTTTAGAATTTTTTCAAGTGTGATCAAATCAGGTCACAGCTCCTAGTAAGTCTCACAGCATCCAGAAATGAACCGACGA
This sequence comes from Rhinoptilus africanus, assembly GCA_013400135.1. Classification (NCBI taxonomy): domain Eukaryota; kingdom Metazoa; phylum Chordata; class Aves; order Charadriiformes; family Glareolidae; genus Rhinoptilus; species Rhinoptilus africanus. Next base: position 405,533 of record VXBO01011373.1, on the reverse strand, counting down.
ATACCTAGGATAAGAGAATAATATGTCAAGCAGTTCAGATACACACCATATCACCCAATTTCAATCTAATCTTTCATGAGCTTAAAGAAGATTGAGATGAACAGGAAAGTTTTCCGTCTGCCACAGCATCTCAACAGTAAAATAAGAAAATTTCTTGCTCTGCGAGAGAGGCAGTGTGGGCAAGAAACTCTACATGGAGAATGGTAAGCACAACATATGTTGGTTAAAGCCATCTTGATATGTTTGATCTAAATTCGTAAAATCTGAAACATTTAATGAAGAATACCTTACATAGTGTTTTCAATAAAATTTTTCTTTTGCCACCAACCTTAGCAACAAATTACATTTTGCCTCATGGTGACTTTTGGAGGCCGCAACTCCCTGTGTTAGAGGGAGTCCTATAATTTAGTCAAGCCACTTCTGTTGTGAAGAACTTACACTATAAGTGTACAAGGACAGCTGCAATTAGATAAAACAAAAGGTGGGGAAGGATAAGAAAAGAAGGGACACAGGAAAGTAATACTACGTCATTCAACATAAGCCTGTTATAAATACATACATTCATACCTTTTGCATCTCTGCTCAGACTAGGACATAAATGGTAGAGAAAGACATTTTCAGGAGGTAAGGCTACTGTTCAGATTCCAAGACACTGGCCTGATTTCAGAATTCAAGAGTCACCATACTGTGGGGTTTTTGCTGTATGACTTTCCCTTAATAAATCTATGGTTGACTTGGAAATAAAATCTTAGCATATTGTAAAAAGTGGAGAGTTAGCTGATTTAGGTTAGAGTTCCATAGCATTTCTCTTAGAAAGAACATGTGGTTCAAATAAGTCACAGATAGACCTAGCAGAAGAATTAGGGGTATTGTTAGTTAGGAATTTGCATTGCAAGTGGGCCATGGATGAATGACAGGAGGTGTCTCTGTTAAAGGTAATATAATGATTAGTATGCATCATGCAAATCTACACGTTCAATTTTGGAAGCAAAGAGGCCTGGACAATTTTTCTGCATGATTAGCTAAAATTAAACTTGGCATATGAAACTTTAGTAGGTCATCCTTTCTTAGAAGATTCAGTGCACTTTAGATTGTGGTTAGATATTGAAATTTTATAATCCAAGCCATTTATTTTTTTTTTTTTTCTGAAATGAGTATGGCTGGTTTGAATTCCTAAGAATACTGCTTCTCACCTCAAACATTAATTATCCTGCCTTGTTTGCACTGGTTTTCCAGCCACCTCTGAAGCCCTCCAGCCAGCCATTCGAAAACAGAAAGCACAAAATCTGCACTACAATTCAGTATGCTTGAATAGTGACTAATGTGCCTATGAGTTAATTTAGATACAGAAACTTCACGTATGTTGGCATTGCAGAGGCAGGATTGCTTTTGCCCTGGCTATTGAAGTTTGAAACCGAGGACTCCTTCGCAGAGGGGAACCCTGCTTTCTTTGGATTTTTAGACTACTGTCTTGTGGTAGCATCCACTGTTCCACAAAGAACGTAACCTGTATAGTCTTACTGTCTCTCTTTGATAAGGGTGACTGATCACACCCACGTCGCCACCTCTCCCTTTAAAAATGTCATACTGTCATCTTGCTTTTTTTGGAGGCTAGGCAAGATTAGGTCTTTAGAAGATTAGATCCTCTAAAGTTACCAGCTAATGGCCTCATCTTTTTTAACAATAAACAATTTTGGAATGAAACGGTCTTTTTCACTTATGTAAATTTTTTCTCCCATCTTATAGTCGTATATCTTGAGTGACAGGTACAAAGGGGTACATAAAAAGCTTCAGCATATCATCTCTATTCCCTGCTTCTGGGAATGTATCCTTTTGAATTTAGTTCCCAAAAATGTTTCAGCTGGGAAAAGTCCAAGATTTTTTACACTTGTTTCTTTCAAAACCCTTCATTGAGTTTGGTATCAGTACACGAATATTTTTAGTCACTCACAGTTATTTTTTTCAGAAATAATTGGTTAAGAAAAGTAATTCATCTGCAATCCAAGGGAATACATGTGAGAGAATGAATTAGTGGCATTGTACAAGTGGCAGTCATGCTGGCATTTTCTAACTTTTTTGTTTCTGAATTTTTTGCCTTAATAATGTTCCTCTAGCATAGATTTTGTATGTGTAATATATTTTATTATTTCTTCTTCCTTTCCCTAATATTTATTCAGCTACACTCTGCAAACTGACTTTGTATGCTTTTGTGTCTTTAAATATTTGCTTTTATAGAGAGACTCCTACATGTACATTTCTGGTGATGATTCTAATGAGGTACCCCAGCCTTCAGGGCACAGTTCTGTCAGCAAGTGCTCCACACAAAGCAATGTTCAAACTTGCAGGTTATCTTCACAATAGTGTAATTTTCTGGAGTGATTCAGTGTGCAGTGGGGGAAATACTGGCACAGGGCCCAGAGCACTTAAGCATCTCTTTTTCTTCTGAACTAATATTTACAAGTTAAATACCACATGCTTCATAATATAAGTAAAAAGTTAACATTACTAACACCGGTGGCATTGTGCAGCCACTGTTTTCATAACGACCCATTTTCCTCAACAAAAAAAAAGCCAAACCAACTCCAAACCCACTCCTCAGCCCCAAAAGATCAAGTTGTTACTGGATTTGTGATTACAAAAGCAAAGATGTTTAGTCTCATTTTTAAGCTAGCTAGATTTACTTACAGTCCTCTTTTTCCACTCTAATTTTTATTTAAAAAAACCCACAAACTGACATCATTCACCCTTTTGAGTTATGCAGTGATTATGAGCAGTGGTCATCCGTTAAACAAAGACCTTCTTTTGCGCTTACAGCAACACATATACTATACAAAACCACCATGCATTTCATACACATCATATAATTTTTTACTTACGATGAGAAGTTATTCAAATACTGAAAAAATAAAAGACACATTATCAACTCATTTGCTGTTAGAAATCCTTTAAAGTTATAGCATTGTTTACAAAATAGAGTAAGAATTGAAAAGCTCTTCTAATTGGAGAATTAGAATTTTAAACAGAAGTTGAAAGAGAATGCTATATATCTTTTTCCAAACTTCCCTTTTACAAGTTCACGTTTATACTGGAAGAGATTGTAAAATTCTAGTTAAAAAAAAAAAAAAAAGAAAAAAAAGAAAAAATGTCTGGTTAAAAAAGTTAGTATGCCAAACAAAATTTTAGTCAAATGAAGCCTTTCTTTAATCAATATTTTGAAAACTTTTATAAGTTTTCTCAAAAGAGCAGGTGTTGTCTTCTTAAGGTTACAGCAGAGATCACAAATTGTTGTCATCTTTGCATGCTGGTCCTTAGAATAATTGCAGCCCTGAGTCCAAAAGTGAGTTCTGAAAACGGTCTTTGCTGGAAAGCATTTTAAAATTATCTTCCAGTAGTTAAGGGTATCAATCATCAATCTGCTTTTTGACAGTACCTTGAGTCAGTGTTCATCCTGGTAAAATCAATATTAAGTTATACAGGTAGTACACACTTTGACAGATTTCCATTTCATACCGACTGCCAGGAATTACTGCCAGGGAGCTGGCAGGGAGCCGTGAGGCAGAAGCTGGAGGCAGCAGTGGGGAGGCAGGCAAAGCAGGTGAGATGTAGAAAGTGGCTGTACCTACATGATGTAGCCTACCTCACTTTTAGTTTCAATATCAGCCATGTTACAGGCAGCTCAGTGAGGACCTGAATTCAGGTTAAACTTATTTCCCCTCTACTTCAAAATCTTTCTATATTAAAAGATCCAACAGGACTTAATGACTTAAATAAAGACCAGCATACAACGAATAAAAAGCAGCAGATCATCAACTGGATGAAAAATTTGGACCAACTGGATTAAATCTTTGAAACTTGTTGATAAACATCTCCAAAGACAGAGCAAAAGTCAATGGATTACAGTAATTTACTATAAAATTTACTATAATTAATATTATCAAAATGGAACATTTCAAACAAGTCTGAATAGGATATTCCCAATAGGTTAAATGTAAACTCTTTATCACAAATCTCCAGTTAGTGGACAAGAACTTTCATTGGTTCAATTTCAAAAGGTCATTTAAAGTCAGTAGAAGTATGCTTGGAACGAACAGATGAGAACCTGATTCACTGTCTTTTTTTCTGTTGTATATGCTCAGGAGACTGATCCAGATAAGGATATCTAGTCAATGTAATGATAGATATAATTGCTATTTACAGCCAGTATCTTATCATTGCAGAGTACTCGTACTGAAGATTCACAGATTAATCGTGTTTTTACAGATTTCTTTCATGAGATATTTCAAAAATTTTTAAATGTATGTGTTTGCAAAGACATATAAACATCTACTATTTATGAAATACATTTTTAACAACTTCTTTAAAAAGCTTTATTCGAGTTCAAAATTTTCACTGAAGCCATATTTTGCATGAAGAGCAAATGGTGATTAAGAATGCTTTTTGAAGTTGAACACTTGTGGAGAAACAAATGAAACATTTTATGCACTTTTCCCTATGCTTTCAGCTAGCCAAAAGTAAAGAATTTGCAGATGGTTTTGAAGAACGAGGGAGGGAAGGAATCAGATATTTATCTCATTTAGAAATGAAATTGTGCCATAATGGTGAGATTTTCATGATGGATTTTGTTTTGAAATACAACAGAAATAAATATTGCTTGGTGCATGAGAAATCCTACGTTTCAGGAAATCTGATGTGAGACAGTTTGAAATCCACAACCAAGATAAACAGCTGTTGGCTGTGAATGAACGAAATGTTTATTGCAGCGCTTGTCGTGAGGAAGTTTAGGGTGTCATAACCACAAGAACAGAACCATATCATATGGTGCCATGAAATATAATTTAGTTATGAAGAAGGTGGGATAATGATTTCTCTGCTTGGATTCCTATTCTAAGCACACTATACACTTGGAACAACACAAGCCCCGGGTTTCCCCCCGCCTTTGCTGCAACTCAGACCTGCACTGTGGACCCTGGGAAAGAGGACACTCATGCCTGCTGAGTCCTGGATGGCAGCCCCGGTCCCCATGTGCAGCAGCACTTCAAGCCCAGAGTGATACAGGGTGCCAGACACCCAGATGTGCTTGTCCCCTGAGGGACTGCTGTTTTCACTCTTTATTGCTGTTTAAAAACAGTTTAAAGCCAGAATAAGCTGCCAAAGGCCTTACTACTTACACAGCCCCAGGCTGATTGCTGTGATTTTACCCATATCCAGAGCCAATTACAATTCATTACCTGTGTTACCACCACCTTTCAGCTCTTTGCCCCAGACAACTTACAGAGATATCAAGCTGCAAATAACTCGCCTGTGTTTCCTTATTTCTTTCCTGGAAGTACAAAAACCGCAAGAGGAGGACAGATTAGCCTGTGTCTCGTTTAAGCAGTGCTCTCGTTTGGGCAGCCCCATGACATTTATCTGTGCATCTCAGTTCTCTGAGCACACGCAGGAACCACATCATTTGTTAGGGCTGGGCAGCTGTGGTCAAGGTCACACCTACCTGAGTGATGCTTTCGGGTAGGTTTTATCCAGGCACAAATGCCACTCAAGGAGAGAAGACTTATTATCAAAATCAATGATGGGTGCTACTTTGGGTGACGAAGCTTTTTTGACCATAATGTCCACAGCTTTGCTCTGGAGTTGTCCGCGCTTCAGCGACTGCCGTTGTACTGTAGGAATGGTTATGCAGTCATATTTCCAAGTTAAATATGTCTGTTACCACCACACGTTATTTCCTGAAGACAGAATTCCATATCAGTTATATGCATAATTAAAAAAGTTATTTAAAGAAAATACAAACCCTGGTCCCTTATAAAAAGCATGGCAGGTGGTCTGAGGCTGCATAGCAATTTTCCTGGTACTATTTTTGCATTTCCTTTGAAATCACTTCAGACAAATTGCATCATATTTAGATACTTTATGAATTTTAAAATTGGAAAATGTGTTATGAGAAGAGGATAAATGGCTTTCAAAACTCAGACATAAGAAGAAGTATTTTGATTTGTAGCATAGGTAGTCATTACACTTACTAGGTTTTCTGAGGATTTCAGTGAAAATAGTTTCAACTACAGCCAGCCTGAGACTTTGTTACAAAACAAGAAGATTGATTTTAGTGATCTGAAAACAGAGGGGTAATTATATTCTCATTTTCATGTTCATGATGTGCACAATTCCCCTATTAAACTTTAATGGGTGTTGCAAGTGAAAAAACATATGCAACAAGATAGGGAGAACACCACAAAGCTGTTAGCCTTGAAACTCATTGTCAGATAGCAAATATTATGGCTATAAATCTTAACTTTCGCAGCCAGCAAGAGCTGCAGGCTAGACTAGAGAAAGAGACGGGCACAGAACTGTAGCTGTGCATTAAAAGTAAAACACTGTACATTGCTAAAATATGTATTGTGATTAAGTTAATATTGCACAGTGAATTCTATAACCTTTTCTGATTTTCTTTTCCCTAGGCAAAAATCAACACTTTTCTGACTGCAGTATCCTTCACAATTCATTTTCTGTGGTGTCAAAAGAGGTGTATTAAACGCTCTGGGAGAAAACACACTCTCTGATATGGTGGCAGCAGGGTGCATATGGTTTCATAATAACATGAAAAGCTCATCTTTCTTCCTCTCTCTTTCCAGGAGCTGTTGTGGGCAGTGTGACACAGAAGCGAGAGTGCACTACCTGCGGCCAGTTCCCAGAGAGCTGTGAAAAAAGATGGCATGGAGGAGAGCAGGGTATGTACTAAGTAACATCTGTTCCTAAATGGATGCAATAAGATCCAACCTGCTTAGCATAAACAGAAACATGTCAAGTTAAATAGGGTAGCAGCAGGACTCAAGGTAGAGCATGTGGAAGTCGTGAAAATAAACGAGCGGAGCACTAACGTTTGTGACACCAGTCAGCTGCTTAACCGGGCTGGAGCATTCCCGGTGACATGTCCTTTTATTAAAAACACAGGGAAAAAGTGGGATTCCAGCCATTTGACATAATGCAGAAACGCAGCATTAGAAATTGTGATTTACAGTATGTCTTCATAAGAAGACTGGGAGGTAGGTATGATATTTTCTCTTGGCTTTTGACCCAATTAGAATTTTGGGGGTGAAGCTGGACAGTTAAAGAACATGAAAATAAAAGAATGGTAAAGTTTGCAACCAAACAGAGAGCTGGAATGGAATTTGAAAGGGTAACCAGCAAGAAACCCTCGCCTGTGCTTTCATGGGATTTTTTTTAGGAACTGGATCATTTATTTTTCTGATATCTGGGCTTTCTTAAGACAATAATGATTTTTTTTCCCCCCAGCCTCTTCTGCCACCTTTGTTCAAACTCAGAAAATACTGCGTATATATTTTGATTAAAAAAAAATTATATATCTAGATATAAATATGCACAGATGTTCATTCCTTTCTCAGAGGAAAAGCTGCCCCATTTTTAAAAAGCCCCAAATCTGAAAGCTATCTAATGAAGCCTCAGTGAGGGAGGCAATTGAAAAGGAACAGTCGAAGTAAAAATAGATGTTTCAAGCTAAAAATTAAAGAAAGCACATGACACAAGTGAAAAGAAATACTGGGAGACTAACTGAAATCGTATGTAACAGAAAAGTTACATTTGCAGGTAATTTGATGTAAACTTTGAATGGGTGTTGCAAGTGTAGCCCACATTTTGGCCAAGTTTGCAATTTAGCCCACAGCTTTGCTCTGTGGCAAGGCACCACCAGTGTGCCCTCACCCATATGAGTGCTCCACACTAAATGCTCCCTGCAGGAAATATTTCAAACGCATCTGCTTTAGCTTTTAAATGTGCATTTTCCTTTTCCCAAATCAAACTTTTCTAGAAGACAATGATATATGAGGTTTTGTGTCTTCCTGGAAACACTGCAGACTGTTACGTGTTGGATAATTAGATAAAAAACTTTTTCACCAGTAGGAAAACAGAAAAGAAAATTCTCCAGTTTCTCTAAGAAACGGCAAGTCTGCCTCGATCAGGAATTAGATGAGGTTTTGGGGAGATAGTTTTATACTTCCCTGCAGGGGGAAGTAGCTTTATACTGTTTTTCCACCAAGTACATTAAACATAAGTCTAGCAGCTTCATCTTGCTTTTCAGTCATTCCTCGCTCAGTGCCACACACTGAGCAAAATTTGACTCACTCTAAGCTGGTGGTGCTTTTAGTGAGTTACCGTGAAAAACAGCATGGCATTTTAACCTAACAGCTTGAGAGCAAATACATTCATGCATCTCCACTGGGAACAACATAAAATAGGATGTATATAATATTACCAATGCTATATGCATGATACTGCCAGCATCCTGTGTCATTAACTAAGTGCTTGTAAACACTACCAAATACAGACACTAACCCACAGATTTTTTTCTTTATTTTTAAAGTTTGATTTTGTGAAGCCCCTGTGGCTGGCAGCAAACTCTGCAACATCCAAAGTGCCAGATGCCAGCTTGTTTTGTTTTGCTCTTTGGTTTACAGTTGCATATTGCTAAGCGGGCAGAGACTATGAGGTTTATTCTTTTGTTTCCTTATTTACTTGCTTTATTTGTTTTCATGCACAGGTAATAAACAGAGCTCTGGTGAGCTGTCAGTAAATCTCTGGTCTGGAGTGTATAGTGTGGCAATCTTTACTCTAAATTAATTAAGAGGCAATATCAGATCAAAGAGCTCTCACAGTGGCCGTGGAAGAAGGGGAATCAGTTTGCTCTTAGGAGACTGCCCATGAGAATAGGTCTGTTACTAGGGAAACCTGTGTGTGTGTTTGTGTGTGTGTGTGATAGAGGGATGCCAAGCAAGAAGGGAGATCTATGTTAGGGAAAAGCAAACTAGCCAAAGCACGCTTTTCAAAGTTCTGTGATAAAACAAGCTCCATGCTTTATGGTGGGGAGGGAAAATGGGAGAAGTATCCTCAAGCATTTCAGTTAACCTGCAGTGTCTGGCCTTGTTTTGGAATGATGTGATATGCTTTTAAATTTTTCTAAGATCAGTTTTGAAATGACAGTAACCTTGAAACAGCCAAATTTGTTCTGAAAACATTCAGTAATTCCTTTGGCTAATGCCAGAAACTAGCTCTCTTTGTTTTTAAGGAGGAAACTAGAGGAGAAAGAAAAAGAAGTAAAAAAAATCATCGAAGTGGAATATCTTTGAATAAATCCTGAAGCATCAAAGTAAAAATAAACCTACATTTGTAAAGTTCTTAGGGGTAGAACATCATCTCACTAATGTAAAATTCCATCTGTCTGAAAAGACTGAACCATAAACCATACTACTCTGCCACTGCTAATGGTGTATATAGTTTTAAACTTTGTTTTGAAAAATGAATAGGAAGTCGTTCACAGTGGATGGCAGGTCCTCTCAAATATGGAGGATTAAAGTCTGTTGGCAAACTTTTCTCAAAACAAGTAAAGTAGGCTTCATATTGCATTACTTTCAAATTCTACAGTATAGTTACATTTGAATTAGACATGTTCCCCTCCCATTATAGCAAGTGCAGAAACATCAGTACAATTCATTTCACCATGAGATAAAAACATGAAGTGATTACGTGAGCTGTTACAGTAAAATGGCTTCTTCCTCACCAGCTCCTTACACAATTAAGTCAGGTGTAGATATTAATAATATAGACATATGTAATTCAGTTTAATAAATCCTCCTGTGGTGTTTCCATCACAGTCTTCTCTGCTCTCTGGGCTGCTTCAGGAGTAGCCACAGTCCCTCGCTGCCGCAGTGGGAGGATACAGAGCCCGGCTGGCCAGCAGACCTAGAGGTACTACGTTGTTTCATCAGAACATCTGAACGTTGTTTTGCCTTTCTAAAAATTACCCAGCTGACTCTGGTAGACCCAGAATAGAGTTAAATTTGTAGGATAGAGTAGTATCTCTTCAAATACTTTGTAAATCTGGTACTGATAATAACTAGATCTCGTGTTCAAGGAGACTTCCAAGCTCCAACTGGTTTACAGGTAATTAGGCCTTGTGTTTTGCATATTTTCAAGAAGCACAATCATTCTGATCTCAGCATGAGCCTCACATTAAGTTTACTTAAGGAGTAAAAAAAATATAACATCTACAATGTTTGCACTAACCCCCTCCTATCTTGAGGTGAAGTGACAGCAGTACAACTTTCAAATTTAATCATTGACCTGGCAAAAACACTGTGCAACAAGGCTTATTTTTTCATCAATAAATTCTTTGGGTCCAATAGAGAGAAAACTTTGGTTGAGTCTGTTTATGAAGTTTTTGCAAGCGTATATGGTTTGGAAGTGGAAGCTGGTGGAAGCTGGTTTCAGTGGTCTCTGGAATTCCTCTAGCTTCACCTCCAAAGGGTTTATACTGCTATACTTGTTAGTTTTCTTTCCAAATCTTAAATCATTTCCATTCCTTATTATACTACATTTAAGCATGCCAAAAGTAAATTCCACAGGTTAGGACAACTAAAAGCATTCTTTGGAAGGTACAAGGATGACGTTACATACTTGCCTGAAGAAGGGAGAGTTGGGACAAGTTGATAGACAAAAATCACAGCAGCATGGTAAGATATAATAGCTGATGGGAAGAGAGCAACGGGAACTGCTGCTGTAGAATAGGCTGAGCAGAGCAGCAGTGAGAGTTTACTTGCCGATAATGATGTAGATAATGTCTTACAATAAAGAAGAACAAAAAACACTGGAGAATAAAAACTGACTGACGAACAGTATATGGTCTTTTTATCAGGGACCACTAAGGGGAAAGCAGAGATCCTGGATGAGGGCTTTCAGCAGCAGTCTAGAGTTTTTCAGGGTGACACTGTTGCCAGAAAGGCAAATGACAGCTTCATTTGTTGCCCTAAATGCTAAGATGCCCCTAAATGCAACATATCTTTTTGCTACTGGAAAATGAAACATTTGATTTGTGAGATACATGTCTTAATTTTACAAATTACTTTGTGAAATTAATAGTTTAATTCAAAAAAGTCATGTAGATTTAACATACAGTTGCTACTGTAGAGAATTTTTTTCAATTTATCAGTTAAACTTTGGTTTATATGATCATACAAATTATATTAAATACAATTATGGTTAAATTATGACAATGATGATATTAAATATTCTAACATATTTTAACAGACGTGATCACTGATCAGGTTTCGTACCCTCTGGTTCCTCTGGTTTACTACCCTTATAAATAGATATTGGGTACAATTTTCTAAATGAAATCTCCCTTCCTGCAAATTAGGCAGAATATATAATTGATTAATATTAACTACCCACCTCTTTTTACAATAATACAATATTCTGTAATATAATTTGAAACTGAACTAAACTTGTTGGTTTACATTTCAGAACTCAGAAGTGTGAATGAACATAGGTTAAATTTGAAGACTCATCAGGTTACTGATTCATCTACAAAACACTTGATTGTAAAACATTTTAGTAAAAACCTACACGATTAGCACACTGAAATTGGTCTTGCCACAGTCCATCCAAGAAAAATCACAATTGGATGAGAAAGGAAAAGAGGTTTTTAAATCCCATAACAATGCCATAAACCATAAAAATAAATCAGAAAAGGGATTGACTTTTAAGTAACAAGCATAATGATGTGGTAATATACAAGAGAGGAGGAGGAATAAGCAAATGTTTCATCCATGTTGAAGAATGAGATATGGTTACAACACTGCTGAGGAATGTTAATTCAATTTTTTTTTAAAACTGATCATTTCATGGACATGGATTGATCAGGTTTCATAGCCTCAATAGTGGTTCCTTTGGCTTACTATCCTTATAAATAGATATTGGGTACAATTTTCTAAACTAAATCTCCCATGCTGCAAATTAAACTGATTGCATAACCAAGAAATATTAATCATCCGTCTCTTTTTACATGATTTAATATGTACCTGGAGACACCTATCACATACCCTTTCATTCTTCTCTAAGCAAATCCAATTTACTTTTAAATCTTTCCTTCTGGGTTATGTTTTCAAAACCTGGTATTTCTGCTGTTCTTTCAGTTTGTTCCAATTTGTTGGCATTTTTCTTAATGTGGTAATCTAAAACTGGACACAGTGTTCCAGCTTAGGCTTACCTTGCATGGAGCAATGCAAAATAATTGCCTGCCATATGATAATAATGACACCCAATTATGGTATTTTTTTTTTACTTAGCAAAGAGGGCATTGAATTTTTTTTGAGTCATCTATGGTTTGCTTGCTGCCCAGTAAGAGAATCCCTGCTCTGCTTGTTCATCTGTCTTGTTTATAAAAGCTCTCCTAACTTTTTGTTACGAAGTGTTATTTCTTTCAGTCTTCTGTTTTTCTGTTTTCTATCTCAATATGGGTACACATTTTCTGTGGGATTTGGTCTTAGAGACAGAGACAGGTTACATACAAATCTTTTTAGTTTCAAGATTTTGTAGCAGTAATGGCATATAATTTCCCAACTTTTCTCTGTATTGAAACAGTTAGTTCTTTTGACTTAATAATGACATTTGTCAAAACTAAAGCTTTTTCTGAACATTTTTTTTTCCTGCCTGGGGTCTATTCTATCAATTTTCTGTGATGAAATTTGCATTTGTTTGAAGATTTTATTGTTCCACTGCTCTCACTTGTTCCTCACCTTAAAATCACAAACTCTATTGCTTTGTGATCAGTATTATTCATTGTGCTTTTCTATATTGTGAGCTAACGCATTCTTATTCAAAAGGTACTGTAAAAGAACTGCTCTTAATTGTTGCTTCCAACTTTCTCAAGCCTATTTTTTCAAACATGTATTGCTACATTTTACCTGCAAATACATGGTGGCAAAGACTTCCATTTCTGTTTTTTTGTTTCACTTGAAAATTAATAAAAAAAGTTTGTTTCATCCCACACCTCCTTTTAATTTATTAAATACATAAAACTAAATCAAACCTGTTTTATTCTGTTTTATTTTGATCCAGATAGTTTCAACAGATATTTCTTTCAATTCTTTGTGAACTTCAAAAAGCCTGAGAGGATAGAGGTTGTTTAACAAATGCTGAAACAGAAGAAAAAAAGCAGATGGTGCACTCATGTGTGTAACCTTCTTCCTTTATTTTTAAAGTAAAGCTCTATTTCTAAGCTGATTTCAGTAGATTTATCACTTATTTTATTTTACTGGTTCTGATGAAGCCATACTATGGTTTCTATAAGGATACTAATTTTTCTTACTCAGAGTACAGACACCTAATGTCATCTTACCCAAGACTCCATTTTAATATCCTGCAATTCTACCCCACTTCTATAAAAAAGGTCTCTCTTTTTTTTTTTTTTTTTCTTTTGTAACCTAGTTTGTGTACTTTTTACTAAGTTGGCAATTCTCCATTTAATACCAGATCTGTGTCACCAAGGAATGCTGCTTTCACTTAATTTCTTCCAGTATCACAGAATCATAGAATAGTTTGTGCTGGGTTATCTAGTCCAACCCACCTGCAATGAGCAGGGACATCTTCAAAGAGATCACGTTGCTCAGAGCCTCATCAAGCCTGGCCTTGGATGTTTTCAGGGATGGGACATCTATCAGCTCTCTGTGAAACCCATTCCAGTGTCTCACCACCCTCAACAGAAAAGATGTCTTCCTTATATCTAGTCTAAATCTACCCTCTTTTATTTTAAAACCATTACCCCTTTGTCTATTGCAACAGGCCCTGCTAAAAAGTTTGTCCCCATCTTTCTTATGTACTTTAAGTACTTTATGTACTGAAAGGCTTAAGTACTGAAAGGCTGCAATAAGGTCTGCCTGGAGCCTTCTTTTTTCCAGGCTGAACAACCGCAACTCTCTCAGCCTGTCCTTGTAGGAGAGGTGTTCTACCCCTCTGATCATTTTGTGGCCCTTCTCTGGACTCACTCCAACAAGACCGTGTCTTTTCTGTGCTGAGGGCCCCAGAGTTGGATGCAGTGCTCCAGAGCTGGACACAGTACTCCAGGTGGGGTCTCATCAGAGAGGAACAGAGGGGCAGAATCACCTCCCTTTGACCTGCCGGCCAAGATTCTTTTGATGCAGACCAGGATGCGGATGCTGTTGGCTTTCTGGGCTGTGAGCACACATTGCTGGCTCATGTTGAGCTTTTTATAAACCAGTACCCCCAAGTCCTTCTTGGCAGGGCTGCTCCCAATCCCTTCATCCACCAGCCTATAATGGTACCAGAGGTTGCCCCAACCCAGGTACAGGACCTTGTATTTAGGCTGGCTTTCTGGCTACTTTGTTTAAATGGAACATATCGAAGGTCTGTGTTTGTGTTCATCTTGTGTATTGGCCAAAGAGACAAAGGCTGAAGTCTGGGATAAGCAACTATTTCCACCTAAATTATACCTGATTCTTTAGCATTCCAAAGTTATCCTTCAATTACCTTAGGCTGATTAGAGAAAGGTAGAGGTTGGAAGGGGTCACTGGATGCCATCTTGTCCAACCACCCTACTCAAGCAGGATCACCTAGATCTGGTTGTCCAGAACCATGTCCAGAGAAGTTTTCATTATCACCAAGCAGGCAGACTCCCCAGCTTTCCCTGGAACACCTGTGCCAGTGCTCAGCCACTTCCACATTAAAAAAAGTTTTTCTTTATGCTCAGATAGAACCCTTTGTGTTTTTCAGTCTGTGCCCATTGCCTCTTCTCTTGTTCATGTACCGAGCAGCCCAGAGCTGGACCCGGAACTCCAGGTGTAATTTCATCAAGGAAAAGAGAGAACCTCAGCCTTTGAACAATGCTCTGCCTAATGCAGCCCAGGACGTTGTTGACCTTCTTTGTCACAAGGACATGTTGCTGTCTCATGTTCAACTTGTTGTCCATTAGGACCCCCAGCTCCCTTTCCACAAAGATACTTTCCAGCTGCTCAGCCCCCAATACTGTTTACTTGAGTTATTTCTCTCCAGATGCATGACTTTTCACTTCCCTTTGTTGAACTTAATGAGATTCTTGTCTTGCCCATTTCTCCAGCCTGTTGAGGTCCCTCTGTGTGGCAGCACAGCCCTCTAGTGTATCAACCATTCCTCCCAGTTTGGTGTCATATGCAGACTTTCTAAGGGTACACTCTTCCCATCATCCAGATCATTAATGAAGATGTTGAACTTGATTGGATCCAGGTCTGAACCCTGTGGTACTCTGCTACTTACTGGCCTCCAACTAGACTTTTTGCCACTGAAAACTGCTCTCTGGGCCTGGAGCAACATTGAGCAAGTTTTCAATCCACTTTATCATCTGCTCATCCTGGACATACTTCATTGACTTCTTTAGGAGGATTCTATAGGACACAGTGTCAAAAGCCTCTAGGTAGACAATATCCACTGATTTACCCTCATCTACAAGCTGGTGTTACTCTTCTGCTAGACTCTGCCTGTGCCTCCACTCCACTTCAGGATTTTGGGGCTATTCAGGCTGTTGAGTGAGTCTCTGAGAAGATTCCGCGTATCTCTTTCTCCTTCATGCTGTCTGATGCTGTGCAGCCTGCTGACTTCCTTCCATGACTCCTCCAATTAGTAACACAGCTTCTCAACAATGACACACCTCCTGCAGGAAGGAAGACCATCTCTCCCAGCCTCAGTGAAAGGCCGCAGGCACTATCTGCAGTATGGGAGTGAGAACTGCATCAACCATGCAAAGCCCTGTCTGGATCAAAGCCTCCACTCTGGCTGGGACAGCTGCTCCAGCACTGTGGCACTTTACAACCATACATGAGAATGTTTATCCTGGTCTGAACTGAGATGAGGACTCCCTCTTTGTATCCTGCTGTGCCAACTTATGTACACAGTGCTACATCTGTGTGCTACACTTTAGGCCTAGCAATTTTATAAGCCTCTCCCTAACCAGTGCTTGACCACCCGTAATCAGGGGACATCTTCAACAAAGGCTTCAGGCACCTTTAGGTCAAGGGCAGCTGACTGAGCTCTGAGAGCTTACCTTGTCCTTACCTGGCAGCAGCAGGTATCCTCAAGTTTCTCAGACTTGAAATCTAGGCATTCCCCAATGATCTTGGACCTTGTCCCCAGATTATCCAGAAACTCACAAAGCAGAACCCAGAGACTGCTGCGCAAGCTGCCACATCTGTCAGCCATTTCTTTTGGCTGCACTTGTCAATGACAGATACGTAGAATGTATATGCAGCACACCAAAGTAAGAAATGTTGGGTTTCTTATTGAAAAAGCTGTAGAGCAGATCACCAACTCACACAATCCAAGCATTTAAGGGGTGTCTCTTTTCATTAACTGCTGGCTGTTGCAGTTAACATAAAATGGACTCTAGAGGTGGCAAGAGAGAATTCAGAAGCCTCAGCTCCAGAATATCCTTCTGCATGAGCAGAACATCTCAAGGAAGGCAATAGCATAATTCCCAAACCAGCTTTTCTTTGTGAACATGTGAAGGACTTAAGTTCTTGGTCTGACACAGTGGTCCTCCATAAAACCATATATTCTCTCAGGGATGAAGAGAGTTCACGGTGAAGACTGACTTCCAAAGCTGAGAGTCGTTTTCTTTTGGTGAGAAATCTTACGCTCATCTCCAGCCCTTTTATCACACTTTGGATCAAATAGCACATCCGTACTCTCACTGTAGTAAGACAATATCATGTCCAGTAAAGTTTGATGATTGTGGCATTTGTGCCGACTACTTTCTTGATTTAATACTATTGGTTCTAAAATAAAGACTGTTTTCATAGAAACAGATAAATTTTGTCAGCCCAAGAGTCCATCTGGTCAAATATCCTTGCTCTAACAGTGGCAAGTAGCAGATGCTTGAATAAAGTTCATTAATAAAAGGAATCTATCAAATATTGTTCCTTGAAATGCCCTACTGGCTTCTGGCAATCAGCCATTTAGGGATTCCTTCTGACATAGTCCTAATTGCATTAGATGGTATATATATCTTTCCTGCCACTGTACAAATTCCAATGCAATAGTGTGAAATAGTGTAAAAACATGAAGATCACTTACTGAGGAGGTATATTTCACATAATGTGATATCATGTGTATGGCTCTTTTTTTCAGTTGCTGTATAACACAACAATACAAACATATGTAATAACACCTCAGAATTATAGTCAAGTTTAATAGTGTCATAACCAGAAAATAGTAATCAATGGACAGGGCAAATAAATCAAAAGAGGATTAAAAACAAAAAATGGCTTTTTATTTTTAGCTGCGTAAAACCAGTTATTAAATGCTTTATACTTGATGTGAACTTTTCGGTTTCAGCTAGAAATTATTGTAAAGCCAAGAAGCTGTGGAATGCATGTAACTCAACTTGAGAATCTTCAAAGAAAGATTATTTGAGGTGTTAAGCACAGTCTGTGAAAGTAAATACTTTAAAATTTATGAAGCACCCTAATACTTTAGAGATGGGAAATTGTAATTACTTCAGTTCATGATGTGCTGAGCACCTTCTCCTGATGAACTAATGCAGGTTTGCTGATTTAGATTGTAAACCACAAGGTAATCTGGAAAAAGTTTTTTAAAAAAATCAAGTAAATGATAAAAAAGAACAAATGCAATTGGAAATTAAATGTAACTGAGAATTAAACAGGACAGATTCTGCAAGAGGCTGTATATTTTTTAGCTGGTGCTGAGCATTCTTGACTCCCACTATAGCCATTGAGTTCCTAATGAGTTTACAACCCAGTTTGAATACATCACTGTGGAAGTGTTCATCACTATATAATCTCATTCTTGTAATAACTGCCAATACAGCCATTATGCTAATGAGACAGCTAGAAATGAAAGGAGATAAAAGGAAAAGTGATAACTAAAAATCCAAGGCAGTTTTAAAGCTTCTAGTTTTAGTTTAATTATCTTCTTTCAAAGAATTATGACTGGATTAGGAAGAAAAGAGAGTAAATATTGTAGATTAAAGGAAAAAATGCTTTAGTACTTCTCATGTATATTCAGGGGCCATTTAGTATTCTCATTTATATTTTAATACTGAACTCAAGAAGGACCTCATCCTGAAAGACCTCCCTGCAGGACATTTTGGGACTTCAGAGTACTTTGCCACACTAGATGCCACTATGGTAGTTAATGGGGACAACAAAATAATAGGGCTAAGAGAATCCTGCACAGTTGAATTGGCGGAACAGCACAAGAAGCAGAAAAAAAAGTCAAGTGAAATAGAGTTCAAACTATTTGCTTGAAAGATAAAATTAAATACTGAAACAGATTAAAATAGTAAGTATGATTCAACAGCCAAAAGTGAAAAGAATAAGATGTGTACATAGACAGTTTCTGTAGCTAAACACTTTAGAGCAGATCCTCATGAATCCTTTGGGCATTAATAGAGCACAAAGTCCAACCTTGAATCTAGCTTGAAAGAACACTGGTGGGTTTGGTTTTATGCCCCAAAGATTGCAGAAAATATTATAGTGACTTGAGAGTGATCTTGCGTTAGAGTTGCTTGCTTATCAGGAATGTTGTTATCCAGTATAACTTGGAATGTCAGACGCTGCTTGACTTCCTTCAATAGCCTGCACCACTTAGAGGAAAGCAAGGCAGTGCAGGAGAAGTTTGAAGCCCACTTTGACCTCATTCTGAAAACCCACTCTAGAGATCAAGTCTGACTTCAGAAGGTCTCTTTCTTTAAGACAAAACTTTTGCTCTGAAGAAAGACCCCTGATGTAAACCTCCAGAACATGATTCTTGTTTATTAACATGCCTTCCAGCAACTTTGCAAGACTCAGAACTGTATGTTGAATTCTAACATGATTTTTTTTCTTAATGACAGCTTTCCAGGTGGTGATGACTAGTCCTGAGTCATATTCCCATGATTTTTTTAATTCCATGACTTCAACCTTTTCCAGCATCCTATCCTGTCACATTCAGAAAAGTTGGAAAGCTTTTGAATACCTCTCAAGAGTAATTCTTTGTCATGATGACTGCACAGAGCCATACAAGTAGAATGATAGCAATAAATAGAACTTACCAATTGCATGAAAATTGATGAAATAAACATAGGCTGTAAGAAGGAGGACCTTAAACAATGCACCATTAAATTAGTCTAGGTCTAGTTAAATGGAAAGTTAGGGGCAGTTGCCACACTACACAACTCTCCAGTGAATCAATTTGGGTTTCTCTCTCATGTTACTATCCTGCATGAGGCAGAGGTGGCACAGGTACAGTGACAAACCTGGTGTGACCCACAGAAAAAAAAAAAAAAGGCTCAAGGCAGAAAAGAAATAGCTAAATATGAAACAAGAAGTATATCTGGAAAGGACAAACACTTGACCTGGGCTGGGGTTTTTTTTTTCCTTCTTTTTTTAATGAAGGTAGGCACACCAGAGTAACAAAAATGAAGTAACTTTTTTCTTTTTTGCTGCTACTTTATCAAGAATATTGCCCAAAACACTAGAAATGTGTATGTTAAAGAGGGCCAGACAGAATAGAACTGTTTGATTTTTACATGAAACTAAGTATTAGAAGATGCAGTCTATGTTATCTGGTCATTTCATTAAGATCTGATTGTTTTTCATAAACAGATCTAGGTTAATGATGATATGCAGAATATATGTCAATAGTATGACACAAGTTGCAAAGGGGAAAACCCGTAGATGTTGTGAGTCTCACCAGTATGACAGTTAGCATTACTCATAAGAGAAAGGGGACTACTTTCAGAGACATGATACCTTGTTAACAAGGAAATAACCTGATTCTCATGTCTGTGTGAGATAGTACAGGAAATAACGAGCTCAAATCGCATCAAGACACTGTTGCAGATTAGGAAGAGGTGAGGAAAAAAAGAACCAAAAATTATGTCACAATAAATACATTGAACTGGTGTCCTTAGGTGAGCTGTAGAGTCTCCATCACTGGAGGTCTTCAAAAAGTGGTTAGATAAGTGTCACCAAAACATTATGCAGGTATTGAACAAACCTGTAGCAAAAGAAGAATACCTAGAGAATGATGGAGACTCTTTGGACCTTAGGTTCATTTTGGATATATTTCTAACTAGTTGTGATCTCAAGTGTGAAAAGTATTTTAAAACATACATTGTTCGTTGAATTATATGTTCCAGGTAACAAAATACAGTTTCTGTAATAAGACATTTAAAAATAATACCTCAAAGAAGAAAAAAAAAAACCCACAACAGCTGTTGAAATTTAGGAAAGTTCTAGTTCCTTGTATTTACTTTTTTTCCTCCAGTAGACAGAAATGAGAACTAAACAAGCCCTGAGCAAGATCTGAACAAGTTTTAATCAAAATTTAATTTCCCACATTTAGAGTGGGAAAGACAGCAAGGACCAGTGGGGGACAAAGATGTGAATTAGGATGTGTAACAGGGGAAAGAAATCAGATTTAATGACAGAATATTTCTGTACAAGCAAGAGAAAGCCTAAGAATGCTGGCAAACTAAAACAGCGAACAGAAACAAAATAAGATTGCTCTGATTTGGGCACCAAGCAGAGAGAAGTAAAAGTCTATCTTTTCATGCCAAAGAAATTAATTTAATCCAAGTCACAGAACAGTTTTTAACCTTTTTTGCAGAAACAAATTCTTCAGCTTGGAAATGCCAGTGCAGACTGAACAAATGTGTCTCCTGATGTTACACAGTCTTCAGCCCCCTCTAGTCCACCCCCACAATCCTTCATTTGGGAGAAATTCGAGGCAACCCCTCCTACTGCCCTTTCTCTTCCAATCAGCGAAAAACAGATTCCCAGCTAGGTATTAAGCAGTCTTGAGATACTGAGTTCATTTTGTTTGTTTGTTGTTGTGGGGTTTTTTTCTACAGTGAGAATACATTTGTTTTCAGTAAAGAAATTCCCTTCCCAAACCACCTCCAGTTTTCTTTAAGTGAGACCATTTGTTTTCGGCAGTGCTGAATTTTCTTCCCTCTTGCAAACACGTTTGGTTTTTGCAGCTAGAGTACAAACAGCAAATGCTCACCAGAATCTCTCATGTCTACTTTTTCGCTCCTTCCCCCATACCCTCAGCCCAACTCCTTCAACAAGCCCAGCAGCAGCAACCATATGTTATACATTAAAGACAGTCAGAGATGTTAATATTCATTTGTATGCTGCCTACATTGATAGAAATACAGAAATTGCAGATTCAGAAATATGGTGTTTATTTTCCTTAGCTTGAAATTTTCTGAATTTCTCAACAGATACTAACACTTTGAGAAGCTGCATAGTCGAATTTATTAATATTTTTTTTCTTATACCTTCTGACAGATATTGCTGTGTGTAACTATGGGAGTGCATTTGCCTTTTTCTCCAAAAGGAAATATTTTTTTTCTTTCTCTTCTATACATATTTTCTCATGTATATTCTTTTTCTTATTTAAACAAAATTGCCATAAGGAAGAAGTTCTGAACCTGAAGCACCCTTCTTCTAGCAATAGATAATGAGCAGGGCACCTATTGTCTCAGCAAGATGCCAGAGACCTCCTGACAGAAATACGTAACCTTTATTTTGTGTTTTGAATGTTACATTCCTGTGGTGCTGTATAACCTTTGGCTTACATAAAGACTGTATCTGTGCTCTTTATGCAAAAGTTTTTCTTTGTATTTTTAAAATTGGCAGCAGTGGGAGTTTTGTTTTTGCAGGATCTGGTTTAAGGAATGCAATAACTAGGTTTTCAGAATGTAGCAAGACAGGAGAAACAAGTATGAATATATACAGATGTTCAAAAGTCATCTGCATTGTTCAAATTCTTCTACAGAAGTCCAATGAGGGTTTTATTGCTCTTTTTAATGGAGTCAATATTATTCATTTTGCAGTGCTTCTTATGACTATTTGATGTCTGAAAACATCCTTCCACAGCTGAGCGAATATTCAGCAGAAAAAAACAATGAGGATGCGATGTTGGATGTCTTCCTGTAGCACAGACTACATCTGAACAGCTCTTTGCGTTCAGACTATTCAAGATTGCTTTTTTTTTTTTTTTAATCAACAATGGAAAATTGTTACTTCTTCGCATAACTTTCATATCTGGTTTTGAATGAGCCAGGAGATGACCAGTTGTGCAAACACCAGTATTGTTGAAAGCATCATTTGTCTCCAAGTAGTCTAATTTCTCCCTGTCTATTGTGACTGGTACAATATGCCTTTAGTAAATAACAGAAAAAGCAGAAGTCTGGAGGTCAATTTATTATGAAAGATCTGTCTATATTTAATTGCAAATTATCTTTTTATCTATATAAATGCTAAAAATTGCTGCGAATTCACCAAATCCAAGATACTGGATTTAATGATAATGAACAGCAGTGAGTTCCACTGGTTGGTTGTGTTAAAATTAAAGAGTTTTTTACTGAAACATGTTTGGTTTAATTCCAGTGTGCTTCTTCCTTTCTTTCTCAAGATGATAAACCAAGTGAGAGCCTGATTATCTGAACTGGTTTTGTTTTTATGTAATAGCTTATGTTCATCTTCTTTGAAACTATGATCCATCTTCTTAAAAGCTTTCTGCTTGCACTAGCACTATACTACAGTTTTCCATAAAATTTTGCAGGATGTTACTCTGGTATTCCCCACCCCCACACCATAAATTTCCTCATTCAGCTAGTTTGTTTTTATACAGTCAATCATCTGCTGAGCACAACAAACCAGGCTGGGGGTAGCAGGTGTGGACATGTGCTTATTTATATAGGGGACAGCCTAGCCCAAATTTCTTAAATTCTTTGTAAGATCTGAGAATTAGATCAGACTCGACATGGAAAACTATGTCAACATTTATAACATGCTCTTTTAAAGTCCTTTTGAAAGTTAAATCCTAACAGACAAATTATTCACCAAGTAGGTTATATTAGAAGTTCAGGACAGAACAGATGATTTGGGGGTGGGATCACTACAGTCCAGACACTGGTTCCCACCATTTCTTTAAAAATAGTTCTTCCTAAGACTTTGCAACCATCCCCTGGTTCCCTCTTATAGTAACCTGAACTGTTCGGTTATGAAAGAAATTTAATTTAAAAGAAGAGAAATTGATTGTCTGGGCAATCTGTCTCCCACTAACCTCTCAAGTAAAGCCTTCAAGAGGAGTCTGAAGCTCCTAATGACCTCACTGGCTAATGTTTATATTACCCTGCAGAAACAGGCACTTGTTAAAACACCAAGTAAATTAAATTGCAGACCACATAAGCTTTTAAGGTGTGTTAAAGATGAGAGGATAGCCTTTGCTAACTGAAGAAACTAATTTATTTTACTGAGTACTGTCAACATTCAATGACTATATACCATGGCATATATGCTGATTTAAAACTGTCAAAGTTGAGTGTGAGGTTGTGTCAGGATGGTAAAAGTTTATATGAGCAAAGCATTCTGTAAAAGAGAAAAATTGGAATTTTCTACTGCACTTTTAAAATCCTTCATGATCCCAACTCCAGTAATCTTTTCAAATGCTTTAGAAGGGACAATTTCTCCACTGTTATCATGATGTGGTATATTAAAATTTAATTGAGTCATAATTTCTTAATTAACCTTCTTGAAAAACACTGTTCAGCCCTGAATTATCTCAAGTGAATGCAAGACATGTAACACATTTTTGTATGAAAGCTTTTGTTTCTTTATCAGATGTATTTTTAACTAATCAGGAAAACCATTAACTATAAATGAGGAACGGATCCCCCTTGATGTTTGTCTGTGTGTTTAGGTTCCAGCATTGGCTATAATTTTGCATGTGGTGACAAAATCATAAAATGATATCTTCAAAGATGTTCGAGAAACTCCAGAGATTAATAGTCCATTTGGAAGTACAGGCAAGTAACTCTGAGAGTGTACATGATGGTGAGGACTGAAAGCAATGTTTTTCATGAAGAAATGGGAGATATCTCTAAGGCAGTTTACTAGATATCTTTGAAGTGATTTCATCAGCTCTCCTTTGCTTGGAGGTAAAGGGAGCTTAGAGCATTTGAGCAAGGATGTTGATATAGTTCCAAGTCTGCTTATATGTGTCCTGGGCAGCTAGATAACTGGTTCCTGCATTAGGATCTGGGCAAAATAGCATCTCACTTCCCATAACACTTCAATTTCTGTATATATAGCAGTCAGGCTATACTGGACCTCCCAGAAAACATGGTTGTTATTATCTTGTTTTTAAAAAAATTGTGGTGTGTCCACTAACATTTTGTTGATTCTTTTACTCTAAGTGGCTACAAAAATAGAGAATCCAGTTTTCATTCTGCAAATATCAAATCGATGTCTCTAAGGTTTGCCAGTCTATAGGTAACCTCAGTATTGTGGGGAGTCTGCGTTTTTGTTGCTGAAGATGGGTCATTGTCCATCCTTTAATGCAATATTTCTGAGACTAGAAAGAGACAGGTCAACAGGTAGCCTAACTGTAACTTTATAGGAAGGAGAAAAATAGTGTCTGCACCCAGAGTTATTCTGTACTAGTCAGATGTTTGGTAGAAAACAGATATCAACACAGAAGAGGTG
>VXBO01011373.1:355556-376095 GCA_013400135.1 Rhinoptilus africanus | reverse complement strand
TATTAATGGTACGACTTAGGAATTGTCACAGAGGTAAATGCTGTTTAATATTTTCATTTCTGACCCTAGCACAGAGACTAGCACTGTTCTGGTATTTTTTTACCATCAAAAAGGAAGGATATATTGTCAATATGTGAATTATGTAAATGTCTTAAAAAGATAAAATGTGATGAAATTACAGTGTTGTTAAGCACGATATCATTCAGTTAGGGATCATGCTAATAATTTCTGCTGTAAGACAGGAATTTGAGTTGAATAATGGAGAGGGAGGAAAAACAAAAGGTATTATTCATCCATGAAGGGCAGTCAGGCATCAGTGTAATGTGACTGTGAAAATGGCTGAGACAATCTTAAGATTTACCAGCTGCAATATTTCTTCAAAAAGAGGAAGGAGTAGTGCCATTGGAATATTCATGTGAAAACACAGGAATTCTGGTCACTCAGCTCTAAAAAAGCCACCAAATTCTAAGTGGAATACGCTTGGAAAATACTATTTAGATGACCAGGAAAAAGGAGAGCCTATAATCTGTGAATCTAAAATACATGGCTTTTTTTTTTTCAAACAAACAACAAAAAAAATGTTGAGAATGGGGTTAAATCCAAGAAGAAAGCAGCAACAGCAGAAAGGATTCTTTAAAGGTTGACACCAATAAGAGAAAAAAATATTATGAGTTGGTAAGGAACAGACTCAGGCCTGAATTTTAAAATTTCCAACTATGTTTTAAAGAAGTTTCTGGGGAAAACTTTCAAAAGGAATGGCAAGGCAAAGAATTAAACTTGGTTTTGAATGGTCCTCCATTAGTTCATTAAATGGGTCACATGATTATGCACCACATATTTCGCTCTGCCAAGAGGAGTGGTGGCATTTTTATGGCCACCACAGAGATGTGAANCTGTTCCATATTGAAGTGTTGTTCTTTTTTTTTTTCCTTGTGTGCAGAACCAGACGAACAACCCAAAGGAAATAATAACAAAATGAATACATCCCAAATATTTTTCCTGACAAGGAAAATGAATGTTCAAATATGGAAAATAAGACAAATCTTCATAGCACTATATCATCACATATTCATCATTGTTAGATTGGAATGAAAGATAAATTCTTACTTGGCAGCTCAATATTTCCTTAAATTTAAATCACTTTATCTTTGGGAAGACAAAAACCATCTCTCTTTTTTGTATACTGCAGTTCTTCCTTTAATAAATTAGGATGTACATTGTTAAACATTATGTAGTTTGGTCAGATTCTGAAAGCACAAAGATGTAAAAAATGAAATGAAACAAACCATCAGCAGTGTGAGTCTACCTTAGCACAAAGATTTTAATCACAAACAAGAGGTACTGACAATCATGCAGGCTTGCCTACTTTGCTTCGCATTATGCGAGCACTTAGACATAGATCGATTTTTAACCAGTAGAAAGTGAGATGGATTATAAGGCACCCAAAACCCCCTCTGAAGCATCAGAGAAGGAAGGGTGTTCTGTACCTCAGTACCAGAAAGGCATAACATAGCAAATGAACCAGGTGTGACAGTAGATATTCCCTCCCTGAGACCTAACCAACACATCTGCAACACTTGAAACCTACACTTGAAAATAAACAAAATGTGAAGTTGATGAGAGTTTAATGAAAACAATATCTAACTTCAATTAGTTACAGTGGAAGCTCACTAATTTTCACTTGGCTAACTCCCAAACTCTGTAATTTTAAAGGAAATCCTTTTTCTCCTGTCTTCTCTACAAAGGTTTAAAAAACAGAGAGCCATAAGAATACTATAGCAGTAATAAATTATTACCTTTTTAAAAAATATGGTATTGTACTACAGAGTATGTACACATATCTTGCTGCAACATCACAAAAGGTAACTGTTAATACCCTGGTCATGTACTTTGTTATAACTCATTGGATTCAGAAATCTTATTTCTAAGGCAGTTAAACTGGGACCCATTTCTTGAAGCACACACGGACAAATCTCTTTGTTATGACTGTTCACATTGCTGGGAAGGACTAGGGATAAGGCTCCTTTGACAGTGCCAAAAATCGAATGTAGTCCTGTAGGGCTCTGTTGTGCTTGCAGGCTTGAGATGTTTAATATGTTTCCCACATCTTCATTTTCAGTCTTGGGAGCAAACTCCTTGAGATAACTGGACTGAAAGTAGCTCATAGTTTATTTTTACTTTTGGTGCACTAGAATTAGATTAATCCTTTGAATCATTTATATCAGGTTGCTTAATGTGTCTCACTGGGTGCATGTATAAACAATAAACACTTTATACAAATGAGAAGCAGTGCCCAGACCTAAAATAGCTCCTAGCTATTTCTTCTTTTCCTAGAAATGTAGGATCTAAACTAAACTGCAGTCTAGTTCACACAGCAGGACTAAGCATGTACCAAAGAAGCAGTTCATTCTGATGAAAAGCTGACTCAAGTTGCTTTTTATTGAGAGAGCAGTCCCAATGTATAAGCTAGATGTAATTTCAAACATGTATTGGTTAATTTAAAAAAAACCCAACAAACAAACACGATGGCGACGTTTTTAAAATACACCTAATGGAACATTCTTACATCTTAACAAGTGTGCTTTTATTACTCACTGGTACTTTAAAAATTAAAACCAGAAATATCTTCTAGTGGAGTAAAAGATCTTTTCAAAATAAAGTATTTCACTAGCAGTGACAGAGAGAATCCAAGACAGAAGATTTGCCTAATCATTGATCTGCTTTTGAAAATCAAATAATCAACCCTGCATGAATCTCTTAGCCTAATCATCACAAAGGATTTTTTATTTTCTATATTTTTGAAAAGGCTAATATCTTCAGTTTTATGAGATTAGTTGTTCACTTAAGGTAACATTCTGGGCTGACCTATGGGGTTTTTTAATCTTTTTTACAAGAATTAGTCTACAGTGTGCAGGAGGTTGATAGCTGGTGTAAGTTATACAACGGATTTCTTTCTTTCTTTTCTTCCTTCATGTAGATTCAACAATACTTTCATTGTGCTATCTGCATAGCTGAAGACATTCATATTTACTCAAAAGTTTTAAACCATATTCAGTGCTTAATCATATTCTTTATGGGCATTCCACAATGGCCTTTCTTCAATTAGAACAATCAGATACTTGGAGGCCCATATCCATCTTAGAAAAACATTTTGTAATTAAAGTTACAGTCTTTATGTTTACTTATTAGTCGTCAACCCTGAAAAATCTTCTTAATGTAGAATGTCTTTATTGAAAGTAAGTCTCCCACTAATTTCAAATACATGAAATGGTAAAGTCTATTACAGAGGATAGTATGGATGTATGTCTATCAGGATATCTTTATCTCCCTGTCTTTAATATTTACCCTAAGCTCTGTGATATGTGGCTGCTTCTCCTAACAGTTTTACAGAGCTGCAAGGGTTAGCAGTCTAAAAAATTGCTGCTCTGAGCTGGTCTTTTATGGCATTTAACAGAGAATAAGACAACAGTCTCCTACACAGGTTCCTTCTGAGAATGGCATCTTTCTTCCTTCTAGTGGACTCGTCACGTTGTGGTTCCTTCCTCATTCTTCATTAGCACACAGTATAGGATTGATAATGATGGTATTTTCTCTTATTTCTAATGTGGCAAAGTAAGCCAATGATAAAGCAGAAGCCTTTTCTGTTTTGTTTTGAAGACAAATGTAACACCTCATTTCGCATAATCTCAGCTGACTAACAGATTCTTTGGTAAACATTTTTAGAAGGTTGTATTTATAGCTACATTTTGTAATTGCCCTGATGTTCGCTATACTTCAAATGTGCACTCTTCTGTAAGGCAATTTTGCATTTTGCTGAATGGAATCAAAGATCCCAACTAAGGAGACTCCAGCACTTTTGGTATTGGAAAATTATATTCTAAGAGGAAAAACGCATTTAATTTAGTACACTATACTGTAAAAGTGTAAAATTCTTTCATGTTTCTGCCTCCTAGGACAGACCAGATTCTGCTGCTGAACAAGTATGTACAAAATAGTCCTTCTGGAGTAGTAGTTGCTGTTAATCAAGGGTAGAATTCTTCGCTGAGAAGTGAAGCGTAAATATACTCCAAGGTGTTTAGTAGTTATTTCAGTTTGCACGGCTTCTTAATTAGAGGTGTTTGAATACCTTAAAAGCTCCCAATGCAGTCATCTTTGGGACATAACTTACAGGAAGCTTGATAGGAGGTTCATAAGCTGATGCAATACCATCAAAGACATTTTTCTTTTTTAGTTGAATGAAGATAAAGAAAAGGCTCCTTGGTTTGTTGTCTGAATTTCTTTAGTATGAAGGACTTGATTATGTTTTCAAGACCCATATAAATCTGTTTTCTGTAAGTAGTTATCTTGATTTACACCAACTGAAAATCTGGTTTGCTGTTTTCCTTTAATCATTTACATTAAATATTTTGGTTTACTGTAATGTTTTGCTTTACCTAAGGCTTATCTTTAATAATTTGTATCTCATTAATACAGTTGTTCTATTAAAAAGGACTTTTAATAGTTGTTGCTTTTCTTGTGTTTACTTATCCTATGCTATGTGGGCACTTGTTTGTGTTTGCTTCTCTTTTCTAGTTTGGTGTCACTGTTTATTTTTGTATCCTCCCTTCCTTTCACCCTACCATATTATCAAGTATCTTCTACTGCCAACATGAAAGTGGGCTCAAACCAAAACACAAGGTTAGAGACCTTCCTCCCTGTCCTATTGACATTCTTTACTCTAAACAGGAACTTTACAATGTACATTTATTCTTTACACACTAAGTCCAAACTTTCTCCAGTTTAGAGATTTTCTGACACAAATATTATTATCCTAGCATTGTCTGAGGTTAGTATTAGTGTTTCTCATGGGTTAACTTCTTGACAGATTTTTTTTTCCTTATACACAACAATATTTTGTTTCAAGCTGGAGTTTCATTTACACCATTTAGAATTTTCTCAATAAATTATAACAAAATGTTCATTAAAAAGTACACTTTTCAGAACTGTTAATTAAAAGGGCATGCTGGGATAAATAAACCCATATGCTGTTGATTAACCACCTTTTAAGGGTCAACAGTTGGGACGTCCTGCTGTGCTTATCTTAATTGTTGTCCAAAATTTTACCAGGAACTGTTTTGTCCATATGGCACTTGCTGAAAATGTAAGGTCTATAGAGAGAATGAACAAAACCCAAAGAAAAAAGGTATCTCAGGCTATGCTGTATGTTTGGCAACTTCATGGTGGTACTTAACCTGCTCTATTACATAAGATACAGAAAAATTTAAAAAGCGATAGAGTTTATGGGGGGGTATGCATGTATTCATCATTAACATGTCTATGAATATCTACCACTATTTATAGAGAGAATATCTATCTATCTACATGTAAGGAAATATAAATGTAGATTTGTAAGAAATAATTTTCCCAAATAATAAAAAATTTAAAAAGGTGGCAATATGTTTTAAAACCCAAAGCTACATGGCAAAGAACTGTTACTGTTGACTCTGGATATGTTGGGTTTTGCCTGAATAGAAATCACTTTCACTTGTAAAACCCAATATATACTGACATTTCTTTTTGTTAGTTAATTATCCCCTGAAGACTCCTGTCTCCGTGGAAGGTGAATCACAGAAATGCCTATAAGAGTGGAAGATTTGCTCTTTGATTGTCCTTTTTGAAGTCTAAAACCACATTCACCTTTACTGAAAATTTTTTTGGATTCTTTTTAAATTGTAGGCATACAAATTTTTCAATTCCATCTTTCACGATGTAAAGGATTTAGGAAATTATTTACAGATGGGTTAAAAAAAATGTCAAACAAATCCCAGACCATAATATTTCATGCAGAGATTTAAATTAGACTAAAAGTTTTGCCTAAGACTGTTAAGATGTAGTATCTCTTTCACCACACTTCTGCTGAAATGAAAAACTGCTGGCCAAGTTTGAGCTTCAAACAGTGATATCATCATCTGGGTCAGAAGTTGGAGGAAAAAAAACACACAAAAAAGTGTATTAATCATTTCTTTTACTTACTATGTCTTCCTTCTCTTTTTTTCAGAGGGAAAATCAATCACTATCGAGGAAGCCTCAAACTTTCAAACAAAGTAAATTTAGTTTCAAAAAGAAAGAGAGAAAGGGTATAACCGAGATATGGATTAGTTTAGTTTAGTTCAACAATTCAGAATGAAATGGTGAGTGACATACCTAAATCCCTGGATCACAGTATTTCCAAACGCGGGTGGAGGACATCATTGTTTTCAATGTGATACTGTCTGCCTGACAGTTTCTACGTAGTGAGCAGTCGAATGCTGTTCCTATCGAAGATCTGGCTCTGCATACAGTCATGTCCACCAAAGAATGAGAAAATCCTGTAACAAATCTCTTTTAATCAAGCAGGACAAATTAGTGATCCTTGTGTTTCACGGACAACCCTTATTATGCTAACCATAGGGCTGCCTCCACTCACACTGTGAGCATGAGTGTGACATCAGCTCAAGAAGAGCTGGAGAAGGTGATGGGCTGTGTGATGACAACAGGAAGTGCTTGACTAGGCTGAATACTCTGTGATACCACAGTCCCAAAAAAGAAAGCCAATTGCTCCTGGTCCAGGCCATGTTCATATTTCACATTGTCTGACAAAGCAGCTTTGTCTGGGAAGAAAAAGTAAAGAGTCTTGTGTTCTTAGGAAAAAAAAAATAATTATGAATTAATTTTAACAAAATATTGCATTGATGCAGCTTTGTTCTATGCAGAGGCAGTTATGTCTTATTCCCTTCAGGCTTTTCAGATTTTGCTATGCTCTGAAGTAATATTGTATACATATTGTTCAGCATGTCTGTTCACAACCTCCTTTAGCTCTTTATTGGTCAGAGAAACTAGTCCAAGAATCCTAAATCTGTCTGCTTCCTCAGACTTCCCTCCTTTCCCATTAGTTTAGTTCCCATCTTTGTTTTATATGCCTGTGATCTTACTTAAGGAGTATTTTTAGCTTGCAAAATAGCTATTTCATTCAACTGTCCTCTATGAAGAGCAATTACAAACCACAGACAAGTCATTGTGGATGAAATGCCTCTGAAGCAATTCAACCTCGAACCAGTATCAGCAACGGTACAGTAAAACTATAGAAATAAAGATGAAAATAGATTTCTTTCTTGCTGCTTGCTTTCTGTCTCCTTTCACGCTTCTGTCTTTTGCCTAGCTCCCAGTTCCGTGGCTGTGTGTTTAGTTTCTTACTCTCATGATGTGTCTCCTTGTAGACACATCTTTTCCTGTACAACCTTTTCCTGGTTGTTGTCAGGGATAAACCAGACCAGGGCTTGCTCTGCTTACCCCATGCAGGGCCATGGATGGGGTAATAAGAGGTTCTTTGGGGAGAGAAGGTGAAACAATGAGTCAAGTCCAAGGTCAGCCTGGGAAGTCCAATGAACAAGTCAGGATTGGCAGGGGCAGAGCTGGAGACTGGCACTCCTACAGCATCAGTGAGGCAGGGGCTGGATGCCCCAGGATGGACTGGAATGGAGGCCTAGGACATGGACAGAGTGGAGGGAGATACTGGGAGATGCTGGGCAGGAACAGGTAGGCACCTCGGGGCTCCCAGGGCTATGACAGGTTGTAACCACACCTTGTGTGTTACTTCGTTCACTAGATATCATTTTAATAGTTTCCAATTTAATTTTTAACCTAGCGTAAGTAATCATGCAGGGCTCTCACCACCCCCAAATTCATCTCCAGTATTTCATTCATTGGTGTTTCCCGCTCAACATAGAGATCAGCTTCCTCTTTGCCTATTAACTGAGGATAACTAAGCAAGTCATCCTGATAGAACTGTCAGTTTCAGGATGATAAGAAAACAATTTAGGTGAAAGGAAAAAAGAAAACTGGAAATTAGTCATGTTCAGAGAGTAATAGAGAAATGGTTGTTTAATTCGTATTTCCACTGAGGTTTTTTTGGTTTTCATTTTTTTTAGTTTTGTTTTTTTTTTTTTTTTTCTGAGAGATCTCTTAGGTATCAAGCATGTTTTCTAAGAGTCAGTAATCAAAATATCTTTCAGATTTTCTGGAACTAACCTCATCAGATGCTGCCCATATGTCAGTACTACCTCAAGCTTCTT
The DNA here is from genome assembly GCA_013400135.1 of Rhinoptilus africanus. NCBI lineage: Eukaryota > Metazoa > Chordata > Aves > Charadriiformes > Glareolidae > Rhinoptilus > Rhinoptilus africanus. The sequence continues at coordinate 368,005 of VXBO01011373.1, read as the reverse complement.
GAAGAACTCCAGGCCAAATATTTTACAGGATACCCACTAAATTTGTCAAAAAATTCCAAAGGTCAGGCAAAATTCTATTCTCTGCACTGGCTGATGGTTGTTGAGGGTATGCTTTTCTGTCATTTCTAGTATACTATCAGAGACACACTGTGTACTATTGCTGGATTTTTTGAGCTAAACTAGGTTTATTGTGCCCTTGGCTTCTTCGCAAACAATAACCTCATGTAGCACAGGACAGATTTGTAGTAATAAAATTGAAATTTAATATCTTACAATAGCAACTACACACCTAAGTAAAACACTTTCTGCAAATCCACCATTGAACAGTAAATAATTCAGATGATAAGAAGAAATCCAAAAAACTTCAAAAGAAAGTTCTCACTTTTTAAAATTCTTTAAATTACAGGAAGTGGCTATGAATAAATTATGGCCAAAAAAATACCCCTTTCAAAACTCAAAAATGTAAAAGTAAAACAATCAGCAACCCAAATTTGCCTTCTCCCTTCCAAATATATAGAATATTCCTTTTAAAATATAGGAATTCTACATGCAGATTCTTACCAAACTCAGGTTTTGTTTAGTAAAATATCAGCTGTTTTGGTGGTTTTGAAACCAGAACTGATGCTCTGCTTTACTTCTGTAAGAAAGGTACTATCCTGAAATAATCTGTCTCAATGAAATGCAATTTCACTATGGGACAAGGAATAGTATTATCAAAGGTTGAATTTAAGGCGTTTGCAATTAAGGTTGTGGGATATTACCTTGATATGAATGAAAAGGTTGATGTTTTTGTGTAGATTCTAAGCTGGTGATAAATTACTCATTGCAGTTACTCTGATTCATGCCATGTAAGAACTGACTTGCACTCTTTGTTCATTTGTTCTAAAGATGTCTTCCTCAGTATCATTCATTTAAAAAACAATTCCAACAAAACCGTGAAGAAAAGTGTATCTATAAATAAGAAACCTTGCAGGTAGCACCTTGCTTAATTTAGTATATATGAACACTCACATGTTAAAGCTGTTTATGATAATAGATGCACTGTGTAATGCTCAGAAACCTGTTTTCAAATTTCAGAACAATCTAGCCTCAGGTTAGGTAGTTCTGTAGGAGAGAATATAACCAGCCAGAGAGACTGTGATAAGTATTCTTTACAGCTTAATACACTGCTGATCACTTATAAATATTCTACCATAATATGTTATTAGATTTTAATTTCTTTATCACTTTTTCTTCCTTTAGTTTCTATTAGAAATGCTTGCCTGAGGCATTTGGAGATGTCATTTTGCATAATGAAAGGAGACTAACATGAATGCAAATTTGTAGCAAATATTATTCTTTCTTTTGGAGGCAAATCCTCATCAAATTTTCCCAGAGAAAATTCTACTCTTTGGCAGTTTTGCTATATACTTTTGGAGATATTTTCCCTCTCATTTTCAGTTGCAAAATCAAGTTTTTCATCCAGAAAATTTAATTTTAGTTACAAAAGGTGAAGTAAATAGTTAGTTGAAGTGGTTTAAAGTACCTCCAGATGAATGGAAATAAAGAACATAGAATTTTCCCATTTCTCACTACTCCTAGAATGCCAAACTGAAGAGTTTATCCAAAGTTTGTACTGCTACACTGCCAACAAGTACTTTTTGTAGTAACAAGAAAATGAATGATTTCTTTTTGGCATGGTATAAATAGGGTGAAACTGAGTATTAGGGAATATATTTTTTTGGTAACTAATAGGAAAATTCAGAAAATGAAAGTCCAGTTCTTCCTAGGCAAGTATGCGGGTTGCGGACCTTGCTGATACCAGCTGATTATTCAGCAGTATCTTTGGAAACTGTGGAGAAGTATTTCCATTTAAGTGCTTCTTTAGTGTTTTCAAAACTAATTTGAGAAAATGTCCAGATTAATCATCCTTCTGTGACTAAGTTATCATTAAAAGAAACTGTAAATATTAAGTAAAAGGAAAAGATGAAGGAAATAATAGATAAGATAGGTCAGAAATATGTAGGAATAAATAATCCAGTTCAAACCCCTGCTACTTCAGGCAAGGACATTTCACAGATTTCAGTATCCCAGGTGCTGCCTTCACCCCCAAGTCCTACATCCTTGTTTCTTGAACACAGATGCAAATGATTACTTTAGTTTTAGTTCTATACATCGATTACCTTTAATGTCAAGAAGATAAAGATAATTGCATAGCGGGGTCTACTTACACCTTATTCTCCTTTTATTTGCATAAATAAAATAACTTTTATATTTCAGTTTCTGGTATGTCTGCCTTCATTCTTACACTTTCTTGATGAGTCCCTTTTCCAGTTCCTCCTTGTCCTTTGGCTAACTCATAACACCTTTCTTTGGGTGATTTTCATGCACTGTCTCTGGAGAATTTCTACATTTTTTTCCCCATTGCTTGAAATGCAAACTCCAGCTAGTTTAATGCTTTTAACTTGAGATTCAAAGCTGGTTCTACATCTGAGGTCTAGCAAGTACCTTTGTCCCTCAGGACTTCTAACTACAGCAGATTTTGCATGCAGGTACAGAACATTGTTGTAAAACTGCCTGAAGATAAATTCTTTTGCAGTCATTCCCCAAGTGGTTTTAACATAAATATTCCATTTTAAAAAGAATCATGTAATTCTTCTTTTTTTTAACCAATATTTCATAACTTTAATTTACAACACTGCCTCAGCATTTTTACTATTATCCTTCCTTATCAATGCATACTTTTCCACTCCTCTATTTTTGTCATAGTTGCCTTTGATTGTCTTCAACTCTGGCTCCATTTCTTGTAACACTAGTTCTGCTTTCTGCATTTTGTTGATGTAGTCCTTCATTCTCCTGCAACTTACATTCACTGAGAGAGAATAACTCAGAGAATTAGAGAATAACTAGCAACAGAGAGCTAATTTATGAAATTAAAATGCAGTGAGCTGAATGCTGACAAAAATAAACAGAATTTCATCCAGTGGTTTTTGAACACATGCTCATTACCATCCAGCTTGTCAAACTTGATAACCACCTATTCCAGTTTCTGTGCAGGAGAAATCCGTGACGGTCAGGTTTTTAACAATGGCTGTCATCTGCACTGTAGACACAGGTGTGCATTTCAACTCCTGAATCCAACCACATCTCCCGTCTGCAATTCTCCTGTACTGGGCGACTGGCTTCCTTCCACATAAGGCATGTGTGAAGGGCATGTTTGGAGGGAAACACAGTGTTCCAGTGGGTCTACTGAGCAAGCAAGGAGTTTGTGTTGTCTGGTATGCAGATAGAGGTGTTTATGTTAACAGCTCTCTTTTTATTATATGGAATAATTTGCCTTTAAAATGTGGTGGAAAATTATCTTGGAGGTCAATTTGTTGCATATTTTTTTCTACTCAATTGCAAGTCATTTGCAACTGATAGCAAATAAAGAAAGTTATTTTACCTGTGGCCCTCTCATTAAGAATAATAGACTGTTAAACTAGTTCTATGGAAGAAAACTTCCAATAAGTTTGTCTGCTGTGGTTAGATTAATGTGTGTCGGACTGTTTTCCTTACTCATATGAATCAAGTAGTTTTCACACAGAAATGAAGAAAACTTTTAATTGATTTTTTTTTTACACACTATTTTTGATATTGAGTCCCTCCACTTTAATGATGTTAGTCAGTATAACGGGGTTTTTCCCTTTCTCTTTTCTAATATATGTGGTTTCCTGCTTAGAAAAGCAACAACATAATTTAGTATTGTTATATTTATTACTATATAGCTATATTATAACTATAACTGTTATAATTTCAAATTTGTGTCCAGGTAATGTTTAAAATGCCTTTCTTAACAATCTGTGTGGAATTATTCCTATATACTCACATTATTTTTTGTTATAATTAACTGTAACTTATGAGGATGATATTCCTTGTATTTGACTATGCTGTTAGCAAATGCACCAGTGCCTGTTTTCATTCTGACAGTGGTTGAAAGGCTTTGGTTCATTCTTTCCATACGTTTAGACGTACTGATAAATATTTGTCAACAGTTATATTTATTGCATCAACTCGGGAACAGAAGGAAAATTTTTCAAACAAAATCGCTACAACTTCCATCCAGTGCATATGAATGTCTCCTTTTCCACAAAAACATCCACTAACATATCATTGTCAACATCTCATCCTCCCTCAGCAGTCAAAATATGCTTCAAAAATAAGTGCCACCTACCCTTAACATACTCCAGTGTAACATGCAAACATACACTTTTTTGTACTCCTCCCATGCTGAGTGATTCCAACTGAAATATAGGTAGATAGCTCTCATTCTCTTGCAATTGCATAGTGTGTTGCTGTGAAAACAAAACCAATTTTAGTATCAGGGGATATTTTCAAGCTTTTTTTTTTTTTTTTTTTTTTCTACCCTGAGTCTGCTGCTAGATTCTTCAGTTGTCATGGTGAGCAGGGGCGTAGGCAGTTCTTCCAGTGAGGAAAAAAAAATAAAAATCATGAAATGAATGCTAATGTTAGGGGAAACTGGCAATACTCTATTTTATAACTCAGTCTGGTTCATAAATAAAGATCTTTCCACTTCTGGCTTTCATGGGACACACAGGTAAAGGTCATAAAATTAAACGCCCATCTTGAAATAAATTCCTCACTTTTTTTTGTAATCAAAAAGAACGAGCAGAAGAGAATAATCCAGTGATTCAAGTTAGACACTATAAAAATAAAAGTCCTGGATCCTCCTCTGGCTCTAGTACTGCCAGCTGTTACTGAACGAGATAGGTGAAAGATAGACACTGCAATGAGTGGCAATGATCTTTAGGAGGCAGTGGCCTCTTTGGTAACCAAGTACCTAGTTTCCTTTGGGCTTGTTCAAAGTTGAGAAGCTCAGTCCACAGTTTTTTCCTTAGGGTAACACTAATATGATGCATCAGTGTGTAATAGAACCTCAAAAAAAATTTTAACTAGAAAAAATGCAAAGTTTTACAAAAAATTATACTTTTTAATATCAAAAGTTTTGTTTATCAACCTGCAAAATATAATTTTTCCATAAATAAGATAAAGTTCTCCATCTACTTTTAAAATAACATTTTCCATTCCTTGCTTTTCCTTCCATTCTTCCATTCTCTCCTCTGACTTTTCTTAATTTTGGTTTTTGTTTCCTTCTTTAAAAGATAGATGTGGAAGGAGAAAAGCACTGAAGAAAAACACTAATTTCTTTGAAGAAAGCATTATTTTGGAAGCTAAAATAGTTTCATAAAACACCTCTTTATTTTCCCCTCAAGAAATCATATCTCTAGGAATACTGTTTATTAACCTATACAATGAAAGGGGTCAGAACTTCTTTTTATAGACAAGCAAAAGTAATGGCAAATGTTTACTGTAATTTTATACTGGTTAGCGTCATCTGTCTTTCAGCTTCAAGACACTCTACATCGCTTGGGATTCCAGATAAAAGAGGTGGCAGGCGAGATGGGGGAAGCTGATGAGCTGACTGCTTGCAGATGCCCTTCCTGCCTGGACAGTGGAGGAGGACCAACTCCTTCCTAAATTACCGCAGTTTGGAGACATGTTAAGCTGTTTTCCATTTTTGCTTCTCTTGAAGACGTTGCACTGTGAGCTCTGATAATTTAGTTACCTCTGAGCTGTCTGGGTGTGCTCAGCTGTGGCCTCTGGGCAGCACAGAGCCCAAGCAGAGGTGACCCTGCTGGGGCAGGGGAATTGCTTGCCCCAGCTGGACCTTTTATTTTAACTCAAGTGTTATTAAAACTGGTCCTCCTAGATCTTCTATATTTGTGGTACAAAGAAAGAGCTACTATCAGGTGCACAGTTAGTTTTATATCGTGGTCACATTCTGTATGCAATATGCATGACAATAGGACTAGAAAGTCAAAGTTATTTTATGATACATTGAGTGCCAGAAGAAAAGTAGATGTTGTTGAATTTCAGGCAGTGAATGTGGCACGTGATTTATTACTAGGTACAAGGGTTATTGTGAAGTATAATTAACTTCTATAAGGTATCTCAAAATCTTGTGCTATACAAATGTCAAGCATTACTGTTATTGACTTGGAGTCCCTTAAGAGCTGTAAGAAGCTAGTCACTCTCTTAGGTTCAATTTAGAGGTGGTGATTCTGTAGATTACTGATATTAAATCAGTATCTCATTGGAAGAACAGCAGTATGTTCTCTCCCAATATATTACTTATGTGCTTAATAGTGAAAATGTACTGTCTTACTCTAGAGCTGGATGAAATTTCACTGTTACGGAAGCTTGTGGAAAGAGAATTTTAAGTTCTGCTACTGAAAAATATCCATAATTTTTTTTTTTTTCAATTGCAATTGCAATTTGCAATCTGCACTTAAGACCTAATGATAAATGAATAAGTAGGAGAGGATTTTTTTACTGGTGACAGGCTTTGAAGCTATTTAGTAACTTAGATCTGTAACAGAGGGAAAAAAGCTATTTATGTTTAAAATGGAAATTGTTTTATGTTTAGGGTAAAATTCAGTGTAATTAACTTTTACATTTTCTGAAAATAGAAAATTTTTGCTAGAAGTAACTAATTTTACCTGCTTAGCTTTAAGCTTTTTGTAAGCTAAAAGTGTGAAAATAATTTTTCAAGGAAATAAAATAAATTAGCTTCCTTTTTGTGTATTTATGTGTGAGATTACAGGGTGGCAAAGCACAACAGTACCTAGCCAAATCTAACCTAGGATACAAACAGTCTTAAACAGATAAGGGAAGTTTAAAATCTTCTTGCCAGGGGCAGGGAAATGAGCCACAGAAGGCCGTGAAGGTACCTTCTGCATGCAAAACTTTCTTTGAATCTGAGGACAAGACATAACAACTGCTCACTGCACTTATCCCTATAAATCTCATTATAACTGAATATTGCAGGAAGAATGCTCTAGGCAAGGTCTAGATGGGCTGAAAATAAAGATTTTGCTCTTTTCTGATTTTTGAAATACATTTCCAAGCAGTTCCTTTCATATGCTTAGAGACAGGAAACAATTTCACTTGACAGATATATCCTATCAAAGCTAAACTGAACCATTCAGCTGCTAAACACTAAGAATATTCCAAGTTATTTTCTAATAATTATTATATCCTGGAGGTTTAAAAATAAAAAACTTTTTAAAAATCAAGCCAAACAAACTCTTACTGATTGGAATAATATCTACATCTAAAAACAAATCCTGATTTCTTTCACTCATAAACAATAAGCAACACAAGTAAAATAAGTTTGCTTCATATGTACTTTGTCATTATAATCTTGATAGTATTAATCTATTTTCTGCTTGGAAAAAAAAGTCTAAGGAATCATAATCTTCTAGTAAAGCTTACTGAGTGTTGCCTGAAGAAATTCTTCTTGCCCTATTCATTTAAACCGAAACTCTCTGGGATGCTATTGAAGGTATGCAAGTTCGCTTCAGCAAGCAACCAGTTAAAGTTAATCCAAGTGTTTCAGATAACTCTCTTGTATTCTTTTCATCAGAGCAATTGGTACTTGCATTACGCAGAAAAGATGACTAATAATAGTATATTCACTGCAGAGAACAGCAAACGTTGAAGTCAAATTGTGTGGCTCCAGTCATTTTTTGAGGTAGAATAAACAGTGATTCACCGTGTCACAATCTTCATGACCCCCCTTTCTTTCATTTATACAGATACCCATGATTTATGGGTACTTAAAAAGGCAAAAATAAGTACACAAATAGAAGCCCACATTAAAAAGTAAAATCAAAATATGTTAAGGAATGAATATATGAAATATTCCTACTGTCATGAATAAGGCTGGATGCAGTCATGGATATGAACCCCCTGTAGTACTATGCCTTCCTCTTTGTCTGTGTCCCAGAGTACTTGACATTCTGAGCTGTGCTAACGTGAGGGCAGATAACACAGCCAGCACTGCTATAAATCTCTCTCTTTGTCGTGAAAAAGAAACCGTGACTGAAGAGGAGAAAACACTGTTACAGTAGGCTTTATGGACTGAGAGACAGATGTTAGGTAAAGAGGAAGAAAAAGTGAAACACTAACCATATTAGAGGAAGGTAGAGTTAGGGAGATCTTAACCTACTTGAACACACCCAAGTCCACGGGACCAGGCAGGGTGCTGGTAGACCCAGCTCCCTACCTTCTTTGAGAGGTTATGCCAAGTGGAGGAGCTTATTGGTGAATGGAAAAGGACAAATATCACATCCATCTCCAAGGAGGAAGATCCAGAGAATTACAGGCAAGTCAGCTTTAATCATTCCTGATGCAGATTGTGGAGTAAGTCCTCCACAAGGACATTTCCAGGCCAAAGGAAAACAAGAAGGTAATTGGTAACAACCAGCAAAAGTTAATGAAAGGGTATATCATGCTTGACCAACCTGGTAGCTTTCTGTGATGAGAGTAGTAAATTGTTGACATTGCCAAGGCTTCCAACACAGAGCTTCCAACACAGAATCATAGAATGGTTAGAGTTGGAAGGGGCCTTAAATATCATCTAGTTCCCACCCCCCTGCCATGGGCAGGGACATCTCCCACTAGACCAGGCTTCTCAAAGTCCCATCGAGCCTGGCCTTGAACATTTCCAGGGATAGAGCAACCACAACTTCTCTGAACAACCTGTTCCAGTGCCTCACCACCCTCAGATCAAAGGACTTCTTCCTAATATCTAATGTAAATCTCCCCTCTTTCAGTTTAAAAGCATTACCCCTCGCCCTATCACTACACTCCCTGATGAAGGGTACCTCCACATCTTTCCTGTAGACCCCCTTCAAGTACTGAAAGACACCTATAAGATCTCCCCAGGGTCTAACATCCCTTGTAAGAAAAGTAGTGAATATGGACTGACTAACCAGACATGAGAGAAAAACTGGTTGGACAGCTGGGCTCAAAGGGAGGTGACCAGTAGTATGAAATCCATCTGGCAGCTGATTACTAGTTGTGTCCCTCAGGGACAATATACGGGCTAATACTGTCTAATATTTCTGTTAATGATGTGGACAATAGTGCAGAAGGTACTCCTGGCAAGTTTGCAGGTGATACCAAAATGTGAGGGAATGGTCAATATACTAGAAAAGAGAACTGCAGTTCAGAGAAACCTTAGCAGGAAACATAAATGGTCAGAAAAGCTGTTTATGAAGTCCCGCAAATGCAAGATCCTGACTTTGGAATTGAATAACCACATGCAAAAGTAGAAGTAGGCAGCTGACTGGCTAGGAAGCAGCTTTGCGGAAAAGGGCCTGAGCTTCCTTCCATGTGGAAAAGAAGTAGGTGATCCATCAGTGTGCTCTTGCAGCAAAGGAAACTGCACACTGAATTGTATTAGCAAGACTACAGTCAGCAGGCAGCAGGTAGGTATCTCTTTTGGCACTTGTGAAACTGCATCTGTTATGCTGTTTTGGTCTGCTCAGTTACACCAAGGGGGTGGACCAAATGGCCTCCAGAGTTACCTTCCATCCTCAAGCTTTCTGTGATTCTGTGACCTACAGGAGTGTGTCCAACAAAGGGCTGCTAAGATGACTAGAAGGCTGAACGACCTGATGTCTGAGGAGAAGCTGAGAGGGCTGCTTTTGTTCAGCCTAGAGAAGAGAAAGCTAAGGTGAGATATATCAATGTGTTCAGCTGCTTAGCTGAAGAGTACATAAAAACAGAAACAGACACTTTTAGAGGTGCACAGTGATAGGATGAAAGATAATGGACACAAGCTGCAATACAAAAAATTCCTCCTAGATATAAGAAAAAAAAAATCACCACAATGTTTCTCAAAGAGTTTGTGGAATCTCCAGCCTTGGGGATATTCAGAACTTGAAGGAACAAGGCCTCCATCAAGGCCCCGAGACCAGTTGATCCACTCCCTATCTAATTTATTCTGTGATTCTGTGAAATTATGATTCAGTGAGTGAAGGGGTTAAGAATGAAAGCGTTGCCATTTTTACTCATCAAAACACACTACCGTGTGATTGAACTCAGTTATTGCTTAAATCTGGCTGGTTGAGTTCAGGAGAAAAAAGTAGTATCTCCCAAGACACACTCTTATGAACGTCTGTGAGGCACCCATAGCCCACGTCCATACTATAGGTTGAATATACCTTTTAAAAATACATAGATTATATATGTTTCTGCATAGACAGGGATATCAGTAGAACATAACTGAATGCTACGGCAATACATCTGAGTTTGCGTTACAGGTACTCATTTGATTTCCAGTAGCATTAGAGCTGTATTGGCACAGTGCTCTGAATGGTCTAGTAAGCTAGTAAGCTTCTGCTGAGAAGATATATATATATGTATATGTATTAAGCCAAGTAAAGCATAAATCTCACTAGCATATGCTGCTTGTGGTATTTGAGATGGCTTGAATATCTTTGCTTGCTTTCTTCCATATGTTTGTACACTTGGCAACCCTGAACTGCTTTGCACCCATCAGATTTGAAAGCTGCATTGAAATTCACCTGATCTCGCCTACAAATACTGAATCCATCGCCACTGTCAGAAGGTGACTCTAAGTTAGACCTCGCATAAAATAGAAGAGGAAAGATTCCAACATACTCTTATCCAGTTTCCCACTTGCCTAGGGTAGAAATAGCAGTGTAAAAGATTTGAGTTTGGTAGTTTATGTACCTTTTCTCATGGAGCAGCTCATTCAAGAGTATCCTCACGTGATGGGAGACAAAATATTCCGAAGTGACGCATTTCGTTTTCTTTTTTTTAAGCTTTTCCAACATAAATAATAAAATATACAGTGATCTACCAAAAGGTGGTGAGTGGCCATTCTGTGGCACCTGAGATACCAATCTAGTATATTAAGGAATAGAGTTCAAATCTCTTTTCTTGACTGTGTATTGTATAAGAGAAAGTTCATCTAACTCTTGGAGATGATTCACAGGGTTAAGAATTGTAATTTGTAATACATATTTTTCCTACAAGAATGACCAAACTGTGGGAATTTACAGGGAGAGGGAGCCTCTAACAAGCAAACTTAGGCAGCTTGCAGCTCTGGTAGATAACTTCCATGAATCTCACCCTTTGGTACCTAATTTTACGATGCACCAGAGGAGGCTAGCTAGCTAAATTGGATTTTGAGTTACGCCAGATAGGTTCTGATGTATTGAGTTTAAGTATCTCATGTGGATTCAGTTCAAAAATGTTGGTTGTTGTTATGTCTTATTCCCGTTTAACGTGCATTAGTTTGCTCACTGAATTCATATTTCAATACAGTATGCACTGCTTTGCTAGAAAAACGCCAAAGACCTGCATAACAGTGTAGAGGAGGTGTAAATGGTACTCTGAAAAGAATCTGCTTTTAGAGGCTTTTTTCATGCCTCCTCATTAAGCATCTAAGACAGAAAAAGTCTTGCATGACAAAGAATCTTAAGTCAATCATTTTTATTTCTTCTGTTACAGATGAGCTTAAACTGAAACTGTACCAAAATGTCGTAACTTGGGCCAGTCTCTCTGTTCACAGCGTAAGTAGGGATAATCCGAGTGTCAAATCAATTTATGCTCTCGGCAAGCAAGGTCAACAATAATCAGTAAAAAACAGAAGAGTTGGTTTCTGTCCTAGCTTAAGATGGATTCTTTAATTTTTATTTTATCACCGAAGAAAGTCCTAAAGGTACTTAAATGTCAGTTGCTATTTATTTGACATTGGAGGAGAGGTTTTCAATAGACAGTGGATGAAAGTTTTAGGAAAAAAATGGTATCTTAGGAGCCTCCAGTTTTTCAAATGTAGTTTGGGACAATTAACGTGGCCCAGTTTTCCAAAACTGTAAATACTGTATTTTGGCAGTCCAGCTTTTGCAAATGTTGAGATTCCAAGTGCAATACCCAAAAGTGAAGCATGAAAAATCAATACTATATCTTTCACAAGATTTTGCAAATGTCAAGACTTCAGTTTTTAATGTATATTAAAGATGACACTTTTAGCAGTACATTGCCCTCTAGCACTGTGCTGTATATTGATTTAGATTTTCTAAGAGGTGTAGATATTGCTAGAAAGTGTCTGTTTCAAGTATTAATCCATCCTGACCTGACTTAGCTTATGAGATCTGATAGGATCCTAGTATAAGATGGAATGTGTAAAGGCAGCTCTTCTTTAAAATATATAAAAAAAAAAATTCAGTGTTGTTTTGCCATGAAATTAAAATTATAGAATAAAGAAAGTATGAAATAAAAATAAAGATCAAATGGCCCAAGATCAAAACATATTTCTTTTTTTATATATAAAACAAAAATAAGAATCCTACAGTCATTTGAAATTTAGTGTATTATCTAAACTTTCAGGAAGAGCAATCAGAATGGATACGGATAGTGAAAGGAAACTAAAAGATTTCTTATAAAATGATCTCCACAATAACTCATGACTGGAAGAGGCTTTTTGTATAGCTTCTCTGAACCTGTATGGAAATTCAACTTTATTAGGAACATTTATGTAATAGGAAATGCCAATAAATTTATACTACAATATTTAGATTTATAAAGCCTAG
>VXBO01011373.1:269761-331624 GCA_013400135.1 Rhinoptilus africanus | reverse complement strand
AAGAGGGGGAAGGTTGGATTTAAAAAAAAAAAAAAAAAAAATTTAAGTGATCCCCGGTCCTCTGGGAGTGGAGCGCTGGATTCCCCCTCCTCATGAATATGCGATTGGCTCCGGCTCGGCTGCCGGCTTCCAGCGGGCTGGGATGCGGCTTGGCGGCAGGCAGCGANGGGGCCGGGGGCGCGCACCGGGTGGGTTCTGTCGGACGCTTGGCCCCGGGGGCGGCGGACGGCGGAGATGCGCGGGGCGGCGGAGCCGGGGGGGTTCCTGGCCGCCTCGGGAGCGCGGAACGGGACCGTGTCTCCCAGGCGCTCTGCCAAAATCTGTGGAGCTGGGAAGAGCTGGAGGACGAGGGTGGATGTCAGTGGGCACCGCGGTGGCCCTTGGTTGGGCTGTGATGGTGACAGCATTTCAATAAGTCGTGGTGGTTTTCTGTGGTGCTGGTGGTGACGGCTCAGAGGGATCCAGAGGGTCTGCTGAGGGTTCGTCAGAAAGCAGGGTCCCACTTTGGCTCTCTGTAGTTGTCTTCTCTCTACTTTTGAACAAGATTAGTTGGCCTAGCTCTCAAAACAGGAAAGGAAAGAAAAAACGTGTTGTCCTTGGTGCCTAAAATAACTAACTGCATGTTTCCTCCCCCCTTCTTTTTGAGTATTTGTCGAGTGTTGGGCCAGGTGAATGGTTTCTGCCCCCTGAACTGGATTATCTTGATTACTGTAGCAATACATTGACCAGTCTGAAGCAAATCCTGCTTTAGCAGTGGAACACACAATGCATGCAAATCATCACTCTGAACAGAAGGCCTAGCAGTACCTCTGTGCTTTGTAACTTCAGCAGGGCCTTCTGAAACAATTTCATGGTAACAGTCCATGCCTGAAGAATCCCATTCACCAATAAGTTAGTGCAATCTGCACATACATTTGCCAAAAAAATCAGTCCACAGTCCCTCCAGAAGCTGGAATATCCTGTTATCTAATCGGATAAAGTAGGAGGGTTGCTGTATTTATTTTTTCTTGATAAACTTGTCAAAAGTACAGTAGTCTTATCAGTAATTTTTACTCCACTGTTTCTGGGTTACAAACTGTGTGTATACTCACTTATTATATGTATGTTACGTACTCAGTTACTAATAATGTAAGTGCATTTTATTTCCAGAGTGAATTGGCTAAGTAAAAATTGTAAATTTGATAAGTAAAAAGCGTATCAAATATAAATAGATGTCTACTGCTGTAAGGACGTCTTTGCCATTTCAGTAGCTCTTTAACTAGAAATTGACCTACTGCTCTGTGCTGCCAAACGATCAACATCTACTTGCCTAAAGTGATTTTTATGTATCACAGTTTAGTTTGACTGAACTTTACCACAAAGTGTGCAGTTGCTTTACAGTATATCGTGGTGCAAAAGGTGTTGAAAATGAACAGAAGAGCAAATGTGCAGTGTATAACAATTTCCCCTTCGGAGAGTGAATAAGGGGAAATACTTGTCTAATGGTGGGGGAAACATGGTTGACATTAAAATGATGGCACAAAACATATAAATTAACTAGGCAAATGCAGCGCCAGTGACCTACAGCTCTCCTGGTCTTAGTGCCGGATGGTACTGTTCTATGTTTTGAGAATTTGGCCAACCAGTCTGTGTTAAAAATGAAGGATATTCCAGCGGGGAAGAGGGAAAAACCAAACCCCACCAACAAACCGGCGCGGAGGGTGCGGTCGGGGGTTTCCTCTCCCCCCGCGGGGCAGGGCGCGGTGGCGGGCGCTGTCCAGGGTGCTGCGCGGCGGACACGGCGGCCCGGCCGGGGAGGAGCCGCTCTGAGCTGGTGCTTCTGGGTCCCTCCGCAGCCTTTTGGCTCGTCCTGGTGGGCGAGAGAGCCAAGCGGCCAGCAGGTCCAGCCGTCTGGTAGCCGCGTGTGGTGACGTGCTTGTACGTGGTCTCTTCTGAAGTGTGCGCGGGTGAAACTAGGAACTTGCGGTGAATGCTTTGTGTCAACTGCAATATTTTTCTGGACGTTCTGGTGGTTTATACGTATTTCCTTTATAAAACTAAATCAGGAAATAGCTTGCTTGTGTAAGTAAATATTAATTCTTTGAGTGTTGGACATTTAGATAAATCTTAGCTTACGAGTCAGAATAGAAAATAACTTGACATCTAACTATGCATTTTAGGTATGCAACTTTTGATTGGTTTATTTGGTGAAATGCTTTTTCTTTTCAACAAAATGCTAAAAGTACTGACTTTACTCAATAATCATGTATGTAAGCCCTGGCTTAACACAATGAGAGGCTTGTTAAATAATCTGTTTCCATTTAAGGCAACTTTAGTATCCTGGGAGGGCTGCTTCATTCGCAGAAAAAGAGAGCTTTTCATCTAATTGACCAACTATAGCTGATGACAAAATCAATAAAATTTACACTGAATAACAGTCAACCTAAAACATGAAATTGAGTATTACTTCCCCCTTCCCCAGCTCTTCCGCCTTTCCCCCCTTCCCCAGCCACTTCTCACATTAAAGAGTTAAAATCATGGGTGTTTCACAGTCCGGCGAGTTACACCTTTCAAGAAAGTACTGTTTGTTATAATAAATAGCACATAGCAAAATACTTTTGATGTATAACTCTCAACCTCAGACTTTATATTTTCATTCCTTTATCTGAAAGGGGAAGAAAATGAACTCTAATTCCAAAATATTCTGTGTTCCACTGCATGTCTCCTGGTCTCTGAAGAATATTTTAAATAAATTGCTTTGTATTGCAAGAATTTGCAGTCAGGAGTTGTTTGGGTTATCAGTTCACATTTAGCTATTCTACATAGTGAGTTTTGGTTTTGGTTTTAATATCTAAGGTTACTCATTCATTTTTTTTTTTTTAAATAATGCTGTCCTGCTATTAAGGTCTTACTATTAAACTTCTTGTTGAGTTCTACTGGAATTTTTGAACATTTTATAGAAAATGCTGAGAATTTTGAATTTTAGAACATTTAGAAAACCAGTATGCATTTTTGATAGTTTCAATGAAGATGCACATGCATTTTATATTGTTAGGATGTCAGTAGGGTCTGTATGTTGTTTAGAAGTTCTGAATATCAGTGTAGTCTCGCTAAATCCATCTTCAGCTTCTTTCTTAAAAAATACCCTTGAAATCTGGTGTCTTTATATATTGTTTTCTTGTCTTGATAGTCACATATCAGTAATGGCTAAACAATAAGTAAGATAAATATTTGAATGTATTACGCATTCAGGAAGGTGGCATAAATAAATTGCTGTAGCTTTACTGAATCACTAAAGTAACTGAGAATCTGGATCTACATTTATGGTTTTCTGTTTTAAATTTAATTTAGATTTTTAAAAATATTTATGAAATTTTACTTTTGCACATTATAAAGTAGTGGTTGTATTTACAAGAGATTGTTCTTGGCAGCATATGAAGTTTCTTGATTTCGAGAATATAGTTTTCATATGCAGTGTGACACAGGACTGTATTCAAACAATTTACAGAGAGCTGTATTGGCTTGATGTTGGAAGACACAGTTCCTCATAATGACTTGTCAGCTTTCTATCAGGAGTAATACTCAAGTTTGTATTCTTAAGACAGCAGGCAATCACTCTGTGGAATAAAAGAAAATTCTGGCTACTTCTGATTAGGAACTGGGTCAAATAACTAAGTAGGACATATAAACGTAAAGGTTTTTATTTTTTTTTTTTTTTTTTTGAGAAATAGAACCTATATCTTTGTGACAAGTATCAAAGGCCAAGGATTTCTTGGCAGAAGTATTTATTAATGTTTGAACAAAACATCAGTTAACATTTTTTGACACTGGTTTTCTTGAAACCAGTGAAAGTTGAGAGCCTTTAAAATGTAGCCTTCCTTAGTGCTAGCTAAAATATCGCAAACTGCAATTCAGGTAAGTACATTATAATTAAAATAACAAAATAATGCAGTTTTCCTCCTAGAATATCAAAAGAGAGAAATAAAAATATAGCACCTTTTTTACATCAGCATGACTAAAAAGCAAACTTTAGCTGACATCCTAGGTGCTCAAGATGTACACACAGATTTTTTTTTTCTTTCCCTCCCCCCAGGAATTAAGTATCATTTAATAACTTCTGATTTGATTTTTATGATATCATTATCAGAAATATGTAAGAAAATGGTTGAAAAACATGCACATCAATACAGGGTTTCATATTAAACATAGATGGTACAGTTGATAGGAGTATAGAGCTGGTGCTTCTCTTACTAAATAATTTTTTTCCTTTGGATCACAGAGCTGTGTTTGACTGCCTTTATTTGAGTAAGAGGATGACTGAAAGCTATTTAAAACAATTAAAATCACATTTATTCTCATTTATCTGGAAACATCAAAGCTTATATGAATCATGACTTTTCCAAGAACTTTTTCCTAAACAGCATATGTAGTCTAATTAGGGTTTGATTTAAACTCTCAGTTACGCTGGCAGAAAAGAGCAGATGAGAAATATGAAACCAAAAGCTCAAATGATAAAACCCTTCTGTCACAAAAGGTCACAAAGACCAGCATCTGCCACAAAGTTAGACATTTCAATTGCACATCTTAATCACACAATATTTATATTACATGCTAGAGTGATACCTAAGGTAATCAGAAGAAACTCTTACAAATTAAACCTGCAGAAAGCTGCATTGACTGTCAACATCTAATACAAATGGGAAACAAAAAAAGTTAATTACTGAACTGATGCCTTTTCAGAATGTGTTGAAAAATATTTATTTATTTTAAGGTTCTTTTAAAAATGAATGATATACTGTGTTTAAAAAGCCATGATACTTAAATATATATATTGTTAAAAGTTTTGTTTAAAATGCTGTGGAACTAATGTGACTTTGTAAATTGATGTTTGCACATGCTGTTTGCTCAGTTAGTTGAAAAAAAAATAGAAGTTGCATTATTTTTCAAAAATAATTTAAGATAAACATGTGGATGGATTTAGTATAACTAGTCTTGTAATAGTGCACTAGTATATTAATGTAAGGAGCAACACTGATTATGTACTAATGGACTTCGTATTTTGGTCTAAAATCCTGATTCAGCAATCTGCTTCAGCCTCCTATTTTGAGCTAGATGAATGGCACTGCGCTCAGGGAAGACTATGCACGTGCTTATGCTCATTCAATTGCTTAAATGCTTTGTTGGATCAGGATCAGATCTCTTCACTCCTAAACGAGCAAATGTCCCAGTGTGTTCATGCCAGAAGTGACTTCCCCCTACCTAACTTTTTAAAAGTTTATGTCTAGTTGATCAACTAGATAGTCATCCTATTGATAATGTTGATGGGTACTTCATTCCTGATTTAGAAAAAAAAAAAAAGGATTGCAGAGGGCTAGCTGAAGTGGATTCCACCCTAGTTCAGCAGACACCATTTAAGACTTCACGGTATTAGCATCCTCGTGGTTATGGACCACATGGCTTTGCCTTCAACTTTACTTTTTTTCTCTGGTTCCCCTTGCATCAAGCAGTACACTTCACATGCACCTTGCCAAGAATGCAACAGTCTTGCTCCTTCATTTCATGTTCTTCTAGGAAAAGTAATCAAAATGCAAATTATAATTCTATCACTTATCTTGCCTCAAAATCATTTGTTCTATACTTAGTAATTTATCACTTCAGTCTTGCATTAAGATCCATAATGTATTTAGAGGTGTGAATTGCCTAAAAGGGAAAAAGTAACTTAGAAGCTGAATTCTTCAATATTACTTTTTGATAAGTATCACTCATAACACTCCAGAAGATAGAAAAATTAAATATTTCATCTGACAAAAAAAAAGCAGGTGTCCAGTATGGATGTCCACATCAAATACGAAAGTTTGGACTCTCTTTGTAGTCAGTGGAGGTACATGGGTAATACTAGAGCCTGAGCCAGGTCACAATGAAGTACACATCTAAAATAGGTCAGATGGATTATGCCCTAAAGTATCTCTTTTCTGTTCATTTTATCTAAAGAGCACATACCGTTGTTCTACCTTGGCTACGAACGCCTCCACTATGGACCTCTGAAATTGTATTAGATATACACTAACAAAATCATGCTGCTTGTGCTGTCCCACACCAGCCTGGTGAAATCACAAGCCTTTTTCACTTCTCTGATAACTATATTCTGTCGCTATGCAATCTACTTCTTAGGGCTGAGAATAAGAAAGGGCCATGTAAAGTGATAACTGTATTTTTATCACTTTTTTGAGAGAGAGGAGGCCAAGGGCTCCTACATACTACTTTTCCAGTTGTTATTTCTAATAAGAAACCGTACAACAGCAATTGTAGGTCATCTTCTTTATAGCAATTTTTGCAGGTAAATCTGCTACAGATTCTTTCTTATTCTCCTTTCTCTCTTTGCAAGGAAGGTGTCGTGGGTTTTTTTGGGTGATGTTATCAATGTGTGTGAGAATTCCTGTACATTTATGCCAGGTTTTGTTTTCTTCCCTTAGACCAAATGAGAGGGAACTCCTAAGCCTACCCAATCTCTCTCACTCAAGAGGCACATATTCTTAGACATTTATGCCATTTCACTAAAATAACCATACTGTACTTTTCTGTGTATTTTTCACTGTACTTTTCTCTTGTCAGAACTGTAGAGCAAACATTGCTAAGTGAGAGTGTGTGATAGTTTGGTTTACTTTACAGCATCAATCAGTTAGATGAATACAAATTTAGTGAGACACTAAGGAAATATTCCAGCTCGCAGAGAGATATTATTAATTTGAAGATATGTTAAAAAAATAAAGACATTTTTTTTTTTCTTTGATTTGTGACCTGACCTTGTCTGAAAACAGGGCAGATATATGAAAGACGTTGGTCAGTCCTTTAGAACATTCACATTGAAGAGCTATTCCAGAGAGCTCCCAGTCTGTAATGACAAAGAGAACAGGGCATGATGTAAGCAGCTTTGAAGTGAAGTTGCTCAACACTTGATATTCACCTCATGTCTTTCATCCAAACTGATAGACTTGTCTCGAAAGCTGTGTTTGAAATTACAGTGTCTTAAAACCTTTATGTGAGAACCTGGTAGGACCCTTTGAAGCACTGGTTGAATGCAACCAAACTGTTGGGATGAATGGTGATGGTAAATGTTCAACTGATAAACTTCCAGCTGTTGTGTATGAATATCTCGAAGTGCCTTGGAGATCCTTTTGGGAATGTTCACCTTTCATGTAGATTGATGTTGAGAGATCATTCAGAAATTTCGTCATTAGAAGACAGCTTGCTGGTTAAAAACAATAGCAAAGATGACCAGAATTGCAGTTATCAATAAACAATATGTTTGGGTCCAGGCTTTTAGAAATTCTGCAGCAGTGTCGCTATGGATGTTTTAAATTATTTCAGTGAAATTAGGGGAAAACTGTACCTGACAGATTACAAATAACAAAAAGGTCCAAATTTTCTCTTATGAGATAAGACAGTGGCATCCTTATAGTTTTTTTTAATGTTACAATTTAGGCAAGTTCCTTAGTAGAGGAACTATATATTTATCCATTATAAAATCTGAAAAAGGAAAAAAAAGTGATTATATTCTTTTTATATTTTAGAATGCACAATATACTGTAGTTTTCATGAGATTTTTTCCAGGGAGAAAATATAATATCTAGAATGTTTTTAAAATGCATGTTTAATTCCTGCTGATCCTCTGCATGTTAGGTTAGATGCTGAATGCTTATGTAAATGGTATCTTGGGCCTGTCAACACACTTCATCTCTGTAAAATATCATAATGCAGTATTTTTATTACATTTTAAAGATACTAAATCTTTATTTAATAGCTCCAATCCAGAACCAGAGGACATTTTTTATTAAAGGGGAGGGGACAAGATAGATTGTCTGTGGTATTTAGAATAATTTTTTTTTCTCATTTTATTCATTCTTTTAGGAGAATAAGATAGTTTCCAGAGTTTGTTGATTGATGTTTTGCTGATGGCTGCTCTACATTGGTTTGTTTGCTCTCCATATTTCAGGGGTTACATTCACAGGTTCTACTAAAAAAAATAATTTTGTATGAGATCTATTCATTTAGATAAATACTTGGATTTAAGGAAGAATTTGAGCAACCCTTAAATGTTTTAAAACATGTATTGAAAGTTAATTACATATCTTGCAGATTTCTGTGTGTAGTAAGAGACAACTAAATATAAGACACTAAACATAAACATTTATTTATGTGTCTGTATTCTTCATGAGGAACAGTATACCAGACAGAACATCTTTTGCTAGTAGGGAAAGTTTATTCTTAACTCATATTAGGTTATAATTGATTTATTACGCACTTGATTCAAGAAAACATATATATGCTTTATTAGTATAACTTCATCATTTAGAGGGGTATCTTTATTATTGTTAGAGCTAAAGTTACATTTACCAAGGTGCTAAAATGATCTCTGCTGAGACAAATTTTTATTTTTGTATACATGCACGCTGGATTGAAAAAAAGATGTTCTTCAGAATAAAGCCCAGCTTGTAGAAGGACAAAAAATTAACAAATATACAATAAAATTTATTTTGGGGGGCTATTCATATTGTGGGATAAACAATGCAAGTATATATTTTTTAAAAATGTACTTACAAAAATCACATGCAAGTTTGCCATGAGTACTCTTTAACATTGCCTTCGTATAAGCTATTTATTGAAGCTGGATTTCCATATAGAATAGCTTTAGGATAATAATAATGTTTTATTTATTCACAGTTGCAAGTAAAAATCCTCGAAGACATACAGCTGAGTTTTAAAAGATCACTTCATGTTGAAAGCTGGTATTGCATGTCTCACTTTAAAATTAATTCTTTTAAAATTTGAAAAACCGTGTCTTTGAGTTTCAAAATGATGAAAATAAAATTATGTGTGCCAGTTAGTCATAATTTTTTTTTATTAAAACCAGCTACAAATAATCCAAAATCTACACTTTAGCAAAGACTAAAACCTCTGGAATTATTACCATATTATCTATTTACAATATTTATTGTTAGTCAACTCTTTAAGACAGTTTCTGGTGGTTTCCCAGTGGGATGTGACTGTACTGATTGCAGCCATGTTAAAGCCAGGCACATAGTGTAATCAGTGAAGAAAGATCCATGTTGTCAGAGCCTAATTCATTGAGCTTTTTATTATTAAGTATTCCAAATGCATCTATTTTGTGATTCTGTAAATTTTATACCCCTGTAAGCACAAAACCATTCTTTCATTTTTTTTCCTTTCAGAATATGTTCAAGCTGTTAATATTTTGGTACCGGGCTTTAAAGTGAGACTGGGCAGTTTTGATAATAAGGAAGTTTTTATAGAAGGGAAGAAGTATGGGATGCCCCAGCACGTGCTGCCAGGAACGTGGAGGCTCTGCCCGTTCAGCTACACAGCTGGAGTAGAGCCAGGGCTGAGGATATATGGGAATTAGATTCTACTAGCTTGAGGTTCTGCACTTAAAAAAAAAGGAAGCAAAACAAAAACATAGCCAAGGTCCTGTGGGATGGCTTTTAAAATTCTTCGTGCATTGAAAGATGAGAGATGTTCATTTCTAGTCCCATTCTGTGGTGGAGCTAAAGTCTTCCTGTAAATATTTCTACACAGAACCTGCCAGAACTTGGAAAAGTGTTATGAAGAAGTAGGAGTTTCTGAATAAGGTACATTTAAAATATTGGCCAAATTATCTCAAAAGCAGAATTCATTTATTTTTATTTTTTTCTTTTATGCTTTCTGATACAACAATCCTTGGGGTAATGACCCCTATTATAAGGTAAGTTTAGCTAACAAGAAATAGTGTATCACTGGAGTTCAGGAAATGAGGCTTGCTGTTTTATATCCCAATTCAGTTAGAAGTGCATGATGGTTTCTTTTGTCTCTATTTAAATCTTATAAATGTTAAATACGAATCTTATAAATATATGTTTTTTGCAACCTTGCTCTATTAACGAAATTAAATCATTAGCTTTTCAAAATTTAGCGGCTGAGATTGATTCCTGGGATGTGACCTGGGTACATGTACTGCAAGCCAGTCTCTGTATGACAGATGTGAATTTAAAATATTGTTTTATTTTCATTTGTAAATACAGGCCAGTTTTCTTTAGTTAGGAATCTACAATGACATAAACCAGGGCTAACTCCATTGAAATCAATGGCTTTACTTAAATGTAATACTGTTTTGAGAGCAGAAGGAGGCACATGATAGACTTTAAAACTCATCTATATGAAATAAAAGGGACAGATTTGGCACAGACTGATTTGCTTTACAAACCTTCTTACAAAAAGCAATATGCAGAGTGCCTTAAATGCTCATTTCCTTGTCTTTCACTGACGTTACTAATTTGTTGTTGTTGTCAGATTAATGTGTTTTTTTTCCTTTTCTTTGTTGTTGTACTTGGTCTTGATCCCATTCTCTTATTCTATTGATTTTTCAGACATGCTGTAGAAAAATATTATAAGCTTAACTTGTTCAGCTATCCAGGAGGGGAAAACCTTGAACACAACAAAGCAGAATTAATTTGCCTTTTCCAGCCCACATTGTAGGTCATCTGCTAGGTTTAAAAGGAGAAATGTTGATCAGTAGTATTGCTAGCTTAAATCCAGAGAAGCTGCTTTGATTGCTGTAAAGACACTTTGTATTTATGCTGGTATAAAACCAGTTAGAATTTAAGCATAAATTGAAGAACTGATCAGGTAATGGAAATTCTGCTCTGTGGTACATTTCAACACTCACAAAAAAGGTAGCAATTTTAACAGTGACTCATCTTAAATAAAAATTACAGGTATTATACACACATATGTATGTATATATGTGTGAGATGTATATATATGTGTGTATGTCTTACAAGAGGTACAACAAGGAAATTACTGAAGTATGATCAAGCATCTTGGAAAAGCCAGGACAGTCCTGAAGTTGAGTCCTATGGAAATCTTTGAAATGACTTGGATTCTTTAAAATTAAGAAGTAGTTTGGGAAGTAAAGAAACATGTAACAATTGCTTCTAAATGGTCTTTTCTTTTTTTTTCAGTCAGTGACGTGTTTGTTTTCTGATTGATCTGGAAATGTAAATTATTTAGAGTATTTTCTTTCTTTCATCAAGAGTTCAGAAAGGCCCAACAGTAAATGTGGAGTATGCAAGCATCATTTGCCAATGTGATAGCCAGGATGCACACTAACCCTGTTTTACATTGGTTTTTGCAACTACTTTGTGGAGACCCTCCATGTGTTTGGACTGAAATTTGGATTGCTGGTGGGAACAAAAGCACTTAAAACTCAATGTATCTCAGCTGTATAATATTAATAGATCGTGGAAGAAGTTATCTTAAATGTTCTATTTGCTCAATTGGGATATTTTAGATTATTTTTATTTCTGCTTCTTTATTTACACATTAGGTAACAAGGATCTTTGTATGTTTATGTGAGGTTTTTTAAGACCAGGATCTTTTGATTGCTGATCTGGGAGGTCAGGTTTTGGTTACTGTTGTGTCATCTGAGTTTTATATTTTTTTCTGGATTATCTTGTGCAGCATAAGCATGAATTTAAGTTACTTCCATTTATTTAAACATTTTTTGCAGTTTCCTGTATATTTGTGGCTGTTTCTTTTTGATCACTGGAGAAACATTCCTCCTTAAATTTTGGTACGAATGCAAATATTTACAGTATTTTTTTTTCCTCATAGTTTTTAATATAGGCCTGGTTTGAAAAGAGACAGCATTTGGGTTGGAAGAGCTCTTTTCTCCTTTGATAGTTGTTTAGATCTGCAAGAGTAGGAGATGATATGTTTTGCAGCTTGTAGGAAATATTTGCATCTCAGAATTTTACCAAAATCATGACTAGCAGGGAAGATCAGTAGGCTCACAGGGAGGGATAAGAGATCTGTGAACATCAATAAGCTTCTTTTTGGGTTACTCTAAATTTGTGGTGTTGTGTACAGGATGGAAAATGAAAATTAAAGTATCAATAAAGAGAGGTTTAAATGCATTTGGTTACATGTTTGAAAGAGAAGCAAAAAACCCAAAGTGTTTTGGATTTTTTTTTCCTGCAAGTAATGGTACTATTGGGAGAGTCAAATATTACGGTAATTCAGTAAAGCAGGGCCCCCATAACATGCAGTGCATGACGAGGTGTAACTGCTGTGTTCCTCAAAGAGCTGGTCCTGCTTCAAATTCTTTTCTTCACTTCCTGTCTTAATAGAATTAAAACACAACTCTATATTTCTTACACAGCCTGTACACAGTTGGGCACGCAGCTCACAAATCTCAAGTGCTTGAACTGTGTACAGGCAGCTGCCCTGAGGCTGTGTCTCCATTAGCATTTTACTTCAGGTCAGGGGTGTGCTTTTAAAACAAATCTCCTGCTCACTCCCACTCCCAGTCTTACTGCATCTTGATTCACATCACAGAGCAGTCTGGGAGCACACAAACTGGATTGCTTTCTGCTGAAAGTAAAGGAGAAATGCCCCAGGAGTGTATCTAATGAGTTGCAGGCACGAAGGGACATGCAATCATGGAATCATAGAATAGTTTGGGTTGGAAGGGACCTTTAAAGGTCATCTAGTCCATCTCACCTGCGATAAGCAGGGACATCTTCAAGAAGATCAGGTTGCTCAGAGCCCTGTCCAATCTGACCTTGAACGTTTCCAGAGATGGGACTTCTACCCCCTCTCTGGGAAATCTGTGCCAGTGTTTCACCACCCTCATTGTAAAAAGTTCTTCCTTATATCTAGTCTAAATCTACCCTCTTTTCATCTTTTAGTTTAAAACCATTACCCCTTGTCCTATCACAACAAGCCCTACTAAAATCTTTGTTCCCATCTTTCCTGTAAACCCCCTTTAAATACTGAAAGGCTGCAATAAGATCTCCCTGGAGCCTTCTCTTCTCCAGGCTGAATAACCCCAGCTATCTCGGCCTGTCTTCATAGGAGAGGTGTTCCATCCTTCTGATTATTTTTTGTGGCCTTCCTCTAGACCCACTCCATAAGGTCCAGGTCTTTCTTGTGATGAGCGTCCCAGAGCTAGATGCAGTACTCCAGGTGGGGTCTCACCAGAGCAGAGCAGAGGGGCAGAATCACCTCCCTCTACCTGCTGGCCGCGATTCTTTTGATGCAGCCCAGGATATGGTTGGAGTTGTTGACCTTCCTTTCCTGGCTGACATACCTGTAGAAGCCCCTCTTATTCTTTGCATGCTTTGCCAGGTTCATCTCCAGCTGTGCCTTGAGCTTCCTGACTCTATCTCTGCACAACTGGGCAGCATCCCCATACTCTTCCCAGGATACATGTCCCTGCTTCCACTGTGCATTTCCTTCTTGCTCTTTAGTTTTACCAGCAGGTCTCAATTCAACCGTGCTGCTCTCTTGCCTTTCTTTCCTGATTTCTTACACTTGGAGACTGAGAGCTTTTGAGGTCTATGAAAAGCATCCTTAAATATCTACCGGTTCTGTTCTGCTCCCTTGCCCCTGAGGGCAGTTTCCCAGGGGATTCTATTGACTAACACCCCGAAGAGATGGAATTTTGCTTTCCTAAAATTCAGCGTCCTGACTTTACTCTGTGCCTGACGCATATCCCTCAGGACTGTGAACTGCATCAGTGCATGATCACTGCAGCCCAGGCTGCCTCCAATTTTGATGTAAACAATTTGCTCACTTGAGTAGGTGATCATTAGGTCCAGTATCACATTCCCTCTGGTGGGGCTGTCTATTGCCTGGCTTAAGAAATTATCCTCAATGCACTCCATCAGTCCCCTGGATTGCTGTTCTCATTGTGCTACTTTTCCAGCAGATGTCAGGGTGGCTGAAGTTGAAGCAGGACTAGAGCCTGTGAGCATGATGTCTCCTGTATATGGAGTAAGAAGGGTTTGTCAATAGGCTCCCCTTGATGGGGTGGCCTGTAGTAGACACCAACCACAAGGATCCCTTTGTTGCCTCAGTCTCTAATTCTTACCCATAAGCTTTCAACCTGCTCATGGCTATGCTTCAGAGACAGCTCTTCACACTCCTATCCATTTCTTGATGTAAGGGGCAACTCCTTCACTACTCTTTCCTCGCCTGTCCCTTCTGAGCCATTGATAGCTGCACTACAGTCACGGGATTCATCCCACCAAGTTTCAGTAATAGCAACTAGGTCTCAGCTTTCTAACAGCATGGTGGCTTCCAACTCCAGTTTGTTGCCCATGCTGCGTGCATTGGTGTAGAGGCATTTCAGCTGGGTTGTTGGTCGTGTCACCTTCTTAGAGGAACATCCCTTAATTCCTTTGGGGTATTTCACTGGTGTTTCCCTCTTGGCTCCTATTACCTCAGGATCCCTGGCTCATCTCTGAAGACTCTGAGTGTGCTGCAGTGTAGCTTGTATGTCCCAGAGCACCAGGCTGCAGGCCAGCACTAGCACCTCATCCCTCTAACCTTGGTGTGTCATTCCACTGCTTGTCATGGGCAAACCTGATGTTGTCCCCCTGCCCCTTTGAACCTTGTTCAAAGCTTGGTCAACGAGCCCCACCAGCTTGTGAGCAAAGACCCTCTTCCTCCTTTCAGAAAGGTGAATCCCATCTGATGCTAGAAAACCTGGTGCCATGTAGGCCATCCCATTATTGAATAGGATTATAGGACTAGGGTTGGTCTGAAGCAAAACCTATGAAATATATATAATGTGAATGCCAGGCTCTCAGCACTGTTTCAGTCTACAGAGGGTTTCTATAGAGCCTCATTTCTTTTTAGTATTCACACAGACGTAGCTGAAGAGACTGAAATTCAACCTTCCCCTGGAGATAATTCCCAAAGTATCTCAGCAATTTCTTCAGGACTGCAGCTCAAGGACCTCAGCTGAAATTCTGAAATGATTCACTGCACCTGGGTCTATACAATCATGGTGCCAGTGATCATCTATTATTCTTTTTTATTCTTTTTTTTTGTTAGTTTTTTCCCCTCCATCTTCTGCTGGCACACCTATGGAGGTGATGCACTGCATGGTGCAGATTTTTTGCTCTATGCCTTCCCTGAAGCTGCCAAGGCTCTGTGCAGCAGAACCACTGCAGCTCTGCTGCATTTTGAGCACTGGGCTGCCTCTGTCCTTGCTGTGGAATTCCCAGCACCCTCCCAGTGCATAAGGCTGAACAGATGTCAGACCTTTCAGGGCCTCTTTATGGCAACTCTTGAGTTTTTAGTTTCAGAATGGTGCAGAAATATCTAAGCAACCCTGAAAATGAAACATTTCTGTGAGGAGGAAGGGAAATTGGCAGGAATGGAGTAAGTCTGTCCTTCCTTCATAAAATACTGCCTCCCTATCTTCTAATTTAATTTTTTGTTTCCTACTAGAAGAACAAAAGATTATGGTGCAGTGTTCAGTATGGATTTTTAGGTAACCACTGAACTGACAACCAGATACACAGGAAAGCCTGAGTAACTTATTTACTTTTTTAGTTATTTCATTTTTTGTATACCTGTGAAGACTTCATTTTCTTTCGATTTTTCAGGATTGAGGACACAACTGTATCTATTGTATGGATTGATATTGTATTTTTATTCACAGAGTAAAGCTTTTTTTAGTTGAAAGATTAAAAAGTGCTGTGTAGTTCTGTAGAAAATATAACACTAGAATAATGTTGCCTTGTAGATAGAATATTTGTTGTTAGTAGCGGGAACTAATAACTTTCCAATTTTTATTATTTAGGAATTTTTATTGCAATGTGTTCGGTAATTACAGATGGTCATTGCTTGTGAACCCTGAAAATTCATGCCATGTATTATGTTGTTCTTAGGTAAGTTTACTGCACTTCTGGGAAGAAAATTAGTTTTAGAGGTCATGATCAATCCTATTCCAATAGTAGCAATGCTCCTGAAGATCTGTGGGGTTTCAATCTTTTAGCCTTTGGTAGTCACCAGGAAGCTCTCTTACCTTTTCCTCAATTTAAAACCGCAGTGAGACTAAAAAGAGGCAATGAGAGTAGTTTACTGGCCTACCGAAAATGGATAAAGAAATCATTGGCTGAAATAGTATCAATGGGTGCGATTGACTGAAACAACAGGGGGAGACCTGCAGGTCATCAGCACTTACTTCACCACCAGATGCTACTGAGCTGACCAAGAACTGCAAGTGAGACCAACCAGCAGAGGCAGGACATTGTCCTGCCAGTGGGAAAAGCAGTCAGAGTGGCAGGCAGCCATAATTGCAGATGTTTAACTTAGGTCATCATAAGAGTAGATGATAGACAACATATCTGTATAAGGCTTCCATTGGATGTATCTCAGATTATACTTACGTTGCTTTATCCTGAAGCCTGAAGGAGCTGATACTGAAGAATCAGAAAACTGAAGAGAGTCTATTTTTGGCAAGCAGGATATAGGAACTGACATACTATACTGCTCAGTGATCTGCTTGGTGTCATGTCCTCTCTCTGGGAATAAGCTTGGGACTAAAATGAATGCTATACCAGACAGAAAATCGTTTGCTAGTTTGCAAAGTTTCTTAACTCATATTAGGCAGTAGTTAATTTATCATGTTTATGATTCAAGACAGCACTTTCCCATATACTTTTCTATTAGTATAATTTCATACATGAAGGTTTATCTTAATTTTCAAAGACACTTAGAATGGTATTTCAAATCCTAATTTTCTCTAAATGTATGGCAAAACCACCAAATTTTAATCAAAATTTGATTCTTGCTATGTGTCATGCATTGGTTCTGTTGGTTCTTTGTAATAATTAAGATAGGATTTCTGTTCCTATAGTTCTTAGTGATTTTTTTATATAGATCCTATAGGATTTATTTTCTGATATCTAGTGGCAAATTGTTGGATGAAAGTGGAGACTAGGATAGGAGGAAAGTATTATATTTATGTAAATTATATTAAAGTGGTATAACCAAACTAGTTATCAAACATTGAAAAAATAGAATTTTGAATATATGGCAATATTAGCGGAAGGATTTGCTGCTTTTATGCCCCTTGCAGGTACAGGTTTTGGGCTGTATTAATGGCTTCTGACTGACAAAGGTATTTAAGTGCAATTTCTTGCATGACAGAGAAGGATTTTGCTTGTGTATTGTACACGCAAATGAGAAGAACATCTGCACATCTGCTGTAATACAAGAGTTTCTCTGCAGCTGTGACACATTACAGTGTAGGCTTTTACCTATGATTCTTGGCAAAAATAACTCATGTAACAAGTCCTCATGCGTTAACTTTTCGCTATTAGCAATTTCTCACAGAGTCTCACATGTAACTGTTTACCTACGTTAAGACTCTAAAGGACATGGGTAAACAGCGTGCTTTGCTATGATGCAGCCAGGGTTGTGTTAAGCACATTTCCAATTCATGCCCACCATTGGCAAAAATGAAAATTTAAAATATCTTTTGGAACATAGCTATTATTTTCCCTTTATTTTTCACCACTACCTAGCTTTTTCCCTTTCCCCCTCCTCAACCTGCCTACCAAACTAACCCCCCTGATACATTTGACTGTGGATCTTTGATACGGTAATATGCTGTACTAAGGAAAGTTTTCTGAAAGGGGAAATGAAAGATGGGTATCCATGACAGCAGACTTGCAACTGAAAAGTGTAGTTTATGATGTATAGAAGTTGGGATGAGAATAAGCTGTGTGCCAGCGAAACAGCAGAGGGTGACTGCAGAGGTAGCTTGACTTTTCATTTATTTTTTGTGTTGGTTTGATTCCAGACTGCTGTACAGAACAGAGCACTTTACTATGAAGGACTTTCATGTATAAATCCACAGAAAAATCAAAGTTCTTCATTAAGATTATGTTACCTTTGTGCTTGGTAACATCAGACGTGGAGTGCCATCTGTTTGGTTTAAATGAAAAATAAAAAATATTCGTCTTTTTTAAACATGCAATTTTCAGGTTTGCTCAATTCTTCATTTGTTTCATGAAGAGATATAAGTAATTATATCATTTACTTTATTCATACTTTCCTTTTACTTATTCATTATGTCTTTTTAGACTCTTTCTTTAGAGATTTCAGGCTTCTCCCCTAAATAAAAAAATCTTAGCCTTCAAAATCTCTGTATCAGTACTCTTTCCTTTTCATCTCTTTCTCCACACTGTCTTTATTTTACATTGTGGTTTGTCCCAGAGGAGTGTTTTCACTGATACATGCACATCAAGAGGGTTTTTCCTCCCCTTCAGTGGTCATACTGAGTTTTTAATTCTAGACAAAGCGTTTCATATGGTTCTTTCCAGTGTGCATCTATTAGGCTTGGCAGTACTGTATTCCATCTGCCATTGTTTCCCCTTTCATTGAGCTCTTTTAAGCGACCTGGAAGCTCCTTGGCCTGCTTTGGCCTTGATTAATCCAAGACTTGTTGTGTCACTTTTAAACATTTCCATCTTATTGTTAGTCCCATTTCCAGATGATTAATAAATAGATTAGATACTCCTACCCAAGTAAAGAACCTGGGGCACCCTGCTGTTAACCTTTAGCCACATGGAGCAGTGACCATTAATAAATGTATTCTGCTTGTGTATTCTGCTTTTTGTAGTTGTTTTCTAACCAATGACAATGCTTTACTTCTCACCCTGTAATTACTTAGTTTCTCTAGCATCCTTTTGTGGAAGGCATTCTCAAAGGCTCTTTGAAAGTCCAGAAAAATTGTATCAACCAGTTCTCTCTTGTCTGCTATTTATTAACATACCAAAAGATTTCTAATAGTTAAGGAGATGTACAAGGCATTAAGGTTTCTAACTTTAATCCAAATATTGAACACTTTTATTTTTAACTGGTACCTCAGTTAGTGTATTTATTACTGCAGTAATACGTGTGTGGAGCTGTTTGAATTCTTCGTCGGTTTGCCTCAGTACTTACATGAAGATGACCGCTCTCCTGTATGGTTCAGTATACATGCTGGTTTCAATGTGAGACTGATAATTGTGGGTTGTTTGGTTTTTTTTATTAGTCTTAAATTGCTTTGGGATCCTTGAATAAACATCATCCCATTCTTGGAATACATTGATCTCTTATTTATTGATTTGTTCCAGCCATTCCTCCTATGATATCTGAATTGTCAAAAGCTCCTTATCTTTGTTTGAAAAGGCTGGTATCTCCTCAGTGTTCTCTGAAACAAAAAATGATGTAAAAAATAATTTGTTTTCTCTTCTATATTCTTATCTTGTCCAGTTTCTCCTTTAACTTTTTGGAAGGGTAATCATGATCTGTCTTATAAGAGCCATATATTTGGTACCTAGTTATTCCATATAGTCTCATTTAGCCATCCTACTTCCCTATTAAGATGCGCTTGTCACTGTTTATGCATCTTGAAGAGCATAAGTGTTCTGTGCCAGGTACACTGAGAAATCCACAAATAACTTACACGTTGCAGTCCAAAAAGTAAGCAGGATATTCCTTGTTCAAAGATCTGATTGGGTAGAAGTTTTAATTTAATTTTTATTTCTTTTAACTCTGTGCTGCTTGAAAGGACAAATGTCATGTTTTTCTCAAAGAAAGGGTGCAAAAGTGGGGCTACATGTGCTGCGTCATGCAATAGGGTCAGAGCTTGAAAAGCAGTGACAGGGTAAGCTTACATTCTGATGAGAAATCCAGGACGAAAGAGAATCCTGGATTTTTTTACTGAAATACTGTTTCCAAGTAGCCTTTTCCCCAGGTCTTTTCCTTCCTGAATGTTTTGCAGCATCTGTGCACACAAGTACCTAATTTTCTGAGGTGCTGCTTTTTCAAACCATTGTAATATGTGTGGTTTCTGCACTTATCCCTTCAGAGAAATGAAGAGCTTTTTTTTTTAAAAAAAACACTCCCCGTCCAAAAGAAAAACAGTCTTGGGAATGTGATTCTCCACCATTTGTGTAATCACCCGGCAGCTGGAGAACTCAGTTAAGATGTAGGGAATTTGCCAGTGCATGTTCAGTGCCCTCCACAGCTTGAAGATATTCAGTTACCTCAACATAGTGAAGCAGTACAAATAACAACAAGTGGAAGCTGATGGGTTTTGGATGAGGATTATTTAGCAGTAAGTTGCTCTGTCTTCAATTTTTATTTTTTTTTTTTTTCATCTATACATCCAAATTTCCAGTTATATTTTGCTGTGAACTCTTTTTAGTATAACTACTACTACTAATTCTCAAAGTATTTTGATAGAAAATCTCCAGTCACATCGGTTGAATTATTTTTGATTGCATATATCTCGGATAGCTCCTTCACCTGCTGCTGCAGGAGACACCCCATCCTCCCAGCAAAGAAAGATGTTCTTATGCTACAAGAAGTGTGAAGTAACTACTCAAACTCTCCTAGCTATCCCATTAATGATTTTAGATTTTGGACAGAATAATAGTGGAGTGGTTAGCTTGTTTGAATTCTCATCTGTGCATAGCTATCTCGAGATATGCACTCCCAGAGAACGTTTTAAACCACTAAAGGTTACAGGGTTTGAAAAAATTACCAAAGTTATATATATGCAGCAAAAGACCTAGAGGAAGTTTTGCCTCAGTAGTAGCTTCTTATGGGTCTTCCAGCATACACAAGTGCCTGTTACAAACATCAAAATATGCTCAGAGGCTAGAGGGTACATCTCATTTCCCTCTAGGGATGTTTTATAGTGTTGGAAATAGCATCCATACTCTATTCTACTCTCAAAAGCATCGAACTAGGACGTGCTTAAGAGGATACTCTCAGGAAACAGTGTCCAAGGGAAATTAAGAGAAATGACCGAGCATTCAGAGGTGCTAAACACTCATATCCTGAGTTAGGATACAAATTAGGATCTAATTTCTGTCACGTGAAAAAAGTTAACACAGGAAGAAGTGCTTTTTAATGCACACAAACAGATCAGTGTACTTGGTAGGAAGTAATGTAGTTCTTTTTGAATACAGATCACTAAAATGAAGCAGAATATGAAATATTTATTCAGAATTCTTGATGTTTGTCATTGATAATTCTGGATACTTCTGTAAGATCTTCTTGCTGCCATGGCAAAGCATAGTCTATAGGAGCATCAAAGTTTTTTTTTGTTGTGGCTTTTAAATTTTTTTTCATACAACACAAATAGATGATAAAGACAGGCTACGGGAAAATCATTGCCTTTATTACAAGTAGATAATCTAAAGAGGTTTCTGATACACTAAGCTTAATATTCACAGCCAGATGCAATAGTTACCTTTCTTTACATGACAAAGAACATGCTGTGTACAGACTGGCAGGAGATGAGGTCTCTAGATGGAAGAGAAATCCAGATAGCATGGTGTGCTTTAACTGAACCTGAGCTGCTTGGCTGACTTAGTAGTAGTAATTTGTGCTTGTAAAGAACTCACTTCAAGTTGACATCATATCAGATCTTGCATTCTGCTTGGATGTGATCAGTTGTACCTCCAGGGGCTTGGGTTTTGTGATAAACTATTTCTGCCTTCTGTTTAGCTAGCAAAAGTTGATCGATAGCTGCAGAGGTGTTAAAATAAAAAGTTTATTTCATTTGATTTGCCTTCCTGCTTAAATGACATATTAAAAGTTCTTGCACTCACTGTGTAAGGTAGTGAAAATAGAAATCGTTCCTTCCTTAAACTTTACTTTTCAAAGACCTACTGAAGGTCAAAAGCTTTATCACTCAGTTTTCCTTCTCATGAACAAGTTCTATGTTATTTTCTTCCTTTATGTAATGAGCAAAATATCCATGTACCACCTACCTAGTTA
Source organism: Rhinoptilus africanus (assembly GCA_013400135.1). Lineage (NCBI taxonomy): Eukaryota > Metazoa > Chordata > Aves > Charadriiformes > Glareolidae > Rhinoptilus > Rhinoptilus africanus. Next base: position 310,012 of record VXBO01011373.1, on the reverse strand, counting down.
TGCCATGTTAATGGAAACTCTCTTAACCAAATGTCTTCCAAAAGGCTATCACAGAGAAGTTGAGCACAAATGTTTTGAGCTAGTATTTTAGCCAATAGAAACCTCTCTTCTAAAATGCACTCACAAAGGCATTTTTTTTCTTCTTCTTCTAATAGCCTCCACCATGAACATACTACAGGGTTTATATGTTTAGCGCTCCCTGCATCATTCCTCAGGAAAGCAATCAACTGGCTTAAAATAATCCCTTGTGGTTTCCCACCGTAAAAACTGATGTATTTTGCTTTGTCCGGCCCAGCTGTAAGATGTTTCCATGTACAAGATGTTCCCGTGTGCTGGCAGTCACAGGCAGCTGAAGCAGTTCCTTGAGATCATTGGCAGCAAGAATAAAATAGCAGCAGCTCATGGTTTTGCTGGTGGCTGTCACCAAGATCAAGATCCAATAGAGAGCATTTTGTATTGGAGAAAAGGGTTAACTCAGGGTTTTTTGAGCAGAATAACTGTTTTCTGTACATAGCGCCTATTTTTCTAAGTTCTTTTCCACTAAATCAACACAATTAGCATTAAAAGCATAAGATAAGCTCCCTGTGTCCAGAAGGGAAATCGGTCAGGTCTCCCTAGGGAATAGCTGTTCTGGAAACATGCCTGCCTGTTTTAACTACAGGGTTTGTTGGTTTTTTTTTTTACAAACAGAAGATGATGTGTTTTCATGCATCTTTTAACTTCTAAAATGCACAAACTGCACTGCACTTGAGGACATTAAAACTGCATCTGGATGGAACATCTGCATAAAAAGTCAGAATTCAATGCACATTAAAATAGCAATGTTGTGAAGCTCTCAAATGTTTCTAAACTGAAAACTTGACAGGCTGTTACAGTAAATTTAGACCAACTACAATTTGGTGTTTTCTCTTTGTAATATCTGCAATATTCTATTTGTGTAATGGAGCTTCCAAGAAAATATTTTAAAAATCTTAAAAAAAACCCTGGATATCTTTACTAAATGAAAAAATAAACCCAACATGTTAGGTACAGTATATCGTGAAGCTTGTCTTCTGTCTTGTGCAAATATGGGATCCAAGAATTTCTCAGATCTAGGGGATCAAGTGTGTTTATTTCAGCCTTTATGAGGGTTAGTGAAGGTCTATTAATTTTGTAGGTTTCCATTAACCCCCATGGATTTAATTCTCAGGTCAGTTTTCTCAAAAAAAGTAAAATATTTAGCTAACAGAGAAACATTATCTTTATTTTTGAGCACTTGTGTGCTATAAAAAAAGTTAAGACCACCTTCTCAAAGATTAGATTTTCTATATTATACCGAAGAGTGTAACCTGCAGATGAATGATACTCTCCTACTCTAATTTGCATTTAAGGCTACTACATGCTTTAGGACGGTAATTAAAAAAACCCAACCTATGTTTTCTTAACATAAACCAGCAATAGAGCAGTGTCCTTTTGAAAGGTCTGAGTGCGGTAAAACATAAAAATACAAGTGTTGTCAATTAAATCACTTTTAAATTCTATGTATGAACGGGAATTACAAACAAATAATGTGTTCCTTCAGTACTTAGCACTCCAGCCTAAGAGACGCTGATCACTCATAGAGTAATTAGATTTGCTAACAGGAAAGTGGGTTGAAGTACTGGCATTTGATAAGAGATTTGTAAGTTACCTTTTTTCATACTGAAATTTGTTAGTAAGTGGGATTTTTCCAAGCTGACCTTCACAATTGTGTTCCGGCTATGTATTTATCTTGGAGCTGAAGATGATCTAGTAAGTTAAAAGTTATATTTAGCTTGGAGGTGTTTTCCCTTGTCTCAAAAAAAAAAACCCAACAAAACCAAAAACAAACCCCCAAAACAAACTAAAAGCAAACAAACAAACAAAAAAAGTGCTACCAGACATTCCTGAATTATATTTGTCTCCCTGTTGGAGAGCTAAATCATGACCTCTCTGTGAAGTCTGAATAAACAAGCTTTAGGAAGATTTTTTCCAGGATTTGAAGGGATTGAAAAAAATCCCCTTATGGACATCAGAGCACTTGGGATATATATGTCATTTTAGCAACTTTTGTTGTTCGAGAGCTAAGTGTCTAGTTAAGCAAGTTAACTTGGCTCCCTACATAGTTAATGGGGAGAAAATGGTTTCTTCTCTTCTCTAAATAGGCATTTAAAATAGATGGGTTGAATTAACCTCTGCAGTTTGTGCACTCTCTCCATTAATTAGAGACAGATTCTTCAGCTCTAACTTTAGTGTCTAAAAGTTAGATTTCAAAGTGCTAGTTAAACTCAGTGTATCAAATGGGGAAAAAACCCCCACATTTCCAGAGTCATCCATCTTCCTCTAACATAGGCATTTGTGACACAGTAAATGAATGTATGAAAGGTGCCTAGGGTGACAGACATCTAAAAAAGATGACAGGTTAGACTAGATAGCTAAAATTAAAAGAGATGAATTTCTCTCCGGTTACTTGGACAGCAAGTTAGCCACAATAACTGCAGATCAGGTGCTTCTGCTCTCTGGGGAAAGTAGGGCTAAGAATCCATCAGGTTATAGATGTGCCGCTGATCTCCCACTGCCTTTTCTCCTGATTTTGTGTGTTAGGAGCAAAGCTATATGGTACTTCAAAATATGTTTGAGGAGTGAAGTGCCTCTGCAGGATGTCTCTGCATCAGAGCCTTCTGCACAGTGGAGGATCTTGAGTGCTCTGCCTTTGGAGGCCTTCCACAGCCATTCTGCAGGATTAGATGACTAAAAGAGGTGGGGCTGTTGTTTGCAACAAGGCTTTGTAAAAGAAAATGCTACATTTTCTAAGCGCCAAGGGATGTAGCTTCAGATATTTTTCCATGCAAAAGCAAGGATTAGAGGATCTAATGAACTGAATTGCTCAAGATGTGCATGTTTCTCCTCATTAGCAAATGATGTTGTTCTGCATAATATTCTTTGTACTTCTCTACTATCCAGTGATTTCCTTTAATCCACACTTAAAAACAAGCTTATCTTTAGCAGCATACTGGATTTCAGTATTATTTTGGGGGGAGAAGATCCTCAACTATTTAGTATCAGTCAGCCATTACTGCCTGGTTTGACTGCAAATCTGTTTCTCTAGGCTTTGGTTTCATGAGTAAATCAATGCAATGTCAAGTAGAATTCAGATTCGCAGCGTGCCAGCTACTATCCTGCAATTGCCTGTACACATGTGCTTGTACTCTGACAGTTTTGAGAGTAGTTCAACAGTACTTATACTAACCACATTGTTAGTATTGTTAAGCAAACATATGGAGATACTGGAAGATATATTAAGAGGTGATTTTTTCCCCCTCTTTTCTCTCCTCCCTCCCTGCTCTCCCCCCTTTTCCAGGGTCACTCCAGAAAAGTGTGGGGCACAAAAAGACAAAACAGACAGTTCTCTCATTGTCTCCAGGCAACTGTACGCAGAAAAAGTGCAGTAAAAAGCTGAATAGTAACAGTGGAATGGGGAACCCCAAATATAAGGTAGAGCTGTAATGGTGAACTTAAGGTCTTCCATCTACAAACCCTTTCTCACCTGGGTAACTGTAATAAGTATGTTATCTTTAAAAGTAATCCTGGTGATCATAAAAGATATTTTATTGGCTTTATTCTATTAATAGCTTTATTCAGTCCCGAACTTGATCTTTTGATTTTCAGTCTCCATATATCTTCTTCCATGAACATATCATCCCTCTTGGGACTATTCTAGTTGAAGCCCGAAATAAAGGAGGAAGAAAGACCAGCAGTTTAGCTATCCCTCTGAATTAAAAACTAGTATGCTTCTCAAAAGCACAAGGTGAGCCAAAATATTTAAAGGTTGTGAAAATTACATGATTTTTATTTACATGATTGTTTTTGCTTTACAAAGGTTTATATTTTTTTGTTTCTCAGAAAGCATGAGGATGAGTACTTGCCTCTTTCTAGTGTGAAAATTATCTCCAAATTACCTCTAAAGAACACAACTTGAGGATGTGACACTTCCAGGAAGAAAAATGCAAGGTTAAGAGTTAGCCTTAATTCAATGTGGTTGACACTACTAAGCATTAATCTTTTTTAGGGAATCTTCAATGAAGCATGTGCATATTAGATTTCCTTCCTTTGCTTGTACTCTGGTTGCTAAGGAGAGGGAATGATAAACATAAGATACATGCCTGATTAATACCACAAACGTAGGCAGCAGGGAGATCAGGCTGAGAACTGTACAGAGCTCTCCGAGAGACAGGAGAATTTCTCATTTATTATATTGAAGTGATGGGAGATATCAAGTTCTAAACATCACAGATGGGATACTTATAAATAAGATTTCTCCAGGTGGTTTCTGTGCTTCTTTGACAATATTTGTCTCTTTTTTTGTCCTTTTCCTGATAATCCAATGTTCCCATCTATCTCCATCTTTGTGCCTTTGTGCTTGAGGTAAAACAGGACCAACTTTCTGTTCAGTAATTTTACTTCTTAGCTAAGCCTCTTCTAACTCTCTGAAATTAACAGCATATTGTGCAGAAAAATGTTTATTCTCAGAGTAATAAGACCTATATTTATACTTAATGCCAAGCAATGGTATGCAGAAAGGTTCTTGCTTATACTTGCTATAACAACCAAGGTCAGCTAACTTCGTTATTTGGTCCCACTGGGGGGTCAGAAGTGGAAAAACATAGAGTGGTCACACCTCCAGGGAGGAGTGATGACAGATGACCCAAAACTGATCAACATTGTATTCCATCCCATCTGACCCAAGCTCAGTATAAAAGCTGCGGCATCCAAGGGTCAACCCTCCTTCTTCAAATGCTGACATCCAAGCAGGACCCTGACTGTTCGTCTGCCTTTGATCCTGATCTGTGTATTCCTGACTCCAGATCTGGAATCCACTTCCCATCCATCACTGAGTCCAGTCTGGGACTTCCCCAGTGCTAGTTGGTGACATCATCGTGGGAGCTTGATATGATTTTGTATATATTGTATCTATTTCATTATTTCCTTTTTATTTTATTATTAATATTCCATTAAAGTACCTTAGTTCCTTTTAAACTTGTGTCTTTATCTCTCCTCCTCCTCTCCTTGGAGCGAGAGGTGGGGAAGAGCATCTGTTGTCTCATCGTTGGTCAGTCTGGCATAAACCCTGACAGTTGCTTACCAATTGGGCTATCTGACTTTTGCATGAACTACAGCCTGTCCCTGACTGAGACTTACATCATCTTTTATTCCATCAAAAGGAAGTTAAACTTCAGCACATGGCGGGGGAAAGTATAAGGCGTAATTAGGCATAATTGTGGTACAATGGGGAATTACAGTAGAGACCAGTGGAAAAGTGGTCACTGTTCCTACATACTCTAGGTGAAAGGAATAAGGAATGAAAATAGTAGACATAGTAGAGGAATTAAAAAAGGAGTAGTGACTTAAATAATATATGCTGAGATGTAGCATGTAGTAGAGGTATACAGGGGTGGTACCCCAATGCTTAGGAAACAGCTAACGAACCTAGGGAGAGGTTTATGTCCATATTGACACATTTGTGTCCATTTATTCCAGTGACTTTGCTATTGCACTTTTGGATCTTTGTATCTCTCTGTACTTTGCATCTTTGTCATAGGCAGGAGTGATGGATAAGGAAGACCTAGAGGAGGGAAAGCAAAGAAGGAAATCCGTGAGAAATGTAAGGAAGTTTTTATCTGTTACCAAGCAGAACAAAACTGAAGGCATCCTTCACATCTCTCAGAGGCAATTTGAAATTCAAGTGTGAGATTTAGCTATCTATAGTAATTTTATTCAGATCCAGCAAATTTCTCAAGAAACTAGGTGAACCTCTGTCTACACAGAGCTAAAGAAACACTTGAAACAGCACAATTCTATGCTTGTATGACTTTTAAAAAGGAAAGAAGCAACATAAATGTAACAGTAGCTGAAAAATAGTAGATTGCATTATGAAACTTTCAGAGCAACACTATACAATTGATTGAAATAATTAGTAACGGCAGCATTGATTATTATAATGCTATACAGAGCACAAAGAATGAACTTAACATTTTAAAGAGAAGCTGGAGTGAGTCTTGAATAGAAAAATCAAGTGATATCAGAACTGAAGAAAAGCTTAACTGTTATATGCTTAAAGCTTAAAGTTTACATGTTATCCTTTTATTTATACGCTGAACTCTGAGCAGAAACAGGACCTCTGCTCCTGAGTTCAGAGGAGAAGGAGCGTTAGCCACAGGGTGTTTTTCTGATTCTGGGAAAATATTGCAGAATGCAAACTGTTCAGAAATGTTATGTTCCAAGTAATTTTTCTTTGTAAGAATAAAATAAATAAATTAAAGAGAACTTGGTAGTCTGGTTTTGAAGATAAGCTTTACTCTGACCCAATCATAAACAAGTGTTGCTATTTGAAGTCTGTGAACACAGAATATGAAATTACTAACTTGCGTAACCAGAACGTATACGGCTTATTGTTCAGTAACTCTGATATCTAACAATGCATGTTACAATAGTTTAACACTGATCATTTGTAACAGAGGCAGTTTAATATCTTGGTGAAAAATAATATTAAAACCCCCTTAAGCTGACCTCTCAGAAGCAAGCAAGCAGCTGAACTCAAGGTGCCTTATCTCCAGTTTTGCTGTCTGCAAGCAGTCAGCTCCTGTTTACTAAATGTGATAGGGAAATAGGGCAGAAATTGCTATGGTATTACTCCATTTTTAAAGTCCCGTGGTCCCTTTGCTATCAACAATGCTACATCACTAGACAAGTGGACTGACATAGGGCAGATTTAAGGCCCTTCAGGTTTCAATTGTACTTCTGAGAAGTTATTTCCTGATTTCTCTTGCACCAAGAACAGAAGATGCACGTATTTTGTGAATGGAACAGATTAGAAAAGAACATGCCAGCCCACTATATCAGTCACAATAAAAAAATCAATACAATCTAGAAAGTATATGCTTTGTTTTGACTATCTGTAAGTCCGGATAATATATGACTGCAGCATAAAAAGCCAAAAGAAATGTCAGATTTTATAACTCAATTTCAGACAAAGAAAGCTTGCTTCAGAATGTATTAGAATCTGTGTCAGAAGAAGCAGTTAAGACACAGAATCACCCTAAGAATGCTACATAATTCCATGGGATTTGTCAAAGAGTTTAGCTTCTGGTTTCCATGAGGTGCAACAAGGTAAAAAGTTTGAATATATTGATGCATCTAATCTATGGAAAGAATCCTTTTACCAGTTAGTCACCTCCTTCAAAAAGACTTAACTACATTGTGACAATTAGGGAATATGTGTGTGGACAACTGGCTGTATTCTGCTGAATCACTGAATATCCTGAGTATATGTACATGGGAGCCACTGTCTGCTATTGGGGTGGTGTCTCACTTCTCAGGAGGAGGACACTGAAGAGTCTTTAAAACCTGATTCCACTGACATAAAAGCATATTAGGGTACCAGGATGGCAGCATTCTGCATGAAGCAATTTTTTCCTTCCCAACTATACGCAATATAGATAGATGTGGAGAAAGGGAGAGAGTCCACGATTCTGAGGGAAAGCCATATCTAGAAAGGAACATCCTAAACTGCTCAGATGTCTATGAATTATAATAAAGCTAAGGTAGGAAAAGAGTGAGGTTTAGATATTTAGAATTTATCTAATTGTGCAGACTACATTTGTTTAAATGAAGAACTTGTGACTTTGTGTCTCTTTGCTATCTTTATTGCCTGTTCTTGAAGGAATGGTGAATGGTCAAGCCACAGGTTTGAACTCTGACTTTGAAGGGACAAACTAAAGCTACCATGGAAGTGGCATTGGTACGGTGTTGGTCAGGGAAGTTGCATGATCTCAGTGCTGGGCTAGGATCTCCTTGTTTTCAGAAAATTTTCCAGGGAATCATAAGAAGAGATGGACCTTTACCAGAGTGAAATATATCAACCTGATAAATGCTCAGCTGGAAAGACCTACTAGAGCTGTGATATGCGTTTAATTTTATGCACAGTGAGTACTTCCTGGAAAGACAAACCAAGACAGTGCATATGTCTTTGTGAGACAGAATCCTGAATTTAAAGTAGCACAGAGCTAGAACCTTGAAAGCATCTCTGCCCATTGTATGTCAGTAAAATCCTCATGTCTGTCAGCATCTTCTTGATTTACAGCTTCAAATATGCTCACTTACCTAGACAGGCTAATAGTGGCAATAAGATGCTCAGTTGGTAGGTATCATGTTAGTCTCAGATCCCCAATATCATTTATCAGATAAATCTGATCATCAAACTGGTACAGATCACAATAGTCACTTCCACCTGAGAGTGCTGTCAGCTAACACAATTGTCTGCACATACATCCATCCCTTAGTTAATTTAAATACTTGAGAAAAACTTTCAAAAAATGCTTGAAAAAATAGCTTCATATCCAAGTAGTTTAGGTTATTGCTAGAGGGTGGAAATTTAGTTCATGTAAGCCAATGAGGCTTTTGTCGATGTGATGTTCCAACTAGCTATTCACAGGTGGCCTGCTATTGTAACAACACTCAAAATAGCATTGGCTTTTTTTAAGCCATAATGATAATTGAAAGTTTGGCACTCAAATACTTCAGCTCATTCAACTTTCAGCTTGCTTGGTGGAGTTAGTTAAAGGAAGCACAATACACTGATCCTTTGGCAATTGCACGGGAGCAGCTTTTGTGGCTCAGGGTAGGCTTTAAAAAGGAAAGCTATACATAGCATAGGCATGTATCCTTTGGAATATCACTTTTCTTACCATGTATGACAATTGCAGCTGAGATTAGCTGGAGTGCCTGTGCTAGCAGAATAACACTAGGAACATTTCTTAGCAAGAGTCTGTGATGCTGCTGAGGCAATACAACACAGGCTGTTGACTCTAAAAATCTTGTTTTTCTTTTTAAGACATCATCTCATCGAAGCTAGGTAAGAGGAATCACATCACGTTGTTTGTATGAAGCTGAGATCTTGAAGTTAATTTGGTTTAAAAAGCTGCTTTTGTCATATAGCTCAGAGAATGTAATAGTTCATGTCTTTTATCAACTACTTTCATTGTCTAGAATATTGTTTTTATATTTAATTGGATGAACTTTAACAGCATTTAGAGAGAAATACATTAAAAAGATAGAATTTAATTTAGAATGGGATTTTTCTCAATTGAAATCAATAGGAATATTAGGTTTCTTATCTCTGGGAGCAAAACTGGGCCACAGAGAGACCATTTTTATCCCAGAAAATGTGAGACACCACTTTTTTTTGGCAACTATAGCCTAGCCATTCGTCTTGGATAAGTTTTTCTAAAATAACTTAAAACATTTTTTCTAGAAAGAGAAATAGACTTCCAAATCTGACCCTCTACACAGCTGAACCTTGGCTAATAATTTGTTTCAGTTTATAGGTGAATAGATATCGTTTCTAAACTAGATTGTGTTAGTTTTGTGAACTGACTTTAAATTAGTGCAGATGAGAACGTAATAATGAGGGCAGCGAGAATTCATGCTGTTGAAAAATGGGTTAGCCAGTGCTACAAATCTGCTTCCCAGGAAAATGGCCAAGTGGAACCTTCAAAAGGTCTTATTTTTGCTTGCCTTCAGTCAGGAGACGGAATGAATTTAAAGTGTGAATCAGACAATTTGTAGGTTACTGAAAAATGTGAACAAATTTGTATCTAGGAGCCAAAGTTAGTCGATGAAACCTGAAAGACCATTTGAAATGAGCTCATTCTGGTTTCACTTTGAGCTTTGTCTTTTGAGTAGTCTTCACAGATGCAAGTATTTTTTTTCCAAAACCTTGCTACCAAATATTTACCTGGGCAGGAGGAGAAGGCCACATGGATTGTGATCAAGAGTGATTCAAATAAAGTGGAGTTAGGAAATGTTTGGCGAATTGTACTGGGTGAGGCAAAAGCATCACATGAGACTTGGAAGAAAGTGGAAAACCTGGTGCGACTTCTCCTAAAAGGTGTTGGATACTTCTATCCTGTACATACATGTATTTCAGGTCTAATACAATTGAAATGTAGTGTTATGCTAGGCTAGAGGTTAAGGAAAAAGTGGGAAACTTCATAATAAAGCTGGAAATAAAATAAGAAGAGTTTGACTATAAATTTAGAGCTAGCTGTAAAAGAGAAAAAAGTCCATAATCTATGTGTTTATCAGGGACAACAGAACAGAGGAGACAGAAATTGAACATCTACATAATTTATCTTTAAAAATCCTAAAAACCTATTTTCTTCAAAAGCAGTTCTCCACTACAATATCCTGCATAAGTCCACATTTCCAAAGCAGTAAGTGTGACTTTGGGAACCTTTGTGGATTCCCCCCATCCTGTTGTACCCTCAAGAAGTCTGGTTTTTCAAAGGTTGAGCTCCACTTCTATAACCAATATGAAGTACTTTCTAAGCATGGAATTTTGTTCAAATAGAGAAAATTTCATGCTTTGTGGAAAAATACTTTAGCTTCATTGTAGCTACTCTGTACTTGCCATCAATTTTATGGTACTTGGATGAATATCTGCTCTCAGAGAGATTGACCAAAAAGATCCCAAGGCAGAAAGTAGGTTGAATTTGGTCTTTTCTATACTCTGTATAGAAAAAAAGATTTTAAAAAAATATAAATATCATTATCAGTCCTTTTCTATGAATATTCTCACCAACAGCTTGTCTTGACTGCTTAGATAGCTCTGAAAAAAAAATCTAGATGTCTTTTTTGAGTCTTTAGAGATTTTGTGTCGTTCAATTTATCTCTGTAGTAGTCCAAAGGAATGGAAATTGCATTTGAGAATTCAGCCTCAGGCTTTTCCGGATGTATCAGCTTTTTCCTATTCGCTCATTCCAGCACCCATGAGTCAGGGCACCAAATGTTCCCAGAGAGGCTGCTTCCAGTGCCTAGCTGAAGTTGCAAGCAGTTAGTCACAGATGAAAGAGGCATGGATGACTATCTGTATGGCATCAGAAAAAATACCATGGAGATATCTGTTTCAGCTGAATAACACCTGGCTGAGATATTTACAGGCATAAGCAGCCTTATTGTGTGTGAAAATGGGAAGGAACTTTCCCACCATGAGGCGCTGGGGGAGTGGGCAATGTAAAGATAGCAAGAATGATCTGTATGCAGAAGCTAGACTGAAATAAATGAAGAGTGGAGAAAATATTAAACCACTTGTAGTCTTTGAAGGTATATTCATTCCACTGACAAATTATGAGCAGTTGTTAGATTTCTTTAAATCAAATTATGATTCATATAATTATTGTATTATGATTATCTTTATTAAAGGACTCAACATTTTGTAAAGGTTTCTCACAAATAAAAGGGAAATTAAACATGAAAAATTAATTTTGAAGGGAACTGCTACATTCAATATTCAAATGAATTCAGTCTTTGTTTGGCATTCTCTCAGGATTTTTTCTGAATGGAAGATTATGCATTCTGACTTTTCCAATTTCATTGAAACTTTTTGCAGACATAATCTGTGATACATGAACACCCAAGATTCAAAGACTCATAGACAGGAAGAATTTGCTATAAAAAGAAAAAATCCAACCTATTCTAATTACTGAGATAATTAGAATATTCTTGCAGTGATTTTATTTATTTGTTTGGTTGGTTTTACTTCAGTTTCTTTCATGGAAATATCTAAAATATTTGGGTTTGTCAGCTTCAAAAAAAACCAACTTGCTGTATGTATTTTGTTATCTGGGAGAAGTAATTGAATAATGCTCAAGCAAACAACAGTAATAAAGCAGAGAGAGAAAGAAGAGCTATCAGTTTTTAAATCAGTGAATAGTAGAGCTTGCATCATTAAGCATGCATTATTCCTGCACAGGTTGTCCATGTTACAACTACTTTGGCAAAGAACTAAGAAATGGAGAAATGTTGTTTAGGAAGGTTAATTGGCAATATCACATTTATAACTAGTTTTAAAACCAGCTATGTCTCCTAAGTAATGTCAGTATTTTATATTTCTGAACTCGTCTGTAATCTAGAATTTTTTCTTATTACTGGGAGCGTTCAGGACATGACTATATTTTTCTCTATATGTGGCTCAAGAGTTGCTTTATTTAGGGTACTTATGAAGGCTGAAGCCCCCCACTCCATGTAAGTACCACCTACTCTGTCACATGCTTTCCCTCATCATGAAATGCAGTTGCACGTAATGAGTGCCTACAAACTGCTTTATTCCTCCATGTACCATTCAGCTGAAAAATGTGTCCACCCTCTTCCACATTTTATATTGCAAGAAAATAAAATGTCAAAGTGTCTGATTCTACATTATAGCCTACAGTGATATTTACTTGGTGAAAGCCCACAAAGCAGAGGCAACACTATCAGCTCTCATCCCTAAACCTGAAAATAGTCGCCAAGACTCTGTATAGAAAATCAGACAGCTGAAACAAAGGACAGAGTTAACCATGTTGGTGTAGAATAGCATTAGCTAACTAGGTTGTGATTTACACTAACCACAGTGCTGAGTTCTGGTGTGTTGAAGTCAGGCAAGATGAAAATTTGACCGAGGTATGGCTGAAAATCTTTCTCTTTGATATGTCAGGGCTGTCCATGCCTGTGGAGAAGGAATTCTGAACCCAAAAGTCATGCCCTGAATTTTGTGGCATATGACCTTCTTTCTTCAGCAGTGAGGCAGCTCTTCATTCAGGAGGTAGAGGTTCTTGACTGACTTCACCTTAAGTGATCTTCTCCTGTGACTTAACCACCAAGGTAAGCATTTCTATAAATGACTATTTCTTAGCCCCTCTGTTAGTTCTAGACTACAATGCAAGCAGAAATATAAAATTCCTAGACCCACATGGCAATGAGCCAAGAGATGCTTTACCCTGAAGTCTGCATTTTTCAGTTTTGATTGGGATTTTCCTCCTTTTGGTCTTATGGGTTTCCCATTTTTGACTATACTGTGTTCTGTAGCATACTACTTGGCACTGTCCTGGAAAATAATGGCCATAAATTCAACCTCCTCAAAATTCTGTGAGGTTAGGCACCAGTCTCCATTTTCTCAGCAAATCTTATCACCAGAAGGCTAACCCATAATAAAGGGGTAGTAGGACCATGGTATCTTTCAGTTATCTGTGTAATCTTACTGATTTATTTTGGTATAAGCTAAACTATCAATACAAATTGTTTAGATGGATGGATGTAGTGGGTGGATATTTGGGTAGGTGAATGTTTGGGTGTATGTTTTCTTTCAGGAAGATGGGAACTTTATTGAGTTTGAGTAATAGCACAACTTTAGCCAAGTAGAGAACTTTTACAGAAAACTGCAGATTTTGAATCTCTTGCAAAACTAAGTAGGTATTCTTGAATTAGTTTTCAGAAAAGAATCATCTGAGTTGCATGAAACTTGCAGCCTGGATTAGCCTTTCCATGGAGAGGTATGTCGGGTGTGGTTAAAGACAATAGTTCTATAAATGACTGTAAAATTCTGTCAGATAATAACTGGAGTCCAGTTTAAACCACGTAAGTCTGTAAAAGCCAGAACTGATTGATTTTGACTACGTTATTTAGTTGACATTTATAATCAAATAGTCATTTTCTTATAATCTGTATAAAGATTGTTTTTTCATTCATACAGTAAATTACTAAAAGAAATGATTTAACTGTCTTATTCAATTCTGAATTTATAATTGAGTAATACCTTGGTTCTTTAATTTACTATAAATAAAAAAATAATTTTAGTAGTATATTTCCAGATTTTTTATTTAAATTAATGTTTTGTGAAAGGGACAGCAAGCAACAACATTAAAGAATCTCCCAGGATTTCAATGGGTGTAAAACCTAGCTGACTTAAAGGCCTGATCAAATGTCTCTTATGAATCGTTGTTTTCATGTAAATTATATGGATTAGAGAGAGATGACTTGTCAGATATCGAAATCAAATTTGTATTTGGATGAAAAGTTAGAAGCACAGGTGATCTTAATTTACCACTCATATATATCAGATTTTAGGAGATGTCATAATGTGAGAGTGAAAAAAAAAGTCAGTGGGAAGAAATAGGAACAGGAAGGAGGGATTTATGATCTATGATAGCTGTTTAAGTTGTAACTTTCTGCAGGTCTCTATTACTTAAACTGATTATAAAGACAGTCTAAATGTCTATCTAAATGTAAAAATCAATTGTTGACACTCAAAAAGAAATTAGATGAATCCATCTCAAAAAGTTGCTTTTGGTTTTTGTTTTTGGGGTTTTCATGCTGCTTTTTTTTTTTTTTTTTTTTTTTTAATTTACTTCATTGGTCATGGGACTTGTCATTCACAAATACTTTAATACTTTAGTTCTGACCCAGATTACTCTTTTGAAGTGAATCTCCTGATTCACCTTTGGTTCACACTACTGGGTGGCCTCAGACCATGTGAACCATATTTCTTTGGGATGAAATTCAACTGGAAGATGTGCTTCTACTGCTAATAGGCATTCAGTCTGTGCAACTAGGGTAAACCTACTCGGAAATCCTTGTCCCCCAAAACATATATACTTTGTGCATCAGAACATCAGCACCAAATGCTTCAATCCATAAATTCACCCAGATTGGGCTGCACTAATTACTACAGAAAACCTCAAAGATCGCTTCTTATTGGTCCTACAGACAGTACAGATAGTGCAGATAACCTATGAAGGCAAAGAGAGGTGATGGTAATATGACACCGAAAAAAACGAATGTAGGAATTTTTACTATGACACCACAAAACCGAGTGCCAGAAAGGGAGTCAGGGGAAGAAGAGCGCCTGACCTGGCCAAACAAATACACAAATAAAAAATAAAATACTTGTAGTATTTTATTAAAAAAAAAAAACATCCCACCATATAGCTACTATTCTTTTTTTGGTAATTTTTGCTGGAAATGTTAAGCAAAATCAAATTTAGAAAAAAACAAGCCCAAAACTGCTCACTAAAGTAGTGTTTTTATGTTAGTAATTAATTTTTTTTTGTGAAAAGTAACGCTTGAATCTGCTTAATTGGAAATTCATGAAAAGGCTGATCCTCCTGCTGAAACAGAAGTACAGAAAGAATGATACAAATATAATAGAATTTCATAAATACTTTCCATCAGTTATATTTATGAGTAATGTATAACATATATGTAATTTAAAGCTGAGTGGCACCACATTTTGAACTACAGTTTTTCCAGCCCTTTTATATAAGAGAAAGTTGGTTATTGATTAGGATATAAAGGAAATTAAATGTAGAAAAGGAAAAACTCTATAAATTACCAGGGTACAACTTAATTTGCGAATGCCCATTTAGGTTTCAAAGTTGTTAAGTGGTCCTACACTACAAAACTGACTATCAAGCTTAGGACTGTGGACAGGGCTGTGATACCTGTGCTTTTGGTGGGCTGAACTCAGCTGAGAGCATCCCCCACCACTGGGACTTGCATCTGTTTTGATTAAAACCACAGTCTCTGCCTGGTGTCTGGGTTCAGCCTCCTACAGATATCCTCCTTAACCAGACAGACCTAACAGCTTTTGTTACCTGTAAACTCATTTCCTCTGAGACCTGTGATGACTCAGGTATGCTTTCAGTGACAAGTCATTATTTATTTTTGCATCCGCCCACAGGCTGCAAAAATGTGGAGCACACAGGATAAAATTTAACAAGAGACCAAATTATAAATTTCCTTAATTTAACTCAGTTCTTTATGATTTGCTTTCTGCTTTGATCTGGAAGAGACAGACTGCTTCATGCTGTCCATGTGTGTGATTATGTCTGCCTTGTATTTTAGTTCAGTTTTATCCTTGCACAAAAACAAACAAGACAGAGAAAACCTAAAATAAAAACAAAAAACCACCACTCTAGAGAGTGCATTAATTTTGAACCAGAGAAAGACTAAAAAGCCACAGCTCCTTACCAGCAATTTATGCCATAAAGATGGCAATAGTGGGCAAAACATTTACTGCACATCAAATGGTTCCTGACATGAGAAATGGCCAGATACCTTTCCCCTTCAGAGGAGCTGACAGAGTTTTGGAGGCAACTTCCATTTTCACCCCTATTGTGTTCTTCCCAGCACCAGTTATGTCCTGGAAATGTCCAGTCAGGTATGGAACAGTGGCAAGACAACGCTAGCATTTTAAAACACATGGGACTGACCAGAATGCTTTTTTGAATTCTAAAGTTTGAGCATGGTTTTTTGAGTTCGTCTTTGTATAGTAGTCCAGTTTACTACATTTATTTGAACAGTTTTTACCCATTGAGAAGAATATTGATGAAGAAATGTGAAAAGGGGCTTTGAAGGAAAACAGGTACAGTAAAACCTGTAAAATAAAATTAATGCAGTAGGGTTTCCTGTGTTATATTACCTTTATTTAATATTCTTATATAACTACAAAAGTAAATCCTTTGAAAGTTGTATCCCTACTGACAGCTTCCCTGCTATTTTATGGCAGCATCCACTATAGTTAATGGTCTATCACAGCTTCTACTATAAGTTCTGATTTTTCAAGGCTTTATTGTAGCAACAAAACTGTTAGAAGGGGATTTCATCCTGTGAGAGTCTGGAAAACGAATTTTAGTTTAAATTGGTTTAGCCATCTCTAAATTAGGGGCAAAGAGGTTTTTTTTTTCATTTTTCAGGTTTTATCCATTTTTTTTCTTTAAAAGCCAATTTCTTTTCTATTGTAAACTGACATCATTCTTGTGAAGGTGGAAAAAGAAGCAGAAGTTTGGCTTCTGTCTAGAATATCTGTCTTGATAATCAAACAAGGAATTATTTTATTGCTTTCAATGCACTGCAGACCTGAGTCTGCAGGTATACACTTGGGCCATTTTTCAAACAGATACCCAGCAGTGGGAGAAGTTTATAATGTGTGAAGGAGATGCATAGGTGCTCTGCATGGCAAAGCCCATGACCAGTTCCTGATATACTAATTGTGGTATCTGAGTCACTCTGCTCTTCAATTTACATCTGCAGCACCTAAATGCTATTAAAGCTTCTTCCCCCCTTTTTCAAATCTAACAAACTGTCATCCAAGAAATTCTCTATTTTCCTTCCTGCACAGCCAAAAAAATACAATGAGGAGACCAGGTGTTGTGCTAAATCCCTCATGCATGTGCCACTGAAGACTGCGTAGAGACAGAGCTCTCTCCTGGGTACCCTGTTGTAATGTCAGACTCTGATTTACTTGACTACCCCCACAAGAGTTGTGTCAAAATTACAGCACATCATTTGATAAAAAGCCACCCGTAATATTTTTTTTCTTTGCATAAACAATAAAAAAACCAGAAGGGTGAAAATATGACACCTACACAAAGTCAATGTTAATCTGCTCTTCAGGACAGAGAAACAGCAACATCTGACCATGCTGTAGCAAGACAATCTAAAATTTTCAAACAAGGACACTAGAATAATCCTGAGCTACTTCTTTTGACCTGTTGTTGCATATATAAATCCATAATTTAGAAAAAGACATTTAGAGAATGAATCTGTAACATAAAAATAATTTCTACCCTTAAAAACAGTAAGAATTTTAATTTTTTTTTTCAGCAAGGTTAAATAATTGATTTTACAATGTACAGGATTTGACCTATAATTTTAAAGAACATCATAACAGATAGGAAGATTCAATGTTCATATTCAATATTAGAAAATGAAAGTGTTTTATGTAATTTGTTCACCCACGGGAAAATGTAAGTCTATGACATTCATAACTTATTTGTTTCTGCACTAATGGAGGAGTCTGATGGAGATCTGTGCTCTTTCAAAGTCCACCTTTCCACTGTGTGTCATTGTTACAAATAGGGTTTTACAGAATGCAATGACCAGTTGCAACTTGTTCCTGCAGTGATATTGCCTCAGCTTGTTGAGATATGGTGGGCTTCTGAAGGGTAGAGGAAAGGTCTTAATTCATCCTATTTTATGAAAACTTTTAAAAGAAGTGAAACTTTTTTTGATTGCTTACCTGTTCCTTTTTAACATCACTTCTAGGCTTTGTAAGTGTCTCATGAAAATATTTAGAAGTGTCTTGTAGTGAAATGATAACACAGCAATCCTCTTTGTCAAAGGATATAGAATGAAAAGTGAAAAAAAAAAGAAAAAAAGAAAAAAATATAAGCTATGACTGAAGTTTATATAAATATGTCTATATACAGTACGCAGACCTTTCTCTCAAATCTGTGTATATAGAATCATAGAATTGGCTAGGTTGGAAGGGACCTTTAGATCATCTAGTCCAACCAATACAGTAATTTGATTATCTTTTGATAACGTTCTTTCATTTCCAAGTGGTGTTATTGATTTTTATGGTGCGTTATAATCTACAGTTTTGCTTATAGAATTTTATTTTGAAAGTTTACTTTTTTATTGCAGTTAATATGTAGTTACAGATTGTTGTAATAAAACAAAGCTACCCAAAACATTTCCTGACCGGATCCTCTTGAAGCAGTCTATTACATTACAGTTAAGTTTTTGTCTGTCTTTCCCTCCTTTTAGTACAATAGTCTGAGGAAAGCAATTACCTGGCTGTGAAACATATTTCTTGAACAGCAGGATCTGGCTCAGTGGCTTACTTCTTATATCTACAGAACTATTCTGGCAACAATGGCAAGATGGAAAATAGGTGACCCTTTAGCATCTGCCTTTACTAGTAAAAATGTTGATTGTTTTTGCCTAAAGGCTTTTTTTTCTTTTTTAGGAAGGTGGTGGAGTACTTTATTTATGATTTACATTAATTTCTCATGTCCATATGATGTTAAATCACAAAGTGTCTAGATATTCATTAAATGTGTGCTTGTAGATATGTTTGCGAAAGGGAGAAAAAATATGACTTCAGAAGGACAAATATATGTTGAAATGCCTTTAAATAAGGATGTACCTTTTTACTTTAAGAACATACATAAATGTTGAGGGCTTGATTTGTTGACAAATAAAAATTTCTTCTGCAGATGGGTTGATAAACAGGGATTCACTTTTGGTAAGTTCAGAGACGGAAAAGCTTGCTTTTTGTTTTGTTTTGTTTTGTTTTGTTTTGTTTTGTTTTCTGGAGCAAAATACAAAAGCTTTCTTCTCACCAAAACTTTTCACCTGTGACAGTAAAATGTGTTCTGTTCCCTGCTTTTAAGGCATAGGGATTGGTAAAGGAGCCATTCTCTGCAATGTTCAAGTAAAGGGATGTATTCTCCCTGTTTATAAGGACATATTAAAGACCCTGCAGGTGGTTGCATCCAAAGTTTTTAGGGTTTTGCTACCTGCGTAGGGGAATTCCTGGATGAAGATCTGATAAGCATAATTAAACATGTCCTGATATTTTCATTTATAAAGTAATTTTACTTTCAAATCAGTTCCAGCATGGATCTCAAAAATCTCGAAAATAGTAGGTTGCTAATCAAACACACCACTGGATAAGGAAGGTAAAGGAGCTGTCTATGTGATTAATAAGTGAAGAATTTCAGGAAGTGTAGGGAAGCAACCGTATTTTTTTGTTCCATTTGCCTTCATGTTGTGTGATAAAATAGTTTATAAATGAAATAATTTGCTCAATATTTTTGCATTTATCTCTTTATAATAGAGTAATCCAAAGGACATGCACCTGAAGCTGCAAATGGCATACTACATCCCAGTGGATTATAGTGTGATAAAGATATCCAAGCAGTGGTAAATAAAATAATGTATATAATTTATTACGAGAGAAGAGCTATCTAATATTGGAAATCAGAGATTTATGTGCTCTTAAGTTATTAATAATGATAATAAGAGTGATTTTGATGCATCATACTAGTTTAAAGCTGTCCAGCTGAGCAAATCAGATATGAACTAAAAACTAGAAAGAGTCCTGTGACTGGAACTTGAAATGTAACTAGTTCTGTAGTATCCCAGTGAAAGAACTTAAAACCTGATATTTGATTATCTATATCCCATCAACAGGGGCCTAGAGTCTGAAATACCTTTGGAAGAATGTAAATCTAGAAGATACGATACTATATGATAAGGTATGATATGTATGATATGCTATGACACCTCCATAAACATGAGCTAGGTTGTGCCTATGGGAACAGAGAGATCTTCCCAGTTATTAAGATCCATAACACATAGTCCAGGGTTATTTTATTTGGAAGTACAGTATACACCACCATTGTACTTCCCATTCCTGCACCTTGGGTTAAACTGGAAGAAAGCCTGGGAGTGGGTGGAAGGTGAGTTCCCTTGCACCACAGGTGATGTTCCACCTGGCCCCTAATCTGGATGTAACTATAGATGCCTGAGGGAATGTTTGAATCCCACAGAAGTATGACTTTTTCCAACAATATGAGGTGATCTAATGGAAAATGCTGAAAATCTTGCCTCTCACGTCATCACAAGCATTTACATCAGTTGTTCTTTTTTTCATTGGTAAGAGATGCTCAGTTTGGAGCACAGAGCCTCTTTATTATTCACAGTTAACACCTGCCTTAATAGAGCTGTGTAGAGTCACCAGCTCCCACCAGGCGTGACTGCATTTGCCCCTTCTCCTTTCCTTCATCTAGGCAAAAGACCTCATGCCTCCAGCCTGATTTTTTTTAATTTTTTTTTTTTTTAAAGATGCTGCACCTGCACTCTAAATAGCAGGACACCTAAAATCCCGATCAGTGCCCCACACTGCTTGACACACACACACACTCACCCCCGCTCTGGTCCCTTACACATTAAGGGAGCAGTTGAGCCATGATAGGGAAGAAAGCAAGGAACAGCCTCCACAGAGGAATATTTAAAGATATTCAAGGCTATGTTACAAGCACTCAGGTACCCCTGAAGTTTAAAAAGTCAAAAATCCAGACATGCCATCTCGCTTTTTCTCTTTTTGGAGTCTGATTTTTAACAGCATTCAGGCTGGACATGCTTTATAAGTGAGAAAAGTTGCCCATCTAGTTCCCTTATATTCAGTTTCTGTCTCCTTTGGCCACATTTTTAGCTGACCATAGTCAAGCTACAAAAGCATCTGTCATTACCTCAGTGTTGAGATTCCCCCCATTTCACGTGCTTTGCCCATTCTAAAAGTGTTTGCCGTTAAAAATCATCCACACTTTCCTTTTCTCACCTTCCTTTAATTACTTTTGGATTTTGCCAAATAAGTTCTCTCCTGCATACCTCTGTTCATATTCGTATGAATTTCGTTTATGTTCATGGGCTGGACACCTCTTTTTGCTTAACCTTGTGAGATATCTCAAGTGAGAAGCAGGGAATTCTCTAAGAGAGTCAGTGTTTAAACCTCAATTTACCTTTATTGAAATTCACAGCATTTTCCCTTGAAAATTCTCTTCCAGCTCTCCTTCTGTGGCATTCAGTGTCATATAAAACCTGATATTAGTTTGGTGTGCTTGCCTGGTTTCCTTAGAAACCTTTCTGAGTGATTGCCTGTAAAGGAAATTATCATCCCACATTTAGGAAGGTACAGTTACAACTGAATAATGTTTTGACAGAATTATCAAAATTAAATTGCACACCTTACTTTAGCACCACATCTGAATTAGCCTAATTTATATTTTCAAATCCTAAATGCCTTCTCTTCAATTTTGAGCCACAAATCAATGTCCATCATGTTTAGAAAGTCATCAGATGCAGAAAGGTCATGGCTAATCTAGGCACTGAAGCATTATATGCAGTAATTTCATTTTGTAAATCTGATTGGTTTAGAGTCTTTTTAAGTGACAAACCAGACATTTGCATCAGACTCAGGAAATGTTATTATATCAGCTTTAAATTTTGCTACCAGCCTTTATTTCAGCAGCACACAATGCGCCAAAAGTTACGCTGCGTCAGAATTTGGTCTCCAGCGCAGTGTCAAGAATTACTTGGGGATGTTAAAGCTTTGATTCTGATTTGTAATGGACGAGTTCACTTGCATGGACTAGCAGTAGTCGGAGCCTTCAGGTGCCACAGGTCTTGCAAGGAATTTGGATACGAAATGGAACCATTTGTTTTACCCAGTTTGCTCAGGAGCATCCGTTGCTTTATTACTGCATTTGCAGCCCTGTGTATGGAAATGCGTGTGCCTTGTGTCACTGTACTACTGACACTATAGTGTTGCAGGACTGGCCCTAGCTGATGTTTCTTAGTTTTTTTGCTAAATGCCTTAAATACACAGTTTTTATTGAAGAATATCATACATGATATATATTAAGACAAATAAGATCATATTCTCTTTATTACATAATGTTAACATATATGATAAACTGAATGACATTTGTTGCAATTAGTCACAGCCACGAACTCTTCACTCAAAATAGTCCAATACATTGTTCATCTTTCAAAACTAACAATGGTCTCTAAGGCACTGCTTTCCACAAAACTGTAGTGTAGACATCTTTTATCCAGGTATTATTAGATGTGTATACTGAAAAGTAATGTTCCTGGATTTTCTGCTGGAAATTAAATGAGCTGAGCATTTCTGGTTTCAGATCAAGTCTGAAACTAGTGGTCATATTAATGTATAATCATTCCCTTTTATTTTTTTTCTCCTCCATATTTTATTTGTAAGGAAAACATGGAAATGATGCAGTCTCATATATACTTAAGCACTAGGGATGGCAATGCTTGCTTTGGTAGTGTGTGCCCCTTGTGGTCAAAGTATATGAGATTAAAATATAGTGGTTCGTTGTTCTCTCCCTCCTAATATACACTATTAATCTTTGCCTGTGATGCCAATTGATTTTTTCCTTTACTTGTAAAATTGTTGCTCTGCAATGTTGTGAGCATCCTACCCAAACCCAAGATGCCCAGCACTGATTAATTTAGGATTGATTGGTGGATATTATACCCGTGAATGCAAAACATACAAAGGTCTCTGTAGAAAGCTACGTATCAGAACAATCCCTCCACCCCCAAGTTTAATGGTGGATCATGAATTCTTTTACAGTTGATAGTAAGTTGGATGACATTTTTAAAGTAGGAAAAATGCATTTTGTATTGAATAAAATGCATTGAAGTTGCTTCATGTGTGTATACACACTGTGATATATTAAAAATGTATACAGGTAAAATCTTACAAGTTAAATACTTAAATTCACAGTCAGCAGTAGGCCGATGTAGTGAGGTGATATGGTAAATTAGTTCTGGGCTTTTGCAGTATAAAACTCCCACGTGAAATGCTAGAGGTGCTGGGCAATAAAACTTACATGGATGAAGCTTTTTCTTAGTCACTGATCACTTTGCTGCTGTTAACTTTTAAAAATTAATTAGTCCTTTAGAAAAGTGTAGATGAATGCTGAAAAAAATTCATATTATTACATTTGTAATTTACTAACTAACATAGACGTATTATAAAATAAATTAATATTCTGCCATATTGATTTGAATTTGTCAGCATAAGGCAAATCATATGGTCAAAAACAGCTGAGCTGTATCCCTTGTAATTCTGATATTTCAAATAAGGACAGGAGCTCTATCTCCATAAAGATCTATCTTCATAAAGCTAACTGATCTGATATCAGAAGGGTTTATTGAACTAAAACTGAGAAATTTTGAGAGTTCTTGATATTCCACTGGGAGACACCCATCTGATGGATGATCCAAGTTGAGGAGATATCATGCATAACACCATTTTGATGCATCCATCTGCTAGTTCACAAACACATTTGCACCTATGTCAAAGACATCTAATACATAATATTCTATAAAACCTGCAAACATAAAGAGACATGTTGCAAGGTTTATAGAATATCTTATAAAGCATATTTTTAAAAATCTGAAAATTTCTGCTAGTGTTTTTTTTCCTTTCACCAACTGGAAAGCTTCTCAGACACATTATTTTAAGAAATCCTATTTTAAGGGCAGAGATATAACTCCAATAAAACATTAAATCTCTAAAGTACTGAATATTTTTATGCTGTTTGCAACATAAAATAGGTTTATATACACAGATTTCAGTCTGTGTTAATTTCATAGAGTTAGAAGAGGCCTAGCTAAGAAATAAAAGTACTGAACAGAAAGTTGGTTCTGTTTTACCTCAAACCAGGACATAAACATAGAACTCCAGTGAAGAATCTCTGCATATTTTTTTATCTCTGCAGGAATAGTTTTCAGTGTTTTATTGCATTGGTCTGCCTCAGGTCCTGTTACACAATGGTGGAAAGCTAAAAAATTAATTGCAACAGTGGGCCAGTTAGCTTTACTGCTGATAGCTCTTGATAGCCAACAATAACCACCTCTATACATGCACTGTAATTTAATACACAGTAACATATCCCAGGTTCTGGATTAAAATAGCCTATGTAAATAAATGTGGAAAGATTGCCACACACAATCTATTTTAAAACTGTTTTCACTTGCTGTAATTGATTAGTGTAGCCAAAGTCCTGGTTGTAGTGCTGGGAAGGGAGACTCAGATGTTAGGTTAGTTAACTAGTTCATTGCTCATCTCCTAAGCATTTATCCGGCCCGAGAGCTGACGTCTTCTCAGAAAATTGTCATGGTAGGCTACGTTTGGCTGCTGTTGCATCACTATCCATCAGTCTGCTGCAACTTGTAGCACGTCATTAACAATTGCTGGTGAAAAGATGCTTGTGTTATAGAACACAAGCTCCTGATGTGTTTCAACCTATTCAATCCTAGTTATATTTGTTTTGTGGTTCCTAGCATATAGGAATAATGCTTATAAAGATTAAAAGAAAAAGAAAAAAGGCTAAGCTTTGTAGGCAAACAAAGATCAGCTGTTAGCTGAAGCATACATTGTTTTCATAGAATCACAGAGCTGTGGAATAGTTTGGGTTGGAAAGGCCTTTAAAGATCATCTAGAGAAGCCCCCCTACCGTGGGCAGGGATAGAAAAGGTAATTTTAAAGTGCTATCAGCTTTTTAAGATGAAATAGAAATTTGCCCAAGAAATAGATGACATGAAATGGTAATTCAAATACCCTTTTTGTTTACTCAGATGCTTTAAGGCTTTTACCACCTGCTGAGTGCCTGGAAGTACGAATAAACATTGGAGTGACAGGTTTCACACTGCTAAGTTGTAGGTTTGCACAGCGGGACTGAGTGGTTCCCAACACTATTGGCTGATTTGTTTTTCAAATAAAAATGTGAGGTTTAAATTTTGAGACAAAAAGGTTTCTTTCATCTTCGCTGTTCATAGAAGAAACTGATTTTTTTACCTAATCCTTCCTGAAAATAATAAAGTTTCTCCAAATACAGAATAGTAAAGGAGATTTATGCTAGCCAATACCCCGAAGAAAGGAACATAATTTAGGAGTTTAAATCCACAAGGAGAATATATGCATTTGTATTTGTGAAAATTACCAGAAATCATCATTCTGTGAAAATTGTCTCCTCTCAAAACTATTCTTCTGTAAAACCTATGCAGATACCAGTTGGTGGAAGAAAGTTAAAAGGCACAAAGTAAATCTCTTTGTAATTCAATTACACTGGACCAAGGCAATGTTCCCATGGCAGCAGCCTGACACGTTAAGTTCAAGGAGTAAGTCCTGAGACGTTGGAATAATTTCTTTGATCATGACCACGTTGGACTTAACAGCTTTTTATTTAGGCAGTTATTGCTCAACCTTGGTAAGCTGCAAGACTTGCTTGCCTTTCTTTCCAGTGACTTGTCTGTGGGTTTTAAAAAAGTAAAATTCAGTCTTATTCAAAGGTTGGATAACCTTTCTCTAAACAAGTCCATGTACAAGAAATAAAATAAATACATATTTAAATTGTTCATTAGTTTCCAACAATAATCTCACAGTCATTGCTAATAAACCAATAAGGGAAGAAAAATATAAAATAAAACAGAAAGATTAAAGAAAATTTTTTCATTTGTATAGCACATTTAATTTTAGGAACTCTGAAATGTTTTCAAATAATGGTTAAGCTTGAGCAAACCCTGGAAATAGAAGCAGCTATTCTAATTGGTTTTGTCAATAAATATATTGAGACACGGATTGATGTAAATTTTTGATCACAGACAGTTCCTCTTGAAAGTCATCAGCAGAATTTAACAGTTCATAGTTTTTACATATAAGGACAGCCATGGAACTAAAAAATAATAAGCAAGTATTAAGAGTGTCATGTTCACCACAGCAAAATACTTCATCAACCACGATGCGCTCATTTAACAGAGTAATATAAAAACCTGCTGTTGTGATGTATAGAAACAATTAAAAAGTTTTTGAGGTTACAGAGGGGTGCTTGTCTCTCAGATTCAAAGCTGCCCTTGCTGTTCTCTTCACAACAGAAGAAATACAAGCTCATCAGGATACAAGCGACAAGGATGTAATTTCAAAAAGAAATATTTTATGAAAGGAAAAATCAAAATGGTACTCCTTAAAATTACTGAAACTGAAAAACAAAGTAGTTGTCATGGAACACAAGACATGGATTCAATTTCTTATTTAATCTTGTTCAGAAGATCTTGAAACAAAGTACAGCCCAGCCCAACTGAATACCTACTGGGTACTTTCTGGACTGACTGTGGATTATTGTATATTTCTGTTGTTAAAACAGTTCCAGTTTATGTAAATAAACAGTTGATGGTGTGGGAAATTGAACCTGAGCCTCTTCCTCTGGGGTGAGTAAATTCATCCCTAAATAGATTCAATATCTCATATGTAGCTTCTCAGTTTCTTCAGATTTTTTTCTTGTGTGTGTGGCGGCTACCACCTACTAAAGCCTATGCTGGCTTTCCCCTACTACTATTGCAGAAGAATGTAGCATAAGCTACAATTACACCTTCATTTTGGTAGCTGACATACTATATTGCCTTCATCACTGTAGTAACTTGGTGCCTCCTACTCATAATGTATTTATCCTCACAGTACTCCTATGATGTTGAGCAGATGGTAAAGTGAGTCACTAGGTACAGAGCTTGACTCCTCAGGATCAGACAAGAAGACTGTGATGAAACCAGTTCTGGCTTTCCTTCATCTTTCTGCTAGACCCGTTATGCTCTGCTGGGGACTGAGAGAGTCTTCCCCCATGGGACAGATTCTTGTCCTTTCCTTACACCCTCATGAAAAAGGAGGTCCAGTGGTGGCTCTTGCCTTATGTCCAAAAGTGATCATTCAGGCTTGGCATAGCTCAACAATATTATGGAGTTCTCAAATTATGTTGACTGTGAGACTGTCAAAGACCATCTTGAGGCAGTGAAAAAGTGCGACTCTTGCATTTCCTCTGACTTCAGCACACCTTGGCTCCTACTGAGTTCAGCCAGCAGATGATTAATTTCAGTCTATTGATTCTACTGGCAACTGCTACAAGTGTCTCTTCTTGGAAAAGCTGGCTGGGTTTATAAGGACACTGGAGCTGTGAGTGATGTATTACGCTGTGCCCAGATAGTCCTCTGCACAAGGTAACCGTCTGGCAGCACTTCTGTGAGATGCGGAGGATATCGCTGAACGAGGCAGCCTCTTTTCTGGGAATCTTCTCATCCTCCTAGAGTGAGACACTGTTGTTTCCTAGTCGACCTATTTGAAAAGTATGTTGTCTCTGACATGCCACTGGCAGCCTTTTTGGCAGGGGGAGGTGATGGTACCTCATTCAGCACTCTTAAGGGATTTTGAGTTTTCACATTATTAAACATGTATTCCATTAGCCATCTAGTCTAGCAGTCACATGTTAATTTATGTAAAACATAAATGCATCAGCATGACATGGGAAAGATTCCCAGAAAGTGAAAAAAAAGACCTTTGGTATTTGGTGTTAACCTGGCACAATGGGAGAAGAATGCAGTTCTTTCAAGCATCCTGCCTCTTCCCAACAGCCCTCAAATTCTGATTTATTTTTCTTTGCTTACTATCTTCTGTCCTCCCCCCTGTTGTTTTTCCTGTTATATTCCATGGGGAAATTAATTATGGGGTTTTTTTGTTTTTGGTTTTGTTTTTTACTATAGATGGATAGAAATTTGGTTTGGGTTTTAGTTTTGGTTTGTTCTTATATTTAAGGCATTTGTAAGGAACTGTAAAGTTCAGAGAAAATGCTAGTTTCAATAATTTTGGTATGAAAAGCAACTGATTTAGTTCTATGATCAAAACAATCAAAGTATTTTTAAATGAAATACTGATACTTTGCATGCTAAGGGTCTAGAAGTTAAAAAAAAAAACATTTTCTATGTCAAGTCTAAAGGAAAGAACTCTATAATATCTAAGTTAGGCTAAATTATTGTTTTTCTTAACTTGAATTTTTTTCATTTATTTGGCTTCCTGAAAATCTGTGATTTTGATTTATCATCCAATTCAGAGTGGAAAGATTAATTAACATCTTGACGTTTTTATTAGTGAAAAACTTAGTTTCTTTTATATTTCACAATCTACCCAATAATTTTGTGGAGTAAATTATAGCATTGATGCATATCAACCACCAGAGCTTTAAAGGTCTCTCTTGAAAAAGTAACATTGCGGCTGACGATGTGGTAGGGAAGATGTTTGCTGCTTTCTCCTGGAAAGCCTGGTAAAGGAGGGAACGAGACAACAAAGGTAAGGCATAGCCTCGTGGCTGAACTTTACAGAAAAAGATGATACATGAAACTTAGAATGTGGAGATTTTGATAATAAAGTTTCTCTCTTTTGCATTTGAACTATCTTTCATTTCTAAATAGTTTTCACATAAAATCGGAAACTACAGTTGATGTAGATTATTACAGAATTCTCAGAATACTTTTACAGATCTTTTTTATTAATTTAAATAATGTAGTATTTTACTTTATGTTCACTTGTGAAATTACTGAGAGATAGAATCAAATTTATTTTTGTTAATATACCAAATTAGTAGGAGAGGGAGAATTTATTAGATGTAGTGACAAACTCGCATGACGAAGGTTATCTGTAAACCTCTTGCCATCTTTGCAATTCAGCAGTAGTTTAGGGAGTAATACTGAAGGAAAAAGAGGGAAACTTTACCAAAATTCCTTCTGCCTATAGCTATTTGCCTGTGCTACTCCGTATTACTTCATTTTCCTTGTAAATGTCTTATTCTCAGCCTTTACTGTCCACACTGACAGTTGTCAGACTTTCCCGTGTCCTTTAATGCTAAAGAAGTTATCTAAGGGTGTGGAAAACATCAAAGGCTGATAGTTTTTTGTGAATTTATATTTTTGAAGGTTGCAGAATATCTCTGTGTGAATTAATACATGTTTAAATGTTATTACTATGCACGCTGAGTTTGTCAGTCCCCTCTGCAGCTCAACAAGCTTCTGTTTCTGACAGTGGTGGGAAAAAGTCAAAATCTGCTTGGGAAGAAGTCACCACCTACGATATGGAAGAGGGGCAGATTTTGGATGTCATACTGCACTGTTGGGGCCAGGAGCTGAGAGCTCTGTTTCCTGAGGAAGGCAGCTTGGGAAGAATGCAGCTCTTGGCCCTGCAGGAGGGCCAAATAGGCAGGAACCAGGCTCCACTGGCAAATGCCTTTAAGATTATATCAGTAAGGTGACCAGTAATAAACATAAACCTGGAATGAGAAATAAAAAAAGTTCAGCAAATTGGTCTAGTTGGGTTGCTGACATCTGCCCTAGGGAGTCTGCACTGAAGTATCAAACATACGACGCAATGATGCAGAACAAATTACATTTAAAACAAATGAAGGAAAGGACATAAAAATGCCCAGAAATGTCAAGCCTGGTATCAAAATAATCCCAGGAGATGAGCTGAGTTAGTGCTGGAAAGCTAACAAGCACGGTATCTAGTCTTCAAATAAGTGAAATGTTGCTCCAGACAAAAAGGCATATCCAGTTCTCCATGGTCACTGGAGGGAAGAACTGACGTAGGCAAAACTCTTGCTCTGAAGGCAAGAATTGGTGTAGGTACAGTTACTCTTGCTTTTGGACAGGTCTGTTGGCCAGATAACTCTCATATCCCTTTCCACTATATATTTTGTGAGGTTGTGAATCCAGATCACATCATCAAAAGGAAGGAGGACTGACAAAGTAAGGAGTGTGGTGTTTTACAGCTTTTGCTGTGCTGAGATTAAATCTATTTGTTGTAGATTAAAACTAAGAAGAATAAAAATCAAATGTTGAGGGCTGATATTAAGGCTGAGGCAGGTTACTAGGAAGGGTTGTGGCTAGGTGGCAGGTGATAAGTAGCTCTGTAGTTTCTCACCAAGGAAGAGCTTATGATGGTATTCTGGTTTCTGAAGTGATGAAGGATGGAAAGTGCATTTTGGGGAAAAGATCATTGAAATTGTTTGCCTCTGCTGCTGTCTTAAAGATCTGCAATCTAAAACCGAAAGGAATGCTGCACAATGTAGAAAGTCCAAGGATAATAACAAAATCAAAAGATACCTTGAGAGTAGAGATTCTGGGGAACCTAATTGTGTCATGTCTTGCTATAGGAAGTGAACAATGAAAATAAACTTGTATTGATTTCATTATTTTGCATGCAAAGAAGGATGTGCTGCAGGCTGTGTTCAGGAGCTTCAGTGAGATATAGCTTTGTTCCAGGACAACTTACCATCTAAATTTTAACTGTGACATGATGAATGAAGATGACATGTAGTAAAAAAGATGCTGGGGTAAAGAGGGACAAAGAGCACAGTGATGAAATGTTACAGGGCTCAGGTTAGGCATAAGAACAAATTGCTTAAGATAATAAAGAAAAATAGAATGTTGAACACATTGTTTTGCCTACTCTGGTCAATAAATAATTTCAGTAATGTTGTGAATGTCATCCATCTTTATACACAACACCGAGTGAGACCAAAGACATAAGATCTGTGGCTACCTGGCTTCCTTCACAGCCCCTCCTCACCCACGTGCATGGCGTCTCTGCTTCCTTCGCCCGCTGCCCTCCTCACTTTAACAAGCTGCCGTGTCCTTCCCATCACCACCGCAGAGCCAGGCGCCCGGATCTGCTGAAGAGGACGGGCATGGCGCCACGGGTTGCAGCAAAGCCAAGATTTCACTTGAGCTAGCAGCGGAGTTTTGCCATGTTTGGCAGGCGAGGCCTCCTGGCTCCTTCTGCCAAAGCAGCAGAGAGGGAAGCGTCTGGAAACGGGCTCGGCGCTTCCGCTTTCCCCACGCCGTGTGGCACTCGCTCTGCTAACGCCGAGCCAGGGGGATGCAGTGGGCGCAGAATTGGCACGGAGGAGGGTTTAGAGTGAAAACCTAGGTATATAAGCAGACAGCTTTTGGCCAGAGGAATAATAATAATTTCTGGAAATAGAAAATGTCACAATAGCCCCTCCTAAGGGATGTAGACAGTTATCAGGCACCAAAATTGCTAAAGGGAAAGAGATAAGGCAGGAAGATAAAACTAAATATTGAAACACACTCTGTGAATACGCTTAGGATAGCTCATGGTCAAACCAGAAGTATTTAGTTTGTTTTTCCCACATAATGTGACAGATTCTGCATTGTCATTCTTGACAGTGATGTTCATGATGTCAGAGAACATGACATTAAAAAATAATATAATTTATTTTCTTGAACCACTTACAATCTTCCATCTACTTATTATTAGGAATGTGCTTCATGTTTTAAATTAAAAATGGCAAGCTTATTAATCATTGAGAAACTCTACAAAATTATTCATTTTGAAATATTAACATTGCAAACCCTTTCCCAGTAGTACATAAAGCAAACACTTCACAATGACATTTTGTTGCCAGAATTTGGGTTTTGATTAAGGCAGGCTTATGAGCTGATGTTTTTTTATCAAACTAGTAATTCTCTTTTGAGTACTGCTAAGCTTTAGACTTGAAATTGCAATTAAATATAAACTAACAGAGGCTTCTGTTGTTGTAACAGAATATCAAAAACACATGTAATAATTTTTTAATTAAAAATGTATTTATTTGTCAACTTAGAATTACTTCTATGTCAACTTCGAGTAATTCGGTTTACAACAGTTATTTGGAAATGAGCACTCACTCTTCAAAAAAAAGCTGAGCTTTATGCCTTTCTAGTATTGAAGAGAAAGAAAAATTAGGTGCACTGAATATTTAATAAATTTAAATTGTCTCATCCATCTGTTTGTGAAATAATGACCTTTGTGTTTAGAAATCTTTTTCCTATGAAAATCTTCTTTTAACTATAAAAAGTGTACATAGCTAATGAAAATCAGATGTCATGAAATGTAAGTCTAGTACACACTCTAAAATTGTTCCTTCATGGAGTTCCTTTTGTGCTCTTGTATTTATTCAGGTTTTCTCACATTTAAAAGCAAAGCCACTTACTCTGATCCTGATCCCTTTAAAGCCCATTTCTCCACTTGGGTTAAGAGCGCTGAAAACGTGTTTCAGGTTTCAGGTGGAGCAACGAGCTGCGCTAGAGACACTCCATGCTCTGCTTCAAGCTCAGGTCACTTGAAGCTTGTCATAGTCCAGGGCAAAGGAACAAGTTGCCTTTTATAAACCTTTTTTTAACTTTGGAAGTCAAATGGTTGGGAAATAGATTTTGGGCAAGATTGTAAGCAAGCAGGAGACAGGGGAAATGGTGCAGGGGTTATGGAGGAGCTTTGCCTCTTATCTCCACAGCAGAAAGGCTGCTTGGGTAGCAGAGGGTGCTTTTTTGCTGAAGATCTAGAACTTACGGAATTATGATGTTAATATTNGATGATCTTAAAGGTCCCTTCCAACCTTGCTGATTCTATGATTCTATGATATTAATGGATCTGTGTACAATCTGGTCTAATGAAACCTCCTGCAAGCAAGTCATTTTCTAATGTCCTGGCTTGAGGTAAAACAGAACCAATTTTCTTCTCAGTAATTTTACCTCTTTATTTCCCATTTGAGATGTACAAGCATCTTGTGGATACCGTAGGGCTGGGTAGGCTTAGTTTGAGTACTGGAAAGAGTGTTCATTTGCCCTTCTTGTAGTGTACAGCAGGCGTGATTCATACTTGAGCTGTGCGGTATAAATGTGAGTGACATTACTCTTCATGCTTGCACGCTCCAAATGCTATTTTTAATAAAAACTGTGGGTTGAAAGTTCATATAAAATGGAGAACATGATATATTAATGTCATCCCAAAATGTTTTGATACTTACAGCATAAAAGCAGCAATATGTATATTACAAAAGCCTTAAGCTTAGCTCTGATTTCTTATCATTTTTACACAGGTATATTTACATAATTAACCCTATGCTTATTTCAAGGAAGATCATGTAGTGTTTATGATGAAACAACTTTCTGCTGAGTTTCTCAGAGAGAAACTGTCTGAACTGAACATTTTTAATATACCCTTTTAATATTTGGAATGGCAATTTTAAAATCAGTGTAATCAGTCAGTTAAATAGAAAATTTGCATTTATCTTGACAGAAAATTTATTCTATACTAAAAGATTAAATTCTCTCATTTTTGGAAGGATTCTGTGACTAAAATGCTTTAATTTCCCTTCCAAAGTTCAACTCAGACTTTCCGCTAAAGCTCTGCTCATAATAAATTCTTATTTTCTGTTAGAGATACTCTTTTATAAGTTCAAAAGTCAGTGCTTTCACCTAGAACTGTTTGAAAAATTAATCTAATCAAGTTCTGATACATATTTTTTCTCCACAGCTGAAGCTGTATATTAAATAGGCCTCCAAAGCACATTTAGACAGCCTTCGCCTGGAAATGGGAAATACCTGTGAAGCTATATATATCAGCTGTGGAAGATACAGAGATACAATCTGTTCAAAATAGAAAGGAGAAAGATAAATCATCTCAGGAAGAATAAGTAAACAAAATTATATTTGAAATCCCCAGCTGTAAAATCACTGTTTTTTACTGCAATAAACGTGAGACACCTGTGCCAACAGAGAGTGATTTTCTTGATCAGTACACCAACATTTCCCTCCTTTTTTGTTCCACCTGCTGTTCAGCTAAAGATGGGACAGGGAGAAAATGTTGCAGTAGATGAGACAGAAGGGGAACATTATTTGTAAAATATTTTAAAAAAACATATGTTAGATTTATTTTTCCCCTCTGTTTGCTTCTCATCTATATATCACCTTCTAAAAAGCTGTCTTGATTTCTGTGAATGAAAGCAGTATCCTCCCAAGGATAGCAAAAGGTTCAGATTATTACCCTGGGACCTGTAGGCAATCAGGAAAGGACTGTGTTTCTGGGGGTGTCGATCCCTTTTTGGCACTGCAGCTGTGATGGTCCACAATTGCACAGTTTATGGTCAGCTCAGTTCCTGGCTCTTTTTAGGACAACTACATATGGCTTTTTCCAGCACAGTTCCTCTTGAGAAGGATCTAGCTTTAGGCAGATTCCTTGGCTTCAAGGTCAAGGATCAATCACAGATTCTCTTCCATTTAGCAGAGAAATAGCTTATTAATGTCTCTAACTTGTCATATCTCTCTTTCCTCAAGTCAGCTTCCAGTAATCCTTCATTTACCAATATAACCTGTTCTTTCCAACTTATCTGACTGCCCAAAGCAAGTAAGCAAGTAAGGGAGTCACTTGAATCTTCCTTTTATCTTTTAAATCTTCCTTTTATCTTACCTTTATCCACACCCCATTCTACATGCTTATAACATCTTTCAGTCTCCTGCATCTACCTCTAAAAGCCTCCTTTACTCCATCCAAAGACTTCCTTATTTTCACTTTCTGGTCTAGGGACTACCAGAAAATTCTATTTCTCTAGTTACGTTCAACAGTTTTTTAATAAAATATTTTGTAGGTATTGAGACAGCTCATTATCTTTTGGGCTGGAAGCAGAGATGAAAGAGTGCCAAAAGATTTACTAGGAATGTTCATTCGGCTAAGCCATCCTAGCAGACAAGATTTTTCTGGGTTGGAGCTTTTTAGTTAAGTTTGTTTGCTGTGTTCTTTTATTATCCATCCCTTACTTAGGGTGCAGCAGGAATCTGAAGGAATTAATTTTCTTCTGGCTGCAACCAAAGTTTTCAAGCAAAGTCCTCCAGTGTCAATTTTCAGGGTGTTTTTTTTTGACCAAAGATTTCTGTCAAAAGTCAGGACAATCAGTTTCAGATATATTCTTGAGTCTTAGATC
The DNA here is from genome assembly GCA_013400135.1 of Rhinoptilus africanus. Classification (NCBI taxonomy): domain Eukaryota; kingdom Metazoa; phylum Chordata; class Aves; order Charadriiformes; family Glareolidae; genus Rhinoptilus; species Rhinoptilus africanus. Next base: position 275,186 of record VXBO01011373.1, on the reverse strand, counting down.
TTTAGTAGTCCTTTTCATTCTCCGGAAGGGAAAGGAAATAATTGTTGAAGATCAAGAAGACTTGAGAGAAGAATAGTCAAATGAGGGAGAGTTGTAGTTGAATAACTGGAATTTTTGTTAACACACCTCTTCAGTAGCCCATTCTACTTGCTACAGCTTGGCATATATATCTCTTATTTCTTCGGGCTGTGCCTGTTTAGACCATTGATCTCTTTAGGTGTCTTTAAATTTGAGTGGATTTATATAGCTCCATCTTCACACACAAACAGGCACATAGATTATATATGTGAATAAGTTCCTTGCCTGGAGTTATCCAAATCACAAATGAGTTTGAGAGTGTAATTCAAATTGCTTTGATTAAAATTGGGTTTAGTGTCTTGTTTTCCACTTCTGTGGCTGAATTAGTTCAGACAAAAGATACAGTGAAAGTAGGAAGCAAAAGTTCAAGGACAGAAGTAATCATTCTGGCACTGTGAGTTTAGGGAATATCGAAAGGAACTTGGAGGGTTGCATTTCTTTGTGTTTCATAAAATAAAATTAAAAAATCACGTTGCTTGAATCTGGGTGAGAGAAGACACCAGACTGAATTTTGAGTACGTGACCTACCAGAGAGAACTACCTACCTAGCAGTTTGATCTACCAGAGAGCTGTTTTCCAAGTAGAGGTACTATCATCAGTATGCTGACTTGGAAAATTACCACATTGAGTACGAGTTGCCAGTACCTGAGGTCAGATGATATGATAAGTGTCACTGGATGGGAAATGTTAAAGATTGAAATAAGAATTATGGCAACATGGCAAAAAAATATTTTCCATTGCATTTATTTCCCTGACTTCTGTCTGGGGATACACTGCTATTTGCCTTAGGTTGAAACTTGCAGTTGTTAGTTCCGTGGAAAGTACTTCTGTCCTGAAACTTGTGTAAAGGTTCTACTTCTCTTCTGGGTTTGATTAGCTTATTGCTTCCCTCGAAGTCAAATTCATACATTTGTCTGTAGGCTGCAATATGCTCTACTCTTGACAAAGCTTTTGAGTATGGAACAATCACTAGCAGTGACCTACGTTTCTCAGCTTTAAACCTGAACAGTGGATAGTAAGGTATTTTGAGATACTCTTAGCCAGTGTGTCCAATATATTTTTTGTTAACACGCAAGTTGTTAAAGCAGAAATCAGATTTATCCTAAATGGGTGCTGTAAAATAAGACAGTGTCATTTCTAAATTGGCTCATTAAATTGTGTGCTCTTTTTACAGAGGTAGGACTGTAGATGTAAATGTATCTTAGCATTTGCAATCTTTTGTTCATATTATTTATTCCAAAATGTTCTCTTTATTTGAAATATATTTCAATTTGTTCATTCTACTTTGTACAACCATTAACTTTTGACAAATACTCAGTGAAAGCAAGGCATACATATCCATCACTTGGTTAATTTTTATTTTTAAATCCAGAAACAAGCTGGAGTTGAGTTTCTCTTTGTTACCTTGGAAACAAATGGAGGCTTGACTTCAAGCAGCTCTACACTTGAAATGAGGGGTGGAGCTTTGAAGTTGCAGTTCTTATTATGATGCAGAGAGGGAAGGCAATTCTTTTAGAGAATCTGCCTTATTGCATTTACAAGAACATGGAGTCTAGCTATTATGATAGAAACCAGGTAGTTTAATGTAACAGTATGAAAGGGAAATGGGAAAATGTCAGTTGCACCGAGTCAGTAGCTTTCAGCTTCTGAAGTTGGGTCGAGTAGCTTATCCTCCTGCGAAGATGACCAGCCAAAACAGGATAATTGTTGCTGTCAATTTGTTTATCTTCCAACTATGGAAAGCACCTCTACATTTTCCCTTGTCAGTAATTTCCAGCAGTGACTGTATAAATGTGCACCATTTTCACTTACAGTAATAATTTATTTACAGTTTTACAGTCATTTCATGGACTGAATTAAGTCAGGTTTCAGATGTTTCAGGGAATATCTAGTACATTGCTTTTTGTTATCACTGGGACAAGCTTCCCAATGAGAATTTGACCAAGAATCGCTCTCCAGTAAGTCATTTGGATAAGAAGACATTTTGAATTGTAGCTTGGATAATGAAGATATCAGAATGAGGCACATTATTTAGGGTTTTGTAGTCTAGTTTCTACTGTTATCTTTTGCTTATGTAGTGTGAATAATAATATTGATATATATTCCTGTCAAGACAATTCCAAAGTAGAAAAAATTAAGTTCTGAAATATTACGACTTTGCTGAATTTTCCACAATAGAATGAGATAAAGGGCCATTGGGATTTACAGGGATTTGAATTAATCCTCTCTCTACTCTGGCTGTAGTGAGACCTATTAATATATCCATTTTACAGTGAATGTAATTAGGCTTTCGTTCCACAATTGTTAATACCTGATCTGTGTGCTACTGGGTGACCCAGGAGTGCTAATTTCATCTGGATGAGGAATGGACACGCAATTTCATTTCTGGCAAATTAACCAGAGCACGTATACAGAGCTTATGTTGGCCTTGCACTTTTGTGCTGGTTTTATATGGACAACAGTGAACAGACAATATTTGAGCAGTCCTCAAGCTTGACAGTGTAAAGCTAATCTGTCAGAAAAACCTCTTTGAACACATTTGAACCAGCAGCTGGCATTTGCACATGATCAATGGTTTGCATCATGAATTTGTGAGAGTTTTGATCTGACAAGGTATTTCAAAGCTAGATTCGCTTCAGTGTCAAATTCTGTACTTAGGCCTAGCTTTTGGCAACTAGTTCAGCTTTTGGAGGAATTCTGTAGGAAAAGGAGGAGAGAAGACTAATATCTTGGTTCAGTTTTCTGTCTCTAAACATTTGTTCACCAAGACTCATAAGCATGTGCTCAACACTGAGCATGTGGATAGGGCTTAAGCAAATGTTATCCTGAGCCAAATAGTACAAATTTGTTCCCAGCTGTGTGATTGATGAAAAGTAATTGATTGGATCATTTTGGATAGATTTTTCTGTTAGCATCCTTCTTCCTAGATTTTCTGATGACCTTCTTTGATTTTATCAAGAGCAGTTAAATCAAATTTAGTATGTTCTTGGCAAAATACATATTAGAATCATAGATTGTGTTTTCTCTAAAACTTGTATTCAATGTAAAAGAATGTTTGTTATTAGGAAAAACGCTAAAAAGGGGAAAAAACACAACAAACTAAACAGTAACAACATTTTAATAGACCTAATCAAGACTGCAATAATTAGATATGCTATAAAAATCTTTCTTTTGGTTGCTAATAGCACCTTAGATTACTCTTTTTTTATTAACGTTGTTCAAAATCTGTTGCTCGAACCTGCAAACCCTTATTCGTGAAAATATTTTGCATTTGTTTGTTGCTTATATATGAAGACTAGTGGGCTGCTCGCAGGGATTTATAAAATCAGTTCCTAATTTACTTTTCACTTTTTATCCTTGCTTCTCAGTAATCTAGTTTCACTTTGAGTGGGTAATGAAAGTAGCCTGCTGTCTGTTTCAGTTAGTCCGAGCTGTTGTCCTCAGCCAGTGTAATTTTACGGTTTACATGTATTAGCACAGCACCGGCATGCTCAGGTTTCCATTTCTCCAGGGATAAGAAAACCAAATAACTGAACTATTTCACTTGATTTCCTCTGTAAAAACCATCATGAGAACTTTACAACTGAGATAAATCTGGAAATTACATAAAAAACCAGGCACACGTTCCCTCCAGCCAAACCCAAGCCACCACCAACTAATGGCAGAACTCAATTACATCAAATGTTTTTTTGGTTTTTAGGTTACAGCTTGAGAGAATAAACTTTTGAGTTTTCCTGTCTTGTTTCCTAACACTATTACTTATAAACAAGTGGCTGCTAATTACCCAGTGATTTTGTCCAGGAAAGTTACTGCTTGTGGAAAGGGTATTCTGGGACAGTGTGCTCCTCAGTCTCATGCATGGTGGGAACTCAGCGGTGACTCCTCTCTCACACATCCCTGGCACTAAGACTCCATCACATCTGTCTGTGTACTCTCTCCCAGCCCTGCTAGAGCGAGATAGTGAACAATCCAGGCAGGCAGGCAGAGTTAGACACTGCCAAACCCCCACAGCACGCCTCCCTCTGACTAGCTGGGGCAAACCCAGGGGCGGTAGCTGATATTTTGGGGACTCTTGCGGGGCATGAAGGAGGGGGGGACTTGACTTCACTCCGGCTGGTTGTCACACCTCCAGTATTAAGACCAAGTACTGCCAGGCGAGGATTTCTCCTGTTGAATCCATGTCACCAAAAGATGTATGCTTGGGATTAATCTAAATTAACAGACCAGTCATTTATTTCTTTTAATTTCTGCATGGTAACTTGAAACTGCATAGCAGTGATGTTATCCTGTGGGTTTTATGGACCTACTTCTTTCCTTGCACAATATGGCCTGTTTAATGGGATGATCCAGATGACTTGAGGGGCTTCAGGAAAGCTGGCAGAATAGTCAGACACATACAGTAGATATATATGGTGCCATATGGTCATTGTAAGAGTCTTCTTTCGTGATCAAATCAAAACTTTGACCTTTTAAAGGTCTGATTTACTTACATTGTACATTCTATTGATCTACTTAAATCTGAGCTTATGAAACACATAAAATGAACTGCAAGCAGAGTAAAATATGGTGTTATTGAAACTAACAGGGAGATTAGACTACTATATGCCCAATATTGCTGTTTTATCTAGTTCCTTGGAATTAGAAGCACTTTGGTAGCAGCTGTCTTCCAGCACCACTGCACTGGATTATCTTCCACCTCACCCATATATTTGGTAAATGAAAACACAATTTCATCTTCTAGGCTAATGAACATGTTCAAAGAAATGCTCAAGCATTGTACAAGCATTAAACTGGCAAAAACATTTGTGAAAATTCCCAACATTTGTGGTCTTATATGCATAAAATACCAGGAGTTTAGTGGACAAACATTCATGAAAAAAGTGTTTTGCAGTACTAATATATTCTTTCCTGCTGTGTTAGAATAAAACACAGTGGCTTTGCTTATGGTCATAGTCATTACTCCAATTTTAAGAGGTGAGAACATCCCACACTAGGGGTGGTTTAGTTTAGATAATTCCTGTACAAAGCTGGATGCATTTTTTTCTAATTTATTTTCTTTTGTATTTCCAGCTACTTATCGGTTTAGCTGCTCCTGGCAAATTGAGGGATAATTATAGAATCATAGAATCACAGAATCATAGGGTTGGAAGGGACCTCTGGAGATCATCTAGTCCAACCCCCCTGCCAGAGCAGGGCCACCTTAGAGCAGGTTGCACAGGAACCCGTCCAGGCGGGTTTTGAATGTCTCCAGAGACGGAGACTCCACCACCCCCCTGGGCAGCCTGTTCCAGGGCTCTGCCACCCTCCAGGTAAAGAAGTTCCTCCTCATGTTTAGGTGGAACTTCCT
>VXBO01011373.1:252936-268610 GCA_013400135.1 Rhinoptilus africanus | reverse complement strand
TCCCTCCCTTCCTTCCTTCCTTACTTCCCCTTCCCCCCCCCCTCCCCCCCCCACTTATTTTAGTGATAGCCATAAGTAACAGGAATACTGTGAAAAAGTATCAAAAGCAGATAAACAAGACCCTGCCTTCAGATCAGTTGGTTGTTTTAAATCATGCACAGTTTATTTTAGTTTGTAATTTAATGTTAAAAAAAACACCAACCATTTCTGGAAGCCAAGCCAATGTTCTCCAAACAATTAGTTACATAGCTATCTAATGAGAAGCAGCCATTTTATCTGAGCCTTTATATATGCTATGTATAGTTGATCTACAATGTCAACAAGTCTGCTTTCCCTTCTGTTTTTGCTTCATGGATGGTGATCCAGTATTTTTCATACAATATATATGCAAGTATTTGTATAGTATAAATAAAGAGAGATTAAAATTTATACATGTAAATATAAATAAAAATATATAAATATACATACTAGTTTAATGTATCTTTCCACTATTAAAAATGGCTTAAAGCTGTGCATTTGTTATTGTGCATTGACTAAATTTTGGAAAAAGAGACTAAGACATATCATTGCTGACTCCACAATTCACCTATTGAAACATTTCTCATTTTCATTGATTTTTTCACTGATCACATAAAGTTATAGAGATAAGCAAATCACGGTAACGATGCTTCCTCTGTTGCATGGTTAAATCCTCAGGAATAATACTGTTTCCTTTAGATGGATGTGCGTGGCTTCAAAGCCAGGGATCCACTGCAGTCTTGCATTTTCACACTGCAGTGATTGCAAGGGAGAAGTGTGCTTGCAGGATTTGGCATAAGAGTTGAATGGGTTGTTAAGGGGCCCATATATAATGTTAGCTGACTAGCCAAATCTTCTTATAGGAAGATAAAAGCAAGCCAACACTGATAGCAGAAATCTGTAGGAGCTTACTTGCTTTATGGTGTGGAGGAAGGAATTTATATCTGCTAAATACAGATTCTGAGGGCCTGGCATTTATCCTCAGGTTTTGTGTTGAGTTACAGAGATTTCTGAAAGTGCTACAGCCAAATGCCAAACACCAAACACCAAATCCATGAGAGCTGCACTTTGAGATACATTTTTGATTTTGAAAAAAATTACCTCCTTTCTTAGATTCAGTTTTGATCTAAGGAAAATTCTGAGCAAGGACATGCCTGGGCAAACACTATGGAATTTGACCATTAGCCCTGTCTGCCTTGCTTTTCCCATATCTGCTGTTGTGTACCCACTTCCCTTGAGTACCGAAAATTGTGATGAATTAGGTCATATTTACAAAGCACTTTGAAGCTGGAAAGCAGTGAACAATTATTCAGTATTATAATTTTATTTTTCGTTAGAGTGAGATACTTGCTATAAAGCAATGAGTGCAATTTAAAGTTGCCATCAAAGACTACAAAGGACATGCACTCCTTTTTGCTTTGAAAATGTAATTATCATGTGTTAATATAGTCTAGGAAGTAGGCTATCTTCTCATGCACAGATTCTTTTGAAAAATGGTGGAGAAAGCCAGAAGACCTAATTTCCTGTTTGGATTGCTGTGGGAGGTATGTAGTATAACAATGGGGAAAGATGGAAGAAAATACTCTCGCACTTCAATTCTACCTCTAGATTTCCACCATGGTTATGCATGTTTTAAGAATACTTTTCTTATTCTAAAAAGTCAAAATTAGGTATGAATTACAACATGAAAGCACAGAAAGGGAGATTTTAAAGCATTTTTAGGGGAGTGATCATATTTTAGTCCTGCATTTCTAGAGTGCATAGCACGATGGAGTCATGTTCTGTCTCTCTTGTGATGATGGATGCTATTTTATTATTATTCCTTGTATTAATAACTATAGAATTAATGGTAAAATATTTCTTGCTTATACAACTAATACCAGTAACAATACCAACTAGTACTAAGAAGGAGCCAAGAAAATCTTACACATGTTAGAAAATCAAAGGTCATACTTTCAGATGGTAATACAAAGGGCAATTTCTGTGGTGTATGTATGCCAATGTTACTTTGCACTTGATGCTTTTACCCCAACAAATCTTATCTGTGATAACCCGTGTTTGGATGGTAAAGGTCTATCTGATTTTCCTTCCAAGAAAATTAACAGCTGAATGCTGTGTTGGAGCTCTGAAACCTGATGACTACACAGGTAACTGAGTGGACCAGGTTGAGCACTTTTAGGAATAGTGAGACTGTACAAGAATTCTAGTTCAAATATCTGTACTGTAACAGAAAAAAAAAAATCTCTTTCATAAATAAAGACAGAATACATTTTTAATGGATTGTTTTCATGTTTATACAATTGAAATTGTAAATCATTGTAAGTCTGTTAAAGAACCCCACAAAACAACAAAGCCAAGAAAAACCCACTGAAACCTAAAGTGTACTATCAGATTAGGTTCGCTCAGAACTTCTTTCTCTTGCATGAGTTATTTAGACAGGGACATTCCAAAGAGAATTTATTACTTAGTAGGTCTAGAAGTAGTGTGCTGAAGAAGTGTGCTGTTGGTATCTTTTGTTCATACCTTTTTTGCAGAGTTTTGTACCAAGTATATGAATATTTCAGAGAATCATGAAATCATGAAAGGGACCTCTGGAGGTCATCTGGTCCCCCTTCTCAAGGTGGGACACCTGGATTCAGTTGCCCAGGACCATGTCCAGATGGCTTTTGACTGTCTCCAAGGATGGTGACTCCAGAGCGTTCCTGGGCAACGTGTGCCAGTGCTCAGTCAACCTCACAATAAAAAGGAAGTTTTTCTTTATGTTCAGAAGGAACATCATATGTTTCAGTATATGCCCATTGCCTCTGGTCCTGAACCAGTGAGAAGAGTCTGGTTCTCTCCTCTTTGAACCCTCCCTTCAGGTATTTATATACATTAACATGATCCCTCCTGAGTCCTCTTCTCCAGGCTCAACAGTCCCAGCCCTCTCAGCCATTCCTCAGAGGAGAGATGCTCCAGTTCTTTAAACATCTTAGTGGCCCTTCGATGTCCCTGTCTGTCTTGTACAGAGGACCCCAGGACTGGACACAGTACAGTTTGACCTCACAATTTTGTTTCATGTAGCTTTTAGTAAGTTGAGAAAAACATTGTTCAAAATATGAACTTTGGCAGTAGTCTAGATAAAGCTTTTTTCTGTTTGGGGCTTTTGTTGCAGTTGTTTATCTTTAATAAAAACATTTTCCATATTTGTAGCATTTGAATACCATAAAAGACAATTATATTGATTCTACTAGCAAAACATGGAACCACATTGTATCATTGATTTTGCATGTAATGAGATTACAATGGATAATTGAAAGGAGAATTTGACCCATTGCTTCTGAAACTTAATTTTCGTCCTCCCAAACCTGTCTAGGCAGACCAGCTGGCTCCAGGCAGGACCTATTTAAGTGTAGAAATAATATTAAGCCACCTTAATGTGACAAATGGCAAAAAGCACTTTGTAAAAATTTCATTCAGAAAAAAAGAGTGAATTGTTGAGTGAGGTTGTGGGGAAGAGAGGTCACAAGGGAGTACATTTTTATATTATCTCCAAACAGCTAACAAAACCCAAGTTGAGTATCTGGGATAAGAGAAAAAAATGCAAAGATTTTCTAGTTAAAACTGACTAGATGACTGTCTTTTAAGTCTTAATTAGTATAAAAATTAAATTTTGTTTTAATTCAAGTAAATACCCTGCAGCCAGTGTTGATTTTGCTTTCAGCTACCCTCTGACAAGATGCTAATTTTCCTCATCCTTCTTTAGGAGATCTCTTGACGAATGGACTCCACTGAACTAATGCACTTACTTTCTTAGTGACAGCTGCCAAGGTGCTGTCAAACCCAGCTGTCTCATTATTCCTCTTTCATTACATTTTCTTGTTATTCCTTGTACATAGGAGAAGAACCATATTAAAGCATTCCCTGTGACTCCGTTATAATTGCACCCTCTGTTAGTAATTGCTCATCCATTCAAAAGCTTTGCTGCAATATTTTGAAACAAATTGACATCATTCTAGTTCTGCAGTTAATCTGCTATTCAGAAAGGCATAGCAGGGGGATGTCTTATTGCTGTACTTTCTATGCATGGGTACTTTGGAAAGAAAATTAGCTTTGGAGACACTGTTTGAACATTTTAATGAAACCATTATACCTAAGAGACTGTAATTTCTAGATTTCAGTCTGATACCAACTGCCCCTGTTTATAGAATACTGTCATGCTCTGGTTTTGCACGCCTTGATTTTACACTACATATTGTACATTTTTACCTTCAGTGTGCATAGGAAGTTTGACATTTTATTTGATGAAGTGATAGAAATGCATGAAGACATTTAACTGTCATATACTGACAACTTGTGTGGAAACACTAATGGAGATACATTATGCAAAGCAAGTTGCCTGGAATGTGATGGTCAGGTTTTTGTAGAACAGCTTTCTTTGATGTTGTAGCGTGTCAGAAAAATAATGCATATTACTAAATTGAAAGATCAAAAGACATATACTGTTTCCTTCATAACAGAAGATCCCATTCCCCTCCCAAATATAATTCTTCACATGGAAAGTATAAAGGGTTAGCCTGAAATACGGCATTGCAAAACGTGCAAGCAGCATTAAGAATCTGGAAAGGTTTGTCTACATGTTGATATTTATGAGCAATAAGTGTCATTGACAAAAAAACAACTTTGACTTGAATTATAACATTTTCTCCTTGCCTCACTTTGAAGAGTGGGACAAGAACTGACAAATGAATATGAACGATAATTTTTCCAGACAGCACGTAAGCAGTGTTTTGACAGTTAAGGATAACCACTATTTAGAAAAGCTTTTTCTACCAGATCTTGATTTGAATGTGAATGCAGTTTGAAAATTTAATATTTCCTTACGCCGCTTCATACCCTGACAATAAAAGCGTAGTATGACTTGCTTGTAGTTTTGTCTTCTAAGCTAATGGGGTATTGTCAAGACTGTAAAAATTAAAACTATTCTTCACAGTGAGGTTTTGGGGTGGTTTTTGTTTTCTTTTTTTCCCTCATGAAGATTCACATTTCATTTATAACCACTACTTTGTGTTTTGTGAAAAACTTTCTTCTTACAAGGCCCAAGAATATGGTGAAGGAAATGTGCTATATGTCAGAATTACAGCCATTTTCTCCCCTTAGTTCCATCTCTTGAAGGCAAAATATCAAGAAACCCAAGCAAATTTAAAGGGTTTTCAAAAACAGAAGAATGTATCACATAGTAATACAATCACATCATCAACTTGTTTCTTTCCTCACACATCAAAACTTACACCTCCCAGAATATGTCATTGCCATTCGGTAAGAAGAGTCAAAGAAAGTTTATAAACTACTATTTAATTTTTGGGAATGAGAGCTATCAGTCTACTGTATTTAGCCTTAGAAACAGCTATGTTTATTACCGTTGTTTGTCCCACCTCAGATCCACACAAAAATGAGTATAGTGACTGTGGAACAAGATTAATATTTCATCTATTATGTTCGACACTGAAATGAGGTTTTGTACAGTGCATTTTATTTTTCTTCCTAACTCTTCCTTTGTCAGTATAGTTTTGGCAGCCACTGATTATTGTTTACTGCTATCGTTTTCAATAACTTTATGTAACTTTTTTATTTATTGTAAATATCACCTACTTTTCCTCAGGAGCTTTTTATGGATCATTAAAAAAAGGAAGGTATCCTTGGATAGCTGAATGCTAATTCTTCTAAACAAAGTTGTGAGATGTATGAAGAAAAGGCAGACAAATATTTAGATTGGGTTTTGAAATTTTTTCTTTTTTTTCTTTTTTACCCTTTAAAGATATTTCTTCTTAGGTCTGTTTTTATTGACTGTGTCTGTTTTACAGAAAGTAGCACTCTATTTTTCTAGAACTGAGTTGTTTAAAAGATACAGAGATTTTAGGCTTTAATAGTGGCCTATAACTATTCAGCTTTACCTTTTGTAGTAAAGATACCAGATTGAAAAATATTTACTTGAAAAAAGGTGTTAAAAAATCATCTTCAGATTATTTGATTTTTGATGAAAAACTTTACCTAGGTTTGAGGCTGAACTTCTACAGGATCAAGTGGATAGAACACTACATCATTTACATGGAGTACTATGTAATGATTTCTGTCCTAAAAAAAATGAGGCCAATTTTCATTAATATCAGTGGAACAACGCAAATTAATTTCAGCCAATTTATTGTCACTGTAATACATAGTATCTTCTAAAAGATTTGACATTTTATTCAATATATCTGCATTTGCATTTATTTTCTTAAAATTGACAGAATTCTGGGCCATTCTTCTGGCAAGTATCTTCCTAGTGATGTTTATACATCTCTGGAAGGATCTGTCTTTCACAAAAGTCAAAATTACTGTGTTTCATTCAATTGTTTGCAAATGTATAATGGATTTTCAACCTTTTCATAGTTGCTTTACTGGGAACAGAACTCAGATCAGGAAAAGATCCATTTTTGTAACTTATAATTCGTATAATTACTTTTTTTACAGAGACTGGTTGGGGTATCTGACTTATAAAAAAGGACTGTATTTAGATGTTTCCTTAACTTTTTTCACTTTGAAAATGGATAAGTATAAAACTTTTTGCAGTGAAATAAACATATGCTATAAATAAAATGTGCAGAGTTCACTCTTCAAGTTTTCTTTCCAATATCTGTATGTCTGAATTTATGGTACAATTCTTTAAGCACAAGTGACTTGAACTGTAGCTCCAGTAGAAATTGATTCAGATTAACTATATGTGCCTCAGCTATCTTGCTGCTAGGAAAAACCTACTTGACTAGAAAAAACTTTGAAAGCATAGAGGGAAAAAGTGTAAGCCAAGAGCACAGCACTGAAATTTTAATTTGTTCTGTTAAAGAAGACACAATAATTAAGACATAAACTGAGACTACTCAGAGAATATTGACTATAGACTCAACTAATTTAACTTTGCTGCAGTCACATAATTAGTATTGATAGAAACAACTTAGAATTCCACTTATTTCCCTTTTTATAGTTTCCGGCAAACTGTGTTTTTTTTGGGTGGAAGCTTAGTCAAGGCAGTATGACTTGAAATTATCACACTTAAAGCCTGCCACACTGGTCTTTAGTGTGACAGTGTTTTGCTCTGCATTGCTTACAATATCACACTGTTACTACACATGACATTATCTTTCCTAAGCATGTCTGATGTACGTTTATCAGTAGCATTGCTTTAAAGTTAGCATTAGTTGTTCATTTGCTAGAAATTTCCACATGTTTTATATTTTGGTCTTCATTTTCCACCTGCCTTAATTATAGAATATTATTTTTGTTATCTTACTTATTACTGGAATATTAATTCGAGATCTTGAGAAAAAAAGCATAGACTGAGGAGATCCTTACAATATCCTTTTCAGCCTTTTACCAAGAGTTTTTCCTTAACACAATTTCAATAAAATCTTAATATATTCCTACAGAAAAATACCCTCTATAGTGACTAGTGCAGCTAAATGGAAAGGCTTACTTAGATGGTACATCTTAACTGCGCTTCACCAAAACAAATATTTTAATTTGATTCACCTAACACTTGAGTCTCTGAAGACGACCTCTATGTCCCTCCATCATGGAAAAAGAGGAGGTGCTTCCCAAAGTGCTGCACATTTATAATTCTGATTAGCTCTAGGGCTACACAGGAGCTCTGAAAATGAACCCCAAATTCTTTACCACAATCTTAAAGCAGATGTATATAATAAATTTTCCATGCAGTCTTGCTTGTATATTAGGATGGTTCCTGCAAATATTTATACCCTCACTTTTAATATTTAATATTTTAATAAGGTTTGTATGCATACATGCATATATACATACACACACTTTAAAATACAAGCTTCATGACATAAAGTACTCTTGGTTCCAGAAAAGATAAATACTTGTTTGAGAAAGAAAGAGCAGAGAAGGAAACTCTTTACCATGTCCTCTGTAACTAGGCACAGAAAATGAGTTTAATTAGTCTAATCATTGGGACAGTCTCCTTATTGACAAGAGAATGCTCCCTGACCTGTCTTTGCTTATCATCTGTGAAAATGGCAGCTTAGCTGCTGATATCTCTGATGTTGTTTAGCAAGCTAAACTGAGGTGGCCTATAAATCTTATTTATTATTACTTTCTGGCAGGTAATGTCATAGTCTTTCATAGAAGGACTTTAAGATTACATAATTCCATTCCAGAAACAGATGGGATGCACAGGACTGGGTCTGGCACAGTACAAATCAAGTCTATCCAAAAAAAGTATATGTGTGCTTGGATCTGTGGTATGTGGCAATGTAAAAAAATATTTTCTAATCTGTAATTCCTTGAGAGTTGTCTCAAACCAAACTTGACTCTAGGTTTTTACAGATATAAAAGGGTTTTAAAGAAAATATACATTTTCTTATGGATTCATTCTTTACTTTTCATAAACAACATATTTATTGCTATCTAGACAACTGTTACAGTGGGTAACAGATACCTTTTCTGATATACAATCAGACGCACAAAATCCTTGCTGATTACACACAAGACCTTTCAGAATATTTTAAACACTTCTTGGATCTACAGATGCAAAGAATTCAGTATACTACGAATCGAACTCATGTCCTTCTAGTATGCCTGTGTTATAATGCTTGCAGTTTTGTAACAATGAGGACAAAATTGTTTCTCTTTCTTTAATTAGGATTAATTTATTGATGGTGTTCCTACCTGCTCCTGGACTACTTTGGGTAAATGTGAAGGTTAAATATTGCACAATGGTTTATGCTGTGGAGAAGTTCCTTGAAAATACAGCAAGATTCTCATATTATTTCTTGAAACCATTCTATTTTTTTTTTTTTTTTGGCCAAAACAATGTCTTTTCATTTAAATAGTTGACAGTACTAGTGCTGTTTGAGTGGCCATAAATCAACAACTGAATACAGTAACAAAGTTTAAGGCGTACTTAGACTTGCCAGTGAGGTCATCAAAAATAAATTTCATAAGTATATTAATTTGTCTATAAGGAGAAAGCAGGAATGTGGGCAGATATACTGGAAAATTAGTAAACTAAGATATGACATTGTGGGAAATTTGGAGGAAATGTAACGTGCACTAAGTCAATATAAAAAAAAAATAATTTTTTAAGTCTTCACACAGACAGCGTAATTAATAGTGAAAGGTAGCTGACATCATCAAACAGGTATCATCCAAGGCTGTAAAAAACCAGAAAGGATTTCTGCTGTAATGCCTCCAAAGTGGGCATTGTGATTGGCATTGAGTTGTACAATTGATTAGTCATCTGGAGCAACCTGCCCAGAGTTCATATATTAATGAAATTAAGGCAAGGCTTCTCTTCATTGACTGGGTGAGGGGGGAAAGCAATTGGGAAGAATAATGAGAGTTAATGCTATAGCTGAGCATCAATAACATCATAAATAATGCAATCAATATATGAATGTGTCAGATGAAGACCGCTTGAGGCACCGGAACTTGAGATACTAATTTGATAGTTGGAAGGTATAGGGGAACAGTCTTAAAGACAAGAGGAATGGCAAAAATAGATCCAGCACTTGTCTGCAAGTACAAGAGTAGCATAAGTGATACCAGGATCCAGCTCAAGTTGAACAGGACGCTTCCATGTCTATCAGGTACATGGTATATGTATGTCAGATACAAAGTCCCAGAGACATTAACATACAAATGATAGCAGGTAAATCTCTCATGTGGAAACCTTGTTAAGTGTATACTTTTAGATATGCTTAGTTTCTGATAACGACGCTGATGGTAGTTAGAGTTCTGTGTGCAATTTATGAGAACATTAGTGTTACTGGCAGCACTGAAATCAGTAGGAGATCTGCCATTGACATTAACAACACCAAGTTAACACCACTGCAGTCTGATTCTGTATTAAATCAGTTACCATGGATATGCATTCAGCAGTCAGGCTGTTTATATAAGCAGAACTAGCAATCTGAACAAATGCAAGACAATAGTTCGTTTGAAATATCCACCAAAAAGCAAAAGAACCTTCTCCCCTCCTCCAAACAAGCAAACAAACAAAGCAACATGTTTTAGTCTAGGATGAATTCGGGTTTGTTATTGCTAAAAGGACGCAGAGTCAGATTACAAAGAAGTGCAAGTGCCTAACCTTTACCCAGTTAAGGACATAAATTACTTTATAGATCTGAGTCAAATAAGTGTTTAATTAGACACCTGAGGTCATTCTGTTGTGATTTCATAAACCAATGACATAAGCAAACTATGGACTGCATCATCCCAGCTCAGTCAAAATAGTACAAACAAAAAGAGATAGGACAAGACTTCCCTTGTTTTCCCATATGATGACTGGGCACAGAGGTGATGTGATATGCAGTAACTATGTGATAACTTTCCTATGCAATAGCTGCTGTTGCAGCAATTCCTGCATTGCTCCAGAGACTGCTGGTTCTGGCTTACCTGCACAAGAGCCTTGAAATCTTCCACAATTCAGGACTGTCGCAGTCCTATGCATTGCTATAGGGGGGTAAGACGGGAATTTCTGGTGGAAATCTTATACGCTGTTCTCAAAACCAACACATCGTATATCTTTAAAAATGCTTTTTTATTAAAAAAAATAATGATTAATATTTTGCAAGAATGGACAGACTCTGAAGTGATTCATAGTGCGTACAAAATGATAATTGACAGAGAAATCAAGACAACCATAGGGAAGAAAGAAGAATAAATGTCAAAAACAATGACAAGATTGTAAAATGTTAATACGCTGAAAAGGGGAAAATATTAACAGAAGAAAATGAAACATTATGTTCTGAAACACTTAACTGAATGATGGTCCTAATGAAAAGAAAAACAGATTTATTAAAAAACCCCAAAACTTTACAATTTGTTATTAATCAAATTAATCTGTAGCTGCTGTGCAACAAATAAGGGAGCATAGGCAGGAACACACATTCCCTTTCTGCGCAGCTTCCTTCAAACTGCAGGTGTGGCTCAGGCCACGTGTGCTACTTCCGTGGACCCTTCAATCCAGGGAGCAGAGGCGGCCAGTGCAGGGATTCAGTCGGTTCTGGTGTAGGAGGGAGGGAAAGCGACGGGAGGTGCAGTGAAACGGCTTCATTGCCATTAGGGTGCATTGGGAGGTGGGCAGGCAGGGAACCCTTCCTCCTGTGGTGGTGTCTTGTCTTGTAGTGTTACTGATAAACACTTGTCTACGGGCTGAGCCTCATTTTAAGAACAAAGTAACTTGGGGAGAAAAGGGTTTTCCCAACAATCACATTTTCTACATTGCTCACTTTAAAGAGCTGCTACTAGCCAAGAGGATTGGGAGTCATTTGGAAGGGGAATGTGATTTTTGGAAAACTGTAACTCTCCACAGGGAAAAATAAATGATTTTGCAAGATTCCTGCCTTATTCTCTTGTGTTAGGTATGTTTTGTTACTATTCAGGGCCTAGATTGGTTTATTCTTGGCTGATGTCCCTGTCTGGAGTACACCTCCTGGGTGCACTATCACCTCTGTTCTGATACAGCCCATGAGAGCTGTGTTAAGGAGACATGTCAGGAACTGTTAGGAAAATGAGAACAGAACTGAAGCTAACATGAATACTTCAGTAGCTAGACTGGTATGATACATTATTAAAATGAATGTAAAGGAAGTATTCTGATGACGAACATAAAAACCCCCATTCTTTTGGATTAAAGATAGCAAACATGCCACCAAGACACGCCATTGTTAATAATATTATTTTTAGGAGCTAGTTCTTTTTTCTTTCTCTTTTATGAGGTAGTACAGGAAGCAGCATCCCATTCAAAATATGGAAAAATTCTGGTAGAATGAAAACTGCAATATATAGTGAATTTTGCGAGACATTCTGAAGAATGATATTTTGAGATTAGCTTGCTCCCTTGCTCAGGTATGAACACAGTTACAGACGCAGACACACACACATACTGTTGTGCGTCTTAATGGTGTAGCTTTGTGAAAACTGTGTTATTCAGACTGGGCTCTTGGGTGATAGGGAAGAAAATGAGTATATGCCACCATAATCGAAAGTAGATTATCCTGAATTGTAGAGTAAGGGAAGAAAAGAAGATTATTTTTCTGACTAGCCTCCCAAAGCTATTTCTTCCGTTTTAAGCAAGCACTAATTTTTGGCAGAGATTTTCACGCTGTCCTTTAGGAAATCCTTGTGGCATACAGTTTAACCTCCAATTTGATTTTATTTGATTTTCCATTTGATTTTCCTCTGCCAGCATTTACCTCCAAATTACAGGGTTCACAGGGAGCCTTCTCAAGATAGCACACTGCTCCTGACATTTTCTTTTTTTACTTTTTTTGTTGTGTCCTTTACTTTCAGGGCTAAACCAAAGCCTAAAGAAAGTGCAAAGGTGCAGCCAAAGGTACATCCGCATGAGCAGTATCACGGACTCACATATATCCATAGATGCCATATAGATTAGTGTACTGCTATGGGGTAATGTGCACTGGGCCAATATATTTAAAATGACAACATTTTTTAATGTACTAGTACGCACTTGAAATGGATGTACACTGACATGCAAATGGGAGTCTAAGCCAGCTGGTTGTCTGGAAGCTAAGGAAAATAGTTTTTCATGCACAGTGCTTTGTCATGATATTTATGTAGGCTTAATTTTGTCCACTTTCCAAATATTTCAGTCTTTTACAAATAATTATATACTGTATTTCCTTTTTTACTGGTTTTTACTGGGATAAAATTAATTTTCGTCATAGTAGCTTGTAGGGTGCTATGTTTTGGATTTGTGACCAAACTGGTGTCGATAACACACCGATGTGTGTAAAGCTTTACTTTACCTATTAAGCTGTCTTTACCTCAACCCAGGAGATGTCTCACTATCATCCTGCTGATTCTCGCCCCCGACCCAGTGCGGGGGAGTGAGCAGGCGGCTGTGTGGGGCTTAGTGGCCTTCCGGGGTTAAGCCACGACATCTTTGCAAATACTTTGTGGTATTTACTAAAGCAGTATTGCAGAACAAGTTCAATAGTATTTTGACTTGCAAACAATGCAGTTAAGACATTTGCCACTGCTTCTTAGAGGTGAAAAGATGTCCTTATAATTTCCTATTAACTGATAAGCAAAACAATAGGGAGTTCTTGCTCACATTTCCTTTTTCCTCTGTAAAATGCAGGTCTTTAAAAAAAATACACACAAAAACTGAATTAGCAGAACTGTCTTTGCTTTGATGCTTTAAATTCCACTATCTCGTTGGAATGACTTGGTGATTTGAGTGCTTTGCAGCATTTGTTCATACAAGTTGTTTTGCCTTTCTGCCTGATTAAATGTATATATCTTCTGCATAACTACAGTACCACAAGTACCTTGACCTACTGTAACTGCAAAAATGATGTGCAGAAGAATACTACAAGCTTGAAAATACCTTTATTGTGTGTTTTTTTTTTTTTTAAGTGTACTTTTTCAGTGGTGTTTTTGGAGTGTCTAAATTTCATGGTGTGGTGAAAATCTTCAAATTCCAATTAACACAAGGGGGAAAAAAAAGATGAAAGATTTGAGAATAGAACTCTCTGTTTAATTCTGTCTTCTCAGCTAGTGAGTTTCCTGTAAATTAATGGTTGGCATATTGAGTTGATCTTAAAATGGACTGTAGACTATTTTTATGTTGTGCTGGCAGCATTATCAGTAAAGGTCTAGTACGCCTGCTGCAATATTATTCAGTGTTAAAGTGTGAGCAAATACTTGCATAACTGTGATCTGAAGTTTGGGTTTTAGGTTTCTATCCATGCAGCAAATGCTAGTGTGGTAAAAATGACAGCTTTTCTGTGTTTGCAGATTTTTGTGATTGCTCTGTTCTTCTTGTCCATATGTAAATGTTATGAATGCCAAGCAGGATTAACTGAGAAGTGAGTTAGAACTGGATGAAAGCCCAATTACCTGATGCCTCCATGAAGCTAAGACAACAAAATCAAACCAAATCAACAAGTGAAATACTCAGCCCTCTGTTTCACATTAATTTAATTGGTCAGGCTCTTCCTTTTATACCACTTTTTGGATGTGCTGTTAGTAATTTTTGATGAGCAGCTATAGCACATAAACGTAGACGTTATTGATTGGTACTAGATTTGCCTGGAAACTAATATACGTAAGTGACACTGAAAACTTTGTTTACAGGCAGCATATTGGAACGCAAGAAGAGCACTTCTCTTGAGGTGTTCTTCAGTAGACTCTTGGC
Organism: Rhinoptilus africanus; assembly: GCA_013400135.1. Lineage (NCBI taxonomy): Eukaryota > Metazoa > Chordata > Aves > Charadriiformes > Glareolidae > Rhinoptilus > Rhinoptilus africanus. The sequence goes on along the minus strand of VXBO01011373.1, from coordinate 254,392 downwards.
AATGTATAGTGTATTGCCTTAAGTAAACTTTAATTCATTAAGAAAGCATTTAAATAAATGCCTTAACTGTAGGCAGTCATGGTCATTTCATAGTTTCCACCGAATCACTTGATGCCTTTAACATTTGGGAACGTGTCTCTCAATTGCATGCCAAACTAGAAATGTATTAATACATTTTTAAAAGAGAATGGAGTTGGATTTCTCATCTTCTAAAAAAAAATCTGAAGCCCAGATTTTCTTATTGATTAGAATTATATTGATTTTGCTGAACAAGACAATTTAGGCAATAGCTAGTTTAAGATTTTTTGGTAACGTATAGGATTTCATATCATGACTGTTAGACTTCTGACATAAATCTCTTCTCTTTCCATGATCAGGTACCTATAATATTCTCACTTTTGTATCAGACAGCTAACAGTTCATTTCCAGCTCTGGGACATGGTGTGAGCAGACATCCACATGCAGCGAACGCTGCATGCACTCTTAAAGTGGGTACCTGCTAGGTATGAGAGGGTTGTCCAGCTGAAAACTGCAGGAGCCTGATGAAGCTTTTGGTTGCCCTCTTATCGCCTACCTTTCTTTCTATTCTTTCCGTCACACTTGCCTATTTCTCAGAATTATCCCTTTTGCACCTACAGCAAGCTGGACTGATTTGGAATGAGCTCATATGTCATCCTCGCTCCCATTAACAGTAACGGCACCATTCTCTGAATCAGACTGTGGCAGACGTAAGAGCTGACAAGTGGCTGGGCAGACCTACCTACACAAAACACTGGCCCCCGTGTCTTCTAGGAAACAACCGTAAATCACCCAGAAATGACCACAGAATGATTCTAGACTACAGTTTCCTAGCTGGGAAAACTGACATAAAGTGTTTCAAGGCTTACTTATTTCTACTTTTCATTCTCATGGCTGCCTTTAGGACCTTAAAAGCCATCCTCATTGATAAAGAGCCTGCCTGCCTGGCTTAAATACAAATAAGAAAAAATAATACAGGGCAGACAGAGGAAATGTAAGATGGATGTCTGTTACTCCACTATTCCTTTCAGAGGCGACATCAGAATGTTTTTAGACAAAAGTGGAATGTAAAAATGAATACGTTTGAATGTGTCTGCATATTCACATCCTCCAGGCAAGCTCACGCTTAATGGGTTAATTCACTGCCTGAAAGAGCAGCTGCCTACACAGACTGAAGTCCAGACTATCATTTCAGGTCAGAGCTGCAGAGAACAGATGGGAGAGCTGGTAGTCAACAAATCTTGGAAGGAGAACTCCAGCCATACCTTTCCTTTAGTGGAAATACCCATCAGTTCTCACTGTTTGGATAGGGCATACCCTGCCTGTGGCATTCGCATTGGTTCTCTCATCAAAGACACTGCTCTTCAGTCTTGTCCTTCTTTTCATGAATCTCCTCTCTTTCCTTTAATTTAACGGGGATACTCTTTTTTTCTTTTTT
>VXBO01011373.1:219614-249944 GCA_013400135.1 Rhinoptilus africanus | reverse complement strand
CCTTAACAGACACACAGTGCTTTAAACTGGAAATGAGTTAAGAGACTCTTTCATTGGTGTCATTGTTGATATTTTGTTGTAAAACACTATTGTTTACAACAGATTGTTTTTGTCTGTGAAGTAACAGCTAGTGAAAGATTCTGCAATTCTAATTGGCATTCTCCATTTGGATTAAGGTAGAAAACCTGAACACAACTGTATTATATTATTTGTAGAGAAAAACATAAAAAATCTTTTGTAATGCTTAAATAATTTTAAATACCTGCACTTGAAGCATCTAGTTTTAAATTCACTTTTGAAGAATGTGAATGTCATTCCTTGATAGAAGGGCTTTCCCAAAATGTCTCAGAGCTCCATTTGTACTTAGTCATGCAGAAATGATGAAACTGTCATGCAGTCCCAGAGCAGAGCGAACATTTACAAAGGAGTTCAGAGTCAGGAAATTATTTGCTAAGAAGAAAAGTAATATTAGTCCATTGTGGTAGAATGCAGGGTGCATAGGCAAGGGGAGAAATGGAAGAGGAAAATTTTTAAGCTGTCTTAGTTAAGGAATAGTCAATTAGTCAAAAGTTGCACATGATGTTATAAAAGTACTGATAGTACATTGACAGACACAGGTCCATCTCAAAAGTTCGTAAAATGACCATGGCATCCAGGGGAGATATACACCTTTTTGTGATTACTTTCTCCATATAGAAGACAAAGAAATATTGGAGAATGTCAAAATGCCGTCATCCTCACCACCTGAAAGAGGAGAAGATAAAATCACAGCAGAACCTGCAGTCTAATGTTCTTGTTGGTGGTTTCTGGCAAAATCTTGGCCAGATTTCTCCTTGATTGCTTTCCATGCTACACCATCTACTGTGTTCTGCTTGATGCAACATGCTGTGACTTCAGAGCCAGTGATGTGCATATGAAGTCAGCAGCAAAAAAAATATATAAGCAACATGCTGACCAAAGCACCCAACACTGTGGGTAGAACTAGCTAAAAGCATGAAAGTTTTATTGCCCAAGGGACTTTATTGATGTCTTGAGCTCATTCCTTGCAATTGTGTTGCTTGCTGAGGGTTATGCATCAAGGCTGGAAGGCACTTAAAAGCCAATGTAACTTGTTGTATGAAAGAATGAGTATATTGTTCAGGAGAACAGATGCACAGACACCTGTGAAATTGATACCAGCATCTGAAAGACTGACAGTAGAGTGGTGCAAAGCATTTGGAATAGGAGTAGCTAAATTTCAGAAGCTGGGTGAAGCTAATATTCATCTGAGTCAAAAGTATGAAGGGTAGCTGGCAGTAATTCCAGTCTCTTTCGACTACCTGCAGAACCAGTGGAGAGACTCCTCTGAACTCTTTTAGAGTGAAGGGTGATGTCATCAGCATAATTTTTTTAGATTATGAGAGACAATGCAAGTGTGCCAAAATATCATGCATGTCATTTGAAGAATGACCGAATGACATTCAGGGGATGTGGTGAATGGCTAGTGTGGAAAGCAAAGCAAATGCCTGAGTCCTACAAAGTATCCGTTAGTCTATGTGAGTTGTTTCTTTTAATATAGGACTTCAGTGGAGAAACTCATGGGAGCAAGGGATGAAAAATATTTCCAGAGAAACAATGCAAATCTAGATAGTAGAAAGGTAGATAACAAAATACATACTATAGCACAATAGAATTAGATGTATAGTTGCAGATAATGGGGGAAAAACTCCAATGACTACATTTAGAAGCTGCTATTCTCAGAAGAATGAAGAAACGTGCATGTCTTTCTAGTGTGTGGCAGTTGTACGTCTCAGCTGAAGATGTGTGTTGCCTAACAAATTTGTTTGTTTGAGAGTGCTCAGCTGGAGATGAATCCTTTGTAAGTGCTCCATAATGACATTGGAGTAGGAGCAGTCACAACCTATGGACAGTGTCCCATCAATATTCCAGTCATGAGCACTGTTGTAAATGACTGGTAGCTTTGCACATGGTAGTGTAGTTGAGCTAGCATAGAATACCTTTTGATCAGCTTTCTAAAAATTAGAAACAATTCCTACCTGTCCTTAGGTGCCTACGATGTAAAAATCGATGCCTTATTAATGAAACATAGAATGAAACACGGAACAAAACTTATGAAAAGGCAGTTGTGAAACTGAAGCTCCTTCTTTATGGTTTTAGGGGAAATTGTTCAGCTTGATTCCTGATTACACAATATTGTTGTCTTGGTTACATAATATTCTTTCAAGATTAACCTCAGGAATAGTGGAAACATTGATTTGAATTGTATTGAACTCACGTTGGTGTAAGGTATCACTCCAGATATGTGTGTTTAAATACAGTTTCCAAAAATTCCTAAATAATTAAGCCTTCAAGTCCATCTAGCAGTGTATTTAAATATATTTATCTTATTTAAATATATTTCTCACTCTTTGGGCAGTGTATTTAAAGTGAGGATAGATGCAAGAATATATCATGATTTTGTATATTATCCTCATTCTAATGATGCAATGATTTTTAGTAACATGATATGCATGATTTGACATAGAAATACATGTCTAAAACAACAGAATTATACAAAGCTTTTCCCATTATATATTTTGTATTGAAACCACAAAAGTTTCCTGAGCTCATTCAAATTGCAATGCAATGTTTTTCTGGGCTTGTTTTAAAGAGGCATACAAACAAATAGGAATTGAAAGTATATGGATAGTTCAAATAGTACCTAAAAATGTGATTTTACCTCAAAATCAAGATTATATTTGGTTGGAGATTCAGTTTTGTCTTTTCTTATGTTATTTGAGCCAGCTTGCCTATCTTTAACATCATAATCTTACAGAGCAGCTGGGGGAGAAGTGTACTTGAATATTCATTTCAATTTCAAATGTAAGGCAAGATTTTTCACTGAGGTATGTATATTCTGTTCCACAAAAGTGTCCCTAATCTAAAGGAGGAGCATTTGCTGTGAACTTTTCATTCTGAACCATCTGTCGCTGCCTACTTTCCTACTGCAGAAGATACAATAAACCTCTTGCGCCCTACACAGATTTCCTGAAATCTGCATGATTTCACTGAACTCACAACTAGCAATTAAGCAAATTTAACCATACTTGCAAGAGTTTCCCTTCTAACCTTATGTCACTGTGGTTTTGGCAAGAGAATTCAACCCCTTTCTTTGTATGATCTTGTACAACAAAGTAAGTACAAAAACCAGACAAATCATTTTTATTGACCTTGGTAGGGTAAGATCTATGATTTTAAATGCTATTGTTATTGCTGTTTTACACCCTCATTTATTAAACCCAGCTCTGAATTATTGCAACCACCATAAAAACGTAATGGGACACTAAGTAAACATAGCCATTCTGGCTCCCAGGACATTCAGATAGTTTCTAATCGATAAACAAGCTCTAGTGAAGAACAAACAAGCCAACCAAGAAAGAAACCCTACCTGGGAATTCAGTTCTGGTCTTGCAATACTCTGTTTTCCAAAAGGCTCTGCACTCAATGTGGAGTTTGGTGTAAGATCAGGCCTTACACTCGCAGCAGGACAAAGCAACAAATACTCATGCTGCCCACAGAACTGTCCGGGTTTCCTCCTTCCTCCAACAGAAATGGAGCTGTAAGGCTGCAGGGACAACCTATCACCTCTGGGGCCTGCGGAGCTTGTAGATAGGCTCATGACCTGCAAGGACAATGTACACAGCTGTATGGTGTTTTACGTAGATGTCTTATTAATTCTGGTTATTTTCTTGGCTGAGGGAATGCTGAGTAAACTGCAATACAAAACTAGACCCTGCACTGCTTGCTTCATTATTTGGGAAGGACGGCAACTCCTCAGAGTTCTTACGGTGTTAAGAGATATCTAAATCTCACACATCAGTGCAGCATAATGATGGGATTTGTGCCTAGTTCTAATATATATAGAAAGAATCTGACCTTTCAGAGCTCTGAGTGCATCCTCCAGCAACAAAGTGTCTGGGGATTTAACGTCTTGCAGGATCCCACTGACAGCAAAAAATTCTAATTTGATCCGATGGAAAGTGTTGTTTACCGGTATGTTCTAGCCATGTCCTACATCAGTTTTCTCATTGTGTAAATACAGAATTAGGGAGAAGTGAGAGAAAAGCCTAAACATGCTATTTCTGAGTATCTACAGTCAGTATTTAAAATTAATTTGAGAAATGTCAGGTGCAGTAACAATAAAACAATAAGCTTTTCCCTCTCCCTTTCATGTTACCATTTGAAAATTAAGCTGTCAAAGATAAAATGAAGAATTCTCTTAGTAGTTTAATGACAAGCCAGATTTTTTGGACATAAATATTTTTTGTTGTTGTTCTGAACTAAAAATGTTTTTTCCACACAATTTTTTTACTGGTTAGAATATAAACAAAAGTTATAGGTTTCCTTATAGGTTTCCACACCCAAAATATTTTTTTCATCTGAAAAAAAAGAAATTACAACTCTAGAAGTTCCAATTTTCTTCTATATATTCCTAAAACATTCAGAAAAGAAGTAACTTCCAATTAAATAAAAACACTGAACATTAACTTTGCACCTGAAATTAATCTTTGAAGTTACACCAGGAGACTGGAATGCTGGTTAACCTGTTCCATTACCCAGCAGCTACTGAAAGCAGTGCCAATCACAGAATCACAGAATCACAGAATCATAGGGTTGGAAGCGACCTTAATAGATCATCTAGTCCAACCCCCTGCCAGAGCAGGGCCACCTTAGAGCAGGTTGCACAGGAACACTTCCAGGCGGGTTTTGAATGTCTCCAGAGACGGAGACTCCAAAACAATAGTAACACCTGGGTTAGGGTCTCTCATTATTTCAGCATCTCAGCCAAAAACTTAAGATAATTAAGAAAATGCAGGTAGCATTTCTTTTGCCTCTCAAATTTGGTTGTGCATGTATGTTAAATTATGTTGGATTTAGAGTGTCAGCCTTTCTGTTCTGCCTTTCAAAAACTCATTTACAGACTTTTGCCTTCACAATGAGGCTATATACTACCAGGCTGTCAGCACCTGGGATTACAGCAATAAAGCTTAGAGAGTAGTAATCTTTCAAGGAAAAAATGGCAGGTGAGTGTTAATTACGTGTCAGAAAGGGAAGAATAACATCGGCCACACTTGAGCATTCTTCAGTCTACAATGTCTATAACTTGTGTATTTCCATCATTACTTTCTGTCTTAGCAGTTGCATCTTTGTTGCAGCTTTTTTTGTGGGATTCAGTAAGTGCTGAAGGTAGACATCATGGGAAAACATTGTTGTGCTATAGGAATGACAAAAATTATGGCAACACCTAAATAACCTCCTGAACTAGGAGTATATGATGAGCATTTGTAGTTATGTGTACATGTGTACATATGCTTTCTGAGCATTTACAGATATGTCTGACTAAAATAATCTTTAAGAGTTTTGATGATTTTGAAACATCAAGGAGACAGGATCATTTCTGTGAAACTAAGGCTTTCAGCAACAGCATTTGACATCCAGTATTGAAAGGGGAAAACATAATCAATGAATTAATTTGAATCTATATTATGACAGATTTTATTTTAAATTTTATTCAAAGTGTATCCTTAAAATTAAACTAAATTCTAGAAATATAAGCATTTGAAATGAACGGTTATTTTCAGAGACCTAGCATACATTTCTGAAGAACAGTACTAAAATTGCCAGTTGAGCCTAAGGGTTAACAGTTTGTTCTATTGGTGTGGTTTTTTCCCTATTTTCCATTCAGACATTAACTGACTCATGTTGTATTTGTGAAATTGATATTCATAGTACACATCTCACAGGAATGAATTAGAAGAGTGTAACTTCTCCAGACATACTGAATATGCTTGAGATGTGAGTACTGATAACATAGAGAATTACCTATTTAAATTTCCACAACGAACCAATGCATTCAGCTGTGCATTTAACTTGCAGGTGACATAAAGAGGCAACATATAAATATTAATAATAGCTCTACACATATATGAAGTATCACTCATCAGTTATCAATAGTTATTTTAAATGTTGTTTTTGCATCAAAATCTCTAAAAATGTTGATGAATACTAAATATTCCAATCCCACCCCCAGTTTAGGTCATCCCCAAAATATTCATAAACCTGTGATGAATTTGTAAGAAGGCATCAAATGGAAATAATGGAAATAGGTGAGAAATGTGGGGTGTGGGAGGTGTGAGATAGCCATGAGATTTAAGCAGTGTCTCCCGTAGGAGAGATCACTGTGCATATTTTGCAGAGTAAGTTAGCTGCTAAAATAGTAGGTAAAAGGGAATCTCCTCTGCTGGGTATTTTCTGAATCTGATGCTCCATTTTCTTTTTTCTTTTCCTTTTTTTTCCTTTCTTCTTTGCATGTTATTTTTTAGTGTGCCCCAAAATACATTTTTTAAGAAATAATTTTGTTTTAGTGGAGGAATAGGAATTCTAATACATTTTTTTTCCTTTTTTTTGGGTTGGCAGACATAAAAAAAATATATGTTTGTATAGCAAGCATGCTGCTTTATGATCAAATTTTTATGTAGCTGTGCTCCTTCAGAGGCAAACAGGAGATGGAAACAGACTGATTGATTTCCTAAGTGACAAGTGTTCAAGAGTCAAGCTTGTAGCACTGAGTCTTTTGTAGTTGTACAGAACACAGAAAAACCCTTACTACATGCTGCCCCATTTTTGTCAGACTGAAGATTACCATGGCCACAGCATATGAGAGCTTCACAACTGCTAATTAATTTCTTTTCACAGGACTCTTGAGATAGCACAATTCCTTGTCCTCATTTTCTAGAAGTGGAACTGAAATACAGAGGAATTAGGTGTTTTGTTCAAGGTCACAGAGGAAGTTGGGACAGAACTTGGAATAGAGCCTAGCTCAAAAATTGTGCCTTAAGTAATATATCACTTCCCTCCCCCTGAGGTATCTATGCAAAGGTAGTCATAACACAGTTCTTGGTGAATCAAAACTCCTCCACAAGCAGCAGGCAAAACTTGAAGTTTCGTTTCAGTAGGAGTATCAGTATTTCCTAAGTAAGTGAGATACTTCAGAAATATTCTTTAAGAGCATTTTGAAATTTCTACCTGAAATAGACGAAGACATCTAGTTGGGATTTTTNTTGTTTGTTTTTTTGGGTTTTTTTTTTTTTTTTTTTTTTTTTAGGATTTTACATACAGAACTATACCGTTACAATCATTTTGATCACCACTGGTTTTCTTTGATCAAAGAGTTAGCCTCAATCCCGCTTTTTAGGAACGAATTCTACTATCTTCCTTCAAATAGAGTCTAAACAGATGCCATCCAAAAGCATTTTTAACCCACGGAAAATTCACAGGCAAATTTATGCCTCTTGAGATGCAAAATATTTCAAAGTAGATTACCATAGGAAAATAAAACTTTTTCATGGTATTTTCTGTAAGGCTGGTCGTGTTCTGCACAGTAACCAGATTTCAACAGTTTTAAAATGAGGTAAAGGAGAACAGAATCTTGTAATGGTATCATACTGCCTTTCACCACTGGGTAATTCATGAAGCAAATTCATTATCAGCGAATAACTGGTATGATGCATACATTCATAATGAAGCTGAAGATCCATTTGTAGTAGATGAAGGTCTGCTATGTTATATTAAAGCAGATATTAAAACATTAAGCAGATATTAAAGCATTTAATATAAGCATTATATTAAAACAGATAAACTGAGATTTGAAATTGAAAAGTTAATTTTGATATAGACAGACCCAGCTTCTACTTTCATGTAAAAATCAGGTAAGATTAAATGAATAGAAATGTTTTAGTGTTGTGAAATGTACTATCAGATGCACCGTAAAGCTAATAGCCTGGTCAGGATAACTTCTTGTGGGCTACCTAAGTGACAACATGCCAGGTGATTTTCTTTTCTTGCTCATTTGGTTCTTCGCATCTCCCGAAACCATTGTCATAGTGGTTTTAGAGCCTTGCTACCATCCAGCTACTAACCAAAGAACTAAAAGTTGTGCATATTCTTACCAGTCATTTGAACCTGTAAATCCCTGAGTCTGCATGATAATTTTTACTAAAAATCACTCTGTTACTGCATGTTTAACTAATATTCCTCCAAAAAAATTACTGGCTGGCTTGTGACGTTACAGATACCATGTGTCTTGCTCAAGGCCTTGTGAAAAGTGAAAAAACCTTTGAAAAATCCATTTGTGCTGGAACTTTGATTGGTACCAGATGATGAAGCAAAACTTTATGTTTTTAACCAATAAGTCCTCATAGCTGTATCTTTTGACAGCTAGTTATCTTGACTTTATTAGACAGAATTTTTTGTCCTATGTAACATACTTGTCCCCCAATCCTTTCGTAGCCTGTTACTTTCCCTATTGATCAGGAGCTTCTCTGCAGTGGTTTGTACAGTAAATTCAGTGTGCTGGAGTCGCCTTTGTGTTTTGGAATAGATTGAAAGAGACAGGGCAGCCGCTGCAGGTCAGATCTGATGGCAGATCTGAGTTGTCATAATAAGCCGGTTTCTCAGTAACTTACAGCGATGAAGTTCAGAGGCAGCCAGCTCTGGTGGCTGCTGAGCAGGCTAAATATTGATTGGAAGGGAAAAATGAGGGAGACGGTGACCTTCTGTTCAGAGTCTGACAAAAGTGTGTGTTCGGGACGATGTTCGTGCTAATGCAGCGCCTTCCTAGTTACCCTGCACAATAGCGGGAGGCAGCCGCGCTTCCTTCCTGCCTCAGAGCTGCCACTCCTGACTTCTGACATCAAGTCATTAACTTTGTTAGCCTTGGTCCTCCCTTGGTGGTTCCTAAAAGGAAAGAAAGAGGAATTCTCAACCCGAGCCTCATCAAAGTCATGAGAGTCATTTTCAAGTACAGCACGTTTTTTATCTGTAAGTTACCTAGGAAAAAAAAAAAAAAAAAAAGCATATAGCCGAACTGAAACTCCCTCAAGCCTACCTGTATTTTCAGCAATTAATGGGGGAAGTATTTACCGTTCAAAAGCCTTTTGCTGTTTGGATTTCCTCCAGTTCAGAATCAGCTCTATCAAATTGGCCAATGCAATTTATTATCTCCTCAGGGACATTCAGCTGTCCCAGCTAACCTTTCTCAGAATAGATCCAGCTGTGTCCTTCTGTACAAAATCTTTCCACTCCCCTAAAAATACAGTCATTGTAAGGATGTCCTCGACAGAACTATTAAAGATACCCTTAGGCCCAGCTCTGCATTAATGACCTATAAGCTCATGACTTCCATTTCTGCTGTATATATTTTGATGTGAGGGTTAAGAAGGATAGCACAGGTTCAAGCACACCAGCAAGATCCCCAGGGAAACAAAACTGCAATTATTCTGTAAATGGCAATTCAGAATTAATGGTCCAGGAAAATGACTTTGCAGAGAACTTCAGCTCCTATGATTTTATTTGGAATTGACAGCACTTGGAAGACAGTCCATTACATGACAACAGTGCCTTGCATTTTTCTTAGCGTATGTAATCTATAGATCTTGAAATATTTCTATGTCTTGTCTCAATTTTATAAGCAATGGTAATGAAAAATCTGGAAATGAGACAATGAGTTGAATCTACTTGCTTGAAGTGGCGTGTTCAGCCCGTGGCTGACTAGATGAAATGGAAAGAGTTCCTTAGTGTAGTATCAGGTAACTCTGACTGGTACTTCAATGATCCAGGCATTGTGTCTTGTCAATCAATGGAGGAAAATTAAAAGGATTCATGTTGAGGCTTGCTATGCATTATCATCTGCTTGGAGAAAAGAATATACATGCACACAACTATGTATTTACAATATAGTCACTATGCATAAATTAATGACAGGTCTTTACAAAGTGAATTAAATGAGTGATTACTAAAAAAAGGTGTTTCTGTCCGATCTTATATTTAATTTTTAGCATCACCAGGTTTTCACACTATATGAGTCCAGGCACTTCCTACCATAAAAAAGGAAAGAAAAAAGTGTATTTAGAAGCTAAGTAGGGTTCACACTGGGAGAACACATACTGATTTGGGAATCAGCTCAGTGAAGTGGAGAGGATTGTCTTGATTTCTCTTTTTTGCTCTGTTTCCTAAAGCCTATGTAATCATGCTATTTGTTTGCGTGCTCTTCCTTCCATCCTTAAGTAACTTTGGAAGCCGTTGGCCAGTTTCTGCCCTCTGTGCCAAGCAGACCTCTCAAAGATTTGGAACTCCTGTGAGGTTTCTGAGCAGTGGTTCCTCCACAGAGGAGGAAAACTGTGGGAATGGCTGACATTTGCGCTCAGCGCTTGCCTGCTGTGTGCCCACACGTACTGCCTTGGTAGCCAGCCCATGGCTGCTGCTCGCCACCCTCTGCTGCTCCTCATCACAGTGCTGGGTTAGGAGCCCGGGACTGAAAAGAAATGGGAAGAATGTGGCCTGTGGAAAGTAGTGCAAAACACCAGGGCAGGTATTAGGATTGGTGCAATGAAGACATGTAGTATGCAGGAAACACACTGGTATGAAATTTAGCATCTTTATTTCAGCTGGCCAAAGAACAATTTACTTCAATTAAATATAGAATTAAAGCTCTTCAGTGGAGATGCAGAGAACATCTTGCCACCGAAGCAAGTATCATAGAGTGAAAACGTGCATTCATGCCACCTGATTTAAAATCTTGAACTAGGAAGTTAGTCTCTCAGCCCTCTCTAAAGGATTTTCTCTTTTCCCATAGACAATATAGGGAGGTTAAGTGAGCTTCTACCTGAACTGGGCTACTGTATTTAGGTGGTTCTTCCTCAGATTTGCTTATTTGTCCTCCTGCTTTTTCCTGCATAAGAAACACTAGTTAAGCATGCTGACAAGAGAAAGGAGAGGAATTCTGTGTTGCTACATGATATTTCTCATAATGAAGATCTATGATTCTAGTGATGTAGATATTAATACATCTTGACAGAAGCCAATGTTTTCAAGTAGTCTGTTTTTCTTTACATCATGTAGAGGTTCTGTATGGAAATAAATACAAGAGAAGAAATAGCTTCATTGAAAGAATATATTAGAAAACAAGACAGGAGGAGAAATTTATTTACCCAAGACATAAAAATGTTCTTACCTAATGGAAAAATTAATGTAATATTTAATGTAATTTTGCACATTGCATATAGATATCCGCATTTATATTAATAACTCCAAGACAAACAAGGGGAAAAAGCCTGCCTTAATTTCTTATTTTTCTGCTTACAAAGTCAATGAAACTCTTAGATCCAATAGATTACTGTGTAATTCTTTTTTAAAAAGGGAAGAAAAGAGAAGAAAGATGCCTAATTGCACTGCTGCAGTAGAGGGTGGATTTTCCTATGACAGAAGATGGAGTTAGCCCTTTGGACTGTTTAAAAACACAATCAGCTGAGCAGTGTGGCTCACGATGATTAATCTGTTTCAGGTATGTTTTATCACACAGTCAAGCTACAGCCTAAATTAGGCTTGCTGCTTATCAGGCTTTTACTCAGAAACTTATGTCGGGTTGTTTTATGGTCATGTTTTAATTCTGCCTTGATGACTGTATTTGTTGAATGAAGATTTAGGCTTTTTTGCCTGTTTGTATTTAAAGAACTGAAGAGCAAACACAGGTGTTGATATGCTCGAAATCAGCTGCTGCTGTGCTTTTATTCTTCCTTATGAGGAGAGTATGTTTTTTACTTGTGTGTTTATTTTTCAGGAAGTTAATTTTCAGTGTTCTCCACAATTTTATGAGGCACTGTAGGTAGCTGTGTTACTGGAAAAGATAGACATGCTAGAGCAGTTTATCCTCTTTAATGTTCAACTCTGAGGTAGGCAATTGGAGATTGGCCCATTCTGACTACAGTTTTACCAAAACACCACCAATAAATGGTTAGAAACATTTTCCATGAAAGGGGGTTGAAGTTTTTCTGAATGGTATATTGCTTTGTTCTGCTAAATGTCTGTGTTAATGTTGGTAGCTACATAGAGCAATGTGTATAATTTTGTCTTTAGAGATGATAAATTTGGTTTGGATTTAAAAATCAATTTCAGCTTAGAGAGAGAGGGAAAAAAATGACAATATGATAACCTCTTATAAGTCTCCATGTTGGTCTGTGGTCTTCATGAATTCATAATTTTGATCATTTGGTCTTAAAAATATCTTTAATTTTACCAGAACATGTAATTAGAGTCTCTCAGTGGAGTGAGCATAGAAACAGAGGTCCCTAAAGCAGGTCCAGGCTTTCTGTTCTGTTTGCTTAACAGTTCGTGTAATAGTTACCCATAATGATTATGAAGATGGGGTCTTGATCCCAGCTAGGATTTCTGTGTGCTTTACAAAATCAATCATTAATATTAAGGGATGCCAACACCACAGACCACATTTATGTAAGTGTAAATAAGCTGCATATACACTTATATCTGTTGTCTGATCTGGACGGCTATTCCTATGAGTTAGGTCCATATCCTTCATACGTATTACTCATACATATCTAGATATACAGACATGATTTGGGTAAAGAAAAAGAGAACACTTAAAACATGTGTGATGTGATAGAATACTTGGAAAACTCATTCTGGTAGCATTTTAAAAAGAGATGAATAAGAATATTTTTAAAACCCCAACATTAAAATAAAAAATAAAAGAAAAACCTTCTCTTACAATATTTCCTTAAATGATAATTGTAGCATTCACATGTAGGCTAAGTTTGGGCAAAGGTTTATCTAACTGTGGTTTAGGCTGTGAAGCATTCATGATATTCACATTAAAAAGTAAGCAATTTCGTTTCTGGAGTTCCCAACATGCACACAGACACACAAACAGTGACACACACACACAAAATTCAGGTTGTTAAAGTGGGCTGATATTAGAAGAGTTTTCTTGCAGAGACATACTTAATAGATAATGGTTATCTTACTTCTAAGTTTGCATTTTCCAGCCCAAAGTTTTAATCTCTTTACCATTTCATCTTTGCTTTGAATTTCCTGGTTATCTGTGTTTTTCTGATCATTTTTTCTAATGTTCTATTAAATGTTTAACTTTTTTTCAGAAATAATATAATTTGAAAACATTGTGGGCCTGATCTTCGGTGACGTTGAGTGCTCACAATTCTACATGTTGTTGATAAGGACTCCAAGGCCTCAGCAGCTCTTATGTTAAGTAGCTCATAGGTTCTGACTAACTTTTAAGAGCTCATAAACTCAGGAATACGTAGCTGAGTAGCTATCTATACATACATGAAGGCAAGTTTAAACCTTATTTCACTGCATTTACAGTGCATAGAAAGGCCAAAAATGCATAACTTTAAAAGCTCAAAATGTACTTAAAGAAAAATCCCCTTAGCAATGAGATAAGATGGTAAAAGAGCTGCTTTCCAGGAAATTCCTTAATCTGGGTTGTATACAGAAAATGTATGAAGGGCAGAGAGGTACAGAGAAGGTGGGCTGCAGCGTTGCAGAAATTCTTAACAATGCTGCCATCTATTTGGTAATCTTATGAGATGGCTTTATCTAGACAGAATTTCAGGAGTACTTACAGGAACCTCTGTTACCCTAAAGCAGCTCGGACTGGGAAGGCACAAAGAGTGGAATCATTTTACCTAATTTTAGGATCCCAGAAAATTTGTGGGCAGCTGCAGATGAGCCAGCACCTGTGCCCTGTGCTGCATGGAGACACTTGCACTACAGATTTTGATAAATCCCCCGCAAAATGCAGTTGCCATTATTTCTTCTCTCCAAAAGCTACAAATTATGTACCATTTGTCTTGAAAATTGCAGAAATTTATGCATGCGAGTTTATGTTTCTAAAATAAACTTCTGTATGACAGAAGAGAGGCTGAAAGACTTGAGTACAGATCCCATCCTTTTATTTAATAATGAACAACTCCTAAAAAATATTGAAAAGAAAGCTGAAATTTTGAGGTCATGAATACAGTTTGAAATAAAAAATAATGCAAGGCTATATTAAAATATTAAATTTAACTTAACATTAGACATTTTGAAACTATCTTTGAATATAGTATTAATTTTACAGTATTGTAAAAAGTAGACTATGTCTACTTATGGTCATTGTTTCTTTAATGATAATTCTATTTCAAATCTTTACTTTTGAAGATGGAATTTTTAGTCTATAATAACCCATGAGAATATCACACCTGAATTATGGAATGATTACATGCAAAATATATTTTTATAATAAAAATATTTTTATGATCTAGGAAAAAAATTCTAACCTCTGAAATATTAAACCACAGACTCATAACTTAAACAAGACCTAAGAAAAAAAAATAGACTGAAGAAAATACCTAAGAATAATAAAAGATCTAAAGTACTTTTGATCATAATTGCATTGTGCTGGAAATTATTGTCTGGGAAATGGAATCCTGAAGTGACAACCACCTTGCTCACTGTCTAGGTAACAATTATCTATGTCGTCCAATAATGAAACTCAGAAATTTCATATTGTTTATGAGAAGTCTTCGTAAATATGTCATTCCTTAAATGGATGAAATACAGAAGGATAATTGAGACCGTGTTCATTTCCATAGGAGTAAAATGAGTATCAATGTTTATAAAATAATTATCATTTGATGAGAAAATGATGATGAGGTTAAATACCTACATGGGGAATATGAATACTGCTTTTCGTAGGATGTATCTTAGAAAATGTCATTCTTGTTGAAATCTAGAGTAATATTTGTTTATCTTTCCAATAATATCTGTATTAACTTTGCTTTCCAATAAATCCTCACTGCTTCGTTAACATACTTCTCTTTTTGAATGGAATGCAATACTCACAAGGATTTTAAACCGATTTTAGAAATTTAAGGAAATTTGTGCATGTAGGTTTCTGTGTTCTTTAGTTCTTTCAGTTTTTACTGAGTAAACGTCTTTATCTCCTTTCCCTTTTGAAATCAAACATATTGTTTCAACATGACTTTCAGTATGCATCAGAAATCTGTGTGTGTGAAGACACAATCAGACATCAGTTTCTAATATATCTTAAAAGTCTGCAAGAGCCGTTGCTTTCAAACAGTGTAACTTCATGAAATCCGCTGGGTGTCTCATCCAGGAATAACTGGGCTGGACACAGCACATACCTACAAATGTTTGAAGATGTGGTTCCAGTTTCTGGGTATTTCTGTCAACTTGTGCTTAGGACACTGTCAGTAAAACAGAGCGAGGGATAGTGTTGAATAGATATTTAATAACACTGTAATTAAAAAATTAACTGATGTAAAGCATGAGCGTGGTTGGCTCTTCCAGCTATATTTTTGGACATAAGTGGTTGTGGCTGCTCATCTTCATGTGGAGCTCAGTGATCCAGGGACCTGGTGAAACTGAACCCCTTTTGATCTTGCTCTGGTTGCGGTACAGCACACACAGAATTTTTACGGGAGGTGGAACATTTGCATTGAGGAAGCCCTCATGCCAGGAAGAGAGATGCCAAGTGACTATAGGTACCTCTAGTACGCAGTGACCACCAGAACTTGGAGTCAGTGCATTGTTTGTTTGTTGGTTGGTTTTTGTTGTGTTGGTTTTTTTTGTTTTTTTTTTTTAATTAGTGTCTAGATTCTACTTAAATATCATTTTAGTCATCAAAAAAGTCTTGAAGAACCAGCTCACTCATCAACTGTGTATTTATTTCCAGCTCTGGCTGGGTCTAAACATGTAGACCCAGATACTGCTATTGTAATTGATATAATTGATTGCTGCTGTTCTAATTGATGAAATGGAGTTGGCTGAGGCAGTTTTAGATTACTTCCTTTTCTGAGAGCATCCATGTGAGCCAACAGTTTCTTTATGTAAGAGTTAAAGGAGGACACAACCAAGGAAGAGTATCACTAAGACATATATTCATGACAAAGACATGGCAACAGTATCATATATTGCCGATACAAAAAAGACTAGTTTCTCTGAAGCACGATCATAAACTTATAGAGGGGTAATGCTGGCTTGTTGCTTATGTAGCCATGACAACAGTGGTTTTACACTACTGTGGAATACTGATGTTACACATTTTCTGTGGAGTAGTGTATAAACAGAGATTAATGAAGTTCAGAGAACTAAGGGTGCTGTAATATACACTACAGTCCTGTGGGCTACAGCTGTAGGAAAGGATGTGTGTACTTCTGCACACAGGTAGCAACCCTTGAATAGCATGGTATATGGAAGAGAACTGAGAATGGATATTCCTTGTGGCTTTTAAAACTGTAGAGCAGTCCATAAGCATGCTGAGGAGATTTGTTATGAGCGGAAATTGTGATACAAACATATAAAGTGAGGAAGAATGTTAAAGCATAAGAGCTTGGTAGATAATGTATGTAATACTCATCATATCCTGTCTATCCACCAGTCACTGACTGCATTCACTTTCTCTTACTGTCCATCTGCCTTTTATATTTTAATCCTACTTTGTGACGTATGTCATTGCTTTCTTTACTCTGATGCCTACAGACTTCACTGCTGATGTAAACAACAGTGGACCCTAATAAGACTGTCCTTGTGAGTCATAAGTACCTGGCGCGTCCAGGATTGTATCAGCATCCTTCATTCTATATGTGGATATCAAACATTCCTTTAGGCATCATTACCATTGTCAAGAGTGAGATTAATCCTAATCTTGGGTCAGGAAGAAGATCCTAAAGGGACAACAGAGCAATCTGGGGTGGTGATACACATATCCAGCTACACACCTGGAGGGTAAGGAAAGGTAGTATTGCTTTGAGAAAAAAAAGGACTTCATCACTATTAAAATATAAGACTATTATAATAGGTGATTCCCTTTCTCATGTCTCTATGAGGAATAAAGCCTATGAATTCTTTGTACTCCACACTTGAAAGAGAGACTATGCAGGCTTTCAGCAGTTCAGACTGTGAGTATACACAGATTTATGACAACTTTCTATGTACAAAATGGATCTTTAGTTCATAATAAAAATCCATTTTGAATTGACAGATTCCTATACTGTAATAAAATTAGCCAGATCGAAGTGTAGGTATCCCAGAGTCTACAATGCTATCAACTAGTTTTTGTTGTTGCTGCTTTGAGCGAACAATTTGGTGCAGCAAATGCAGTAAGAGAGAAAGTAGACAATACTCTATAAAAATAATAAGGATTAAAAGTCTAAAATCAGCCAACATGGTGCTTGACTTCAATACTTTTAAGAAATGAGAACTTTATCTTGGAGTTAAATTGAATATAATAAATTACTCATGTAACTTAAACTTCAACATGTTCACCAAGAGTGCTAATCATGTTTGAATGTGCCCAACAAAATTACAGGTAAATAATAATTTTAAATTGTAATAAATGTATTTAAAAATACAGTCAAATTTAAGAACTCAAATCCTTAAAAAATGTTATATGGACTTTACAACTTATAATATATGCCATACCTATTAATGCTCATTTTACAGATAAATAAAAAGAGACAGATGAATCTTAGCTCCCAGTATCATTCGCAATATCACTTTGAGAAATAGGTAACTGTAATGATCCTGTATTAGAGTTTTATAGTTTTCCATGTAAAAGAGACTGTATCAAATATACATACATTCTTTCCTATGCAACATCCAGTACCCAATAAAATTGAGTTTATTTTAGTAGTTTTGTTGCCAGTTCTTGTGATTTTTGTCTTATGACAGATAATTTAACTGAAATATCCAGATCATAAATTCATGTGAATTGGTCAGTATTTCAGGTTTTATTAAAAACACCAACATCTTCGTGAATACCACATGACCCCTTCAAGTATACAAATTAATTTGCAATAAAAAGGAACCTTTGTTTTTAAACCAGCCTTTTATTACTTGCAACACTTTATTTTTTCATTCCATTCCCTGATAAGTGAAAGATATCTTTTTATTTTTCTTTTAAAAAGTAGTATGATTGCGAATTAATTCTTTTTTGCATAAGTGATGTCAAATCTTTGCTAACATTGCTAACAAGAGCCTGCTCTTGTCCACATCTAGCTTTAGCTTATTCTAAATTGATATTTAAATGTTTCAGCTAGGAGAACTCAAAATTTTCTTCTGCACAATTTTTTTCAAATTTTTTCTTTTTAATCTACGAGGTCAACTAGTTTATAGAAATTGTAATGCATCTCAGTATGTTTTGGGTTGCTTTGCATGGCTTATTTATCAGAAAAATATTAGATTAATGAATAATGTTCTGGGTCCTTAACTTTGGTGAAAATTTTCCATTTTACATGTTAATATTCCAAGCATGAATTGTATTTTATGAGACAAACACGTTCTATGAAATATGCTGTTAATTGTATACAGAAAAACAAATCAACAATAATTAAATGTCATGATAAGTTTCCTTGAAATGTCAGTGGGGAGTCACAAACATACTTTAAAATCCTTTGAAAACAAAAACTGCCTTATATTCTCGGGTTTAAATTATGTTATCAATAGGCAGATTCTTTATTTTCATTTTAGTGTGCTTTTTAAGTAATGCATGGAGTTTGCGGTGAGTGATGCTGCTAATTGAAAGAGTCTGCATACTTCAATCCAAGGCACAGCAACTCCCATTCATTCCCACAAATCTACTTCCAGTCTCATCCTTTGTTTTGACCTTCCGTAACAATGCTGTTTTCCACAGTCTGTTCTGCATTAAAAATACGCATTCTCAGGACTATTCTCAGGGAGGCAAGGGAGCAGCCTATGCTCCAAGAGCCATAGTGGACATTCTTGGGAAGGATTGAGGTTCCTCATTGGCCGCTGCAGAGAAAGCTGACTGATTATTATGAAATGAGAAGTTTACATTGGACACAAATTTTGAGCTCGCTTCCCCTCAGTAATATATTAAGTGTTATGGATGCTCTTCCTGTTCCCTTCCTCAAATTGTAGACCAACAGAAATCTTACAGCTTTTCCTAAAACCAAGTTCTATTAAGCCATTTAGGGGTTACCAAGTGGAAAAACACCCATTTGAAATGTCTGATTTACGTCTCCTCCCTTCTTAAGGAGGTAAAGAGACTGACCAAGGACACACTGTGTCCTGAACCAGATATTTTCTCAGGGTCTTTTTCACAGTTTATGAGCTTTCACTCAAAGAGTAATACAAATGTATTTTCACTATTTATATATGGAAAATAATGGTTTCCAATGTATGAATTACAATTTTCATTATTCTAAAACTGAGCAGAGTAATTAGATTGTCAAAGTGGTTTTCATGCCTAATAGAGAAAATAAACAGTGAAAAAGGTAAGATTTGTTTTGGTTTGAATTTTTCATGTCATGCAAAGGCCATAAAAGCTCAGTAAGACAATAACTATTTCTGGGGGTTTTGTTTGTTTCTTTCATTTTTTCTCTGGATTTCTGACAAGTTTGACACTCTGTATTATTCATGTTTTTATCCACACAGCTTATGGTAATAATGATAATGGGAATGGAGGGCATCATTAGAGAGAGCACTGTGGTTCATAGAAGGAATCAACTAACAGTGTAAGCAAGTGCTGAAAGGAAGTAGATGGAAAGAGTTTTGGACTATGAGAGGAACTTGATTTTTCAAGATTTTTCTTAGGAATTTCTCAGTGGGGCATATGACTTTGAAATCTATTTAAAAGTGGCCAGTTTCAATACCACAATCTTCGCTTTGAATTCACAGCCAAGGGCAGATGTTTCACGGACTGCAATATGAGATCTTTGTTGCTTCTTACCACATTTTTATTTTGTTCACTTTTAGATACAGAAAGGTAGAGAAATTTTGGGAAAAGTGTGAGTGGATCAGCTAAATGGGCATAGGGGTTGGTTTTCATTCAGCAAAATCTGGACTCTTCTTCAGTTACTTTCAAGGGGAAAACTTGGTCTCTCTTGCTTATTTACAGATTTTTTTGGATAAGAAAAAAAATCTATATATAGCAAGTTCACTGAGTGTTGTATAAATGTCAATGAAACTTTTAACTGTTGATGCTAACATTGCTGTGGTTTGTAGGGCACAAACCCTGTATTTTTGAAGGAAAATCTGCGTTACAAGTACACATCCACACTCTACACTTGCTGAGGTTTTCCATCTCCTCAGGAGCATGCATTAGAGGCACATCACCTTGAGCACTTTGCAAGCAAGTGATTCGGCATATTTAAGCATACATAAGATTTCTATTCTTGACAAAAAATAGCTGCCAGTGACCTGGAGAACTGTTCATACCATTTGCATTTTTACAGATCGTGTTCAATATGTTGCAACTGTTTTGCTAACACAGATAGAGCTTCAGTAGAAAAGTACAATTCAGCCATTTCAACATCATGCCTAGTAATTTTTTTAAACAGGCTTGCAGCCTTTTAACACAAAAAATAAAAGTGCAAAAGGGATGAGAGGGAAGAAAGCCAGGAGAAGTCTTTGTAGTTTATATAGGTTGTACTGAACTTGAAGAGCTATCCTGCTAGAGGATGCCTGATATTTGTGCTGATTTCCTGCAGAAAATGCTCCCGCTTTTCTTCATCTGGCTCATTTCCTAGACGTTGGCCAGCTCAAATGACCTGAAGGAGCAAGAGGCTGGGACGGACTGACAAACTTGGACTGTGGTCTCTGCTCTCCTGACTTCTGCTACTGACATTATGAATCATGTTCTTTGCATGGAACGTAAATCACAGATTTTTACAAAATCTGGATGAATAGCATTAATTGTGCATTAAGTCTTAATGTGTATTAATATCCTTAAAAGGGACTCAGTTTTCACCATTCTTGTCTTAATTACCTTGTTAACAATGCACGTACCTCCAAGGCCCTGAAAGAAGACACCATTTGCAATTTTAAGCCCACTAACAAGGTGGGCAGGATATTCCTCAGATATTTTCAAAAGTAACTCTGTCTAGCCATTTACTGTCTAGGCTATCTAGGGAATCATTTTGGGAGTGCGTCAAGGATGTAAAATTTAGGAATAAATTNTAATAAGCGAGGTGTTTCTGTCAGGCAGGCTATCTCTCAACTAAGTTACTGATGTAGAAATACATATATTCACGACTAGCACATTGGGCCAGTACTTACAGCATTGCATTGTATCATAGTGCATTATTGAGTATATTGTTATTTGTTTCGCATTGCACATACAATTTTATATTGACATCCTGACTGCATTGTAAATATTGTCAGCACAAAAACTGGAGGATTGTCAGCTTCTGTAAGAAAGCAATCAGTGGAGCTTTTGCATACATTTTCATGCATGCTGTTAAGAAACAGCTTGTTTTGCACTGTGTAGTACGTCTTCTATGTTTCCACTAAAAAGTGTAAAAAAATGCAATTGGTATCAAATAGTGAAATATAAAATATGGCCATTAGGAACATCTGATAAGATGAATAAGAAATTTCAGAACTGATGTTGAGCGGCAGGCCTTGGGAAGGCGCAGGTATAGCAGATTAGAAGAGTAGAATCTGTTAAGTTAAAATTCTTAACGGGAAAAAACTCCACAGTTGAAAACCATATTCTTGTAAAAACAGTTTGCTTATATTTTCAAATGAACTGGGGAAAGAAATGTGCAGGTCAAAACCCCCTTACTGCCTGTAAAACAATGAGATGCAATGTAATGATAATTTTTTGCCACCAGAGAGCTCTTATTGCATTGTACTAACAACCCTATTCAAATATTTATTCATGGGCACTATAATTAATTCTCATGAAGTGAAAATACCTTCATATTTATATTCTCTCCGTTTCTTCGTTCCCTGCTCTACTGGTAGTTCCCACGGGGTTATTTCCTCTCATCAACTGCATTAAGGAAAAAAATGTCTGCGTAACTGATTACATAGCAAGAAATGGCATTTCCAAAATCACAAAAATCAATTGCTTACTGAAACTAGTTGAACTTACTGATTGTTTTCATAATATGGTTTAAAAACTCTATAATTCTTATGATCATATATTTTCAAAAAGTCACAAACTGTAAAACTCGTAATGTATTTAAAATATATTACCTATGCATTTGTTCAAATAGTTGTGACATTCCCATACCTGTTTTAAGTTTCTGGAATGATGAAATAAGGTTTCCTATCCATTATGGATGATAAAGTAACTTTTTTGGTGGTTGAAGTTCAACAGGCTTTATAGGCAGCTCTCTGATATATCATCATTAACCTCTTTTTATGATACCAGCATTCAAACTTGTCCTTACCCAGTATTTCACTATCAGCCTACATGGCTTCTGTACTTGATTCTGCTTCACCTTTCACCTTGTGTGTACCATATACAGTCTGGGTGTTAAAAGCTACAAATGGGAAAAGCAGCACTTTACAGCTGTTTTTGCACAGGTGCAGAGTTTTAGCCAAGGTTAAGGAGTACTAGATCAGGCTTCTTCGGAGAGGCCTGTTATCTTCATAAGCAGTAACTATTATGATATTTTTTCACACGTCACGTAAAATATCATTACATTTTACTATAATTTATTAAACACAATATATTAAAATACAGTTATATTTTCCTTTGTAAATTTATTTTTCCAAATTTATTTGTGCATCCCCATATAGTGAGTGAGAGTGGGCTGGTTTGTCACATTTTCAAACTATTCCAGGCTCCTAGTCATCAATCTGTATTTTGTGGACTGAATGTTACAGGTTTCAAGTGCAGTTACTGTTAAAACCAAATTAATTGGCCACAGATCCATAGTACTGTCTTGCTATGGCCTGGCAGAGTTTCTGCCAATTATGCTGCAAAGGTATTGCATCTAGTTTCTCAGTTTGACAGCTGGTCTGAGAAAAACATAAGTATCTAGGCTGAGTTTTCTTCCTACAATAAATCTATGCCAAACAAACTTTTCTGATAATTTTATAATTTTCAGTAGAAGCAACCATTAAGACAAACAAATGATGCTATTCAGAGTATCTTCCACAATACTAAATACTTGCTAGCAAATCTTTAGCTAAGGAAGGAGTGGGATTTTCAGAAGGCTCTCCCACCTTCTTTCAGGAGAGGCCTCTTCTCAGAACTGCCCTACCTTTGAAACCCACCTCGTTCTCATCAATGCCTCAAATGTTAACCTTAAATCTTCTAAGGTGATTCATGTCCTGGGCATAACCAGACATCTGAAAGCTTTGAACTCCATTCCTCGTGTCCCCTAACCAAGATCCGGAAATTAGTGGTGACATTTGTCTGATCACAGTAAATGTCCAGTAAACACCAGGTAGCATTTAAAACCTTTGTTGAGGCCAGTGAGGAGACATACACGAGTACAGGGAGCTTGGGTGACTAATTCAGGCCTCCACACCTACCTTTTGGAGACCAAACTAGGTGCGATAATCCTGCCTTGCCTCTCACTCTTGTGTATCTTCCTTCCTCACCTTCCTTCCACGGGCTTTGTCCCTTCCCAGAGAATTCATGGGGAGAGTTGGTATAGAGGATAAATACACTACATGGGACTGGAAGGGGCTTTCCCCAGATCCTGTCTCTGTGTGAGTTGTGACATCCCTCAGAGCCGACAGCGTGCTTCCCAGGCTGAAGAAAGTAGTACAGCAATATTGATTGCCATTTCTTTGAAGTTTGCCTTATTAGTAGAATAAGCTAGCTAAACTATTAGGGAAACTGGTTTTGCTTTTATATTCCTGAGCCATCTCCGTGCATCATATGGACATCTGTTGTAGTTAAGAAAAAGGTAGTGTCTCCTTTTCCTCTCTTTTCCTTAATTCTAATGTCTAGTAGGATTTTGCACATGAGACTTGTGGAAACCCACTCAAGGATTACTTGGCTCTTATGGTGATTTGTCAGTTGGATTTGTCTGCTTTGAATTAAGATGAGCCACTTGGCTTCTTCATTTTCACTTCTGCTACGAGGAAGGGTTTGGTAGGAGGAGTTACAGAGTTACATACCAGATGCTCCAAAACATGCGGTGGTGGTGTCATATTCACTGATGTTTGAGCCCAGAGATGTTGGCTAGAAACCCTCCATGCGGTGTTAATATTCTTGCTACTTTGCAAACCAAACTTATGATTAGCAAATAACAAATATTTGTCATGAAAGACATTTCTTCTCTGTACCTCTTCCTATCATGCTCCTCGGCACTGTATCGCTACTTAAGACAGAACTTTCTTTCAGTGAAATATTTCAGTCACATCTGTTTAATTTTGCGTTGCTCTGCTCCGAGGAGCAGTAAGGGCCATCGGGCAATGTCTGCTGAGATGCCAGTGATTTCATTGTCTTGACTACAACTGCTACGCACTAGCTTAACTGCTTGTCTATCCAAAGAAATGAAATGCTGTGTTGTAGGTCTAGCACTGACAGATTCAAGGCTGTCACCTTTCACCAGGGCCATGCCTATTAATGTGGTGAACCTTCTCCAGAAAAACCTTCAGCTCCCCCAAACCAGGGTCCAAAATCATGCTATTTCGATGCACGGCTAAATCAAGTTGATCCCTTCAGTTATTTTTTTTATTTCACTTGTAGTTCAGTTCTTCTTCACTTGCAGTTGGAGGCATGATTGAAGAAACAGTTCAGTGCAGGCTGCAATTGCCGAAATACTGGGCTGGTCCAGGGTACCTGGTGGTCTGCGGCATAGGTGACGATATAAAAGCTGTGCCGCAAGCAATTCCCAAACCGAATTAAAGCTGAGAGTAAACTACAGTCACACTTCGGTCTGCAATCGGTATTAATTTTACAACTGGTTTTTATATATCATTAACACAGCAAAAAGCAATCCCGGGATGAGTTGCAAATGGCAAAATTAACGTCAATTGTCTGAAAGCCAGGTATTTAATCACAACAAATCCAATTCCTCTCTAGCTCAAAGGAGTAGCTAGCTGAGATGAAAAAAAAATGGGGCAGATAAGATGAATTGTAAGTAAGATTTCATAATCCAAATAAAAATAATAACTTTAAATTCAGAAAGCATAGATAATTTTTTAATTCATAATGGTTTTGGCTGACTCTTCACAGCAAGGAAATTCACAACATGCATTTACAACTGGTGGTGTATTTCTGGATATTAAACACAAAATATTTATTTTATAATAATTTCAGAATATTATTCCTCTAGTAAGATGCTAAATTAGGTGGGAATGTCTAATTGTACTTAATGCATTATACATGGAAATCTTTACTATTTCTTAATTTCAAAAGTGGAAGGAAAACTTTAAGTATGCAATCGTTTTTGCTGACGGTCTAAATTCTTGGATCCATTTTCATCTTTAGGTATCAGAAATAAATTAGAGAAGTAATTGTGACAGTTTGTATAAATGCAGAGATTTTACTTTTTTTTTTTTTCCAGACTAATGCTTAATTAGCTGTGTTCTCCCAGAGTGATGGAGCAGCTTGATGTGTTTCCACTTTATGAGGGATCCCCGGCAAAAAATTCCTCTTGTGCAGTTTAATTCATATCAATGACAAGTATTTCATAAATTCAGTTCAACAGAAGAGCGGTTGCAAAGCTTCTTGAAAGAGATAAAAATATTTTAAAAGATATGTTATTTTTACTTTAGATAGTTCCTTACTCTGACACCAACGAAGCAATCTGGGAACATTTTTATATCACTGTTATTTTCACATACAAATTGAAATATGGAAAAAAGAAGGAGTCACTTTTTCACCACGGAGGCTTCAGCTTTTAAGGAACTCACTTTTGCAAAACCAAGAGAGGAAGTCTCAAAAACCTTTTGGAGAAAACTCAGTTCTCTTAAAACGATTCAGCACGTAGCCTGATGTTTCCCCCATCCCACTCCAGTGGAAGCCGCAGTCCCGGTGCTACCAGAGAAGGACACTGGGCACTGATGGTTAATGCCATCCCCATTTGGGAGGCGCTGCCCAGGCTCACAGGGTTACGTCAGCTCCACGTTGGTGCTCCTGCGAGGTGGCTTGTTGGGATGGCTGCCAGCTGGTTGTCATGTTAGTCGAGCAGATCAGGATCAGCGTTGTGCCATTAGTGACTAAAACCCCTTTAACAGGCCCTCTGCTATGGGCAGGCAGCAGAGACCCTGCTGGAGGAAAGCCCTGTTGCAAGGAAGGCTATTTTTAGGGGGAGCCTTGGCAATCTAGATTGTTTCTTCTCTCTTACTCCTCATTTCTGCCTGGCTGACATTTTGGCACAATAAATCTGTCACCATTCCTAAAACCTCAATTGATTTAAATGTAATACTTTATTAATGTCCTGGATGGTTGATCAGGTGCAGACCTCTTTCCTAGCTTCAAAATGAATTCCAAACAGCAGCTAAAATACAGAGATACGTCAATGTCTTATTGTGTGTAATGACACATATCTGAAAAACTCATTCACAAATACATGCGAGGGAACTATATTTTGTAAGTGATGAACAAACAATTGAGAAGAACATAAAAATTGCAAAATGGCAATATTTGGGGGGACTGTATTAATTCACACATGAATTAAAACATCCAATAAAAAAAAAATAAAAAAAGAGAAGGAACTTCAGATTATCCTTTTTGTTCTCATCTGTATTGTCATCAGAAAAGAGTGAACAAAGTTGTTTAATACAGTTATTCTGAAATGCTGTTATCACATTTTTCAAGTCAATCTGTTGACAGAAAAGTACTTCCAAACCTGCAAAATCCCAGATAGTGAATATAGTCTGTGAGATATTTCCAAGCAAAGAAGTGGATAAATATATTTACACCAGTAAACTGGTTTGCTGTGGAATTCAACTTGCCCTTTAGAAATCACATTTGTTAATTTGATTCTGTATTTCAAGATAATAATCTTCAACAAAAAAAACTACAGAGAAACCAAAATATCCTCAAATATGGATTGGATAAAAAAAAAAGTTCCCTTCAAAATCAGGTATACTCAGTGTGTGGAGCAGCAATGTGATTGCCATCAATGTGAAGATAAGGGAGAAGCAAAATTAAACCCACTAATAAGTTTCACAAAACATGATGTAGTTTTTAGACAGCTAAACTAAGAGCAGCAAAATATTAAATGATCCTTCTAAGTCCTTTTCTGGTGAGTAGGTCTGCCCAGTGCAAACTTGTTTCTTAGTCAGAAATACTTGTTAACTATCACATCTGTCACATAGGCTACTTTAACTGAAGTTACTTTGGTTCCAAATAGTAAAACTTAAGCTTTAACTTCACCAAAGTATTCATATGCACAATTATTTTTTTAAATCACTGCATGACTTTCTCATTCCATGCTGCATTCTTGCCCCACCTGGGGCAATATTCAGCCTCACAAAACAGAAGAACATTTTGTTAGGTAAAAGATTTCATGGTTTTAAAATCAGGCACCATAAAGTCAGAACCAGGGAAGCTACACAACTCTATGAGATTCTCTATTCATGATTATTTTATTGACAAATAACTTTTTATTTGAATATGAATCACTGTTACTGATAGCAGAAATGAATGAGCTGGAATCTCCTAATTAACTATAATGGCTTTTTTGTTGTTGTTGTTTGGTCTAATCTAATTTGCTTTTAATGTAGCAGGATTTTGATGCAGTGATTTATCTGGCTATAGGGAGCAAAAATATGCAATTAGGGACATGTGAGTTGGACAAGTTGGAGAATCAGTTAGACAGCAAGTACAAGAAAGCAACTACAATTTCACCACAATATATAAAGGGTAGACAGATCAAAAAACATCTGAAAAACAAGAGAAAATGAATAGCTGTTTGCTACATACATGCATACTATATATGTGTATGTATATATATATCTGCCCATACTAATTTTTAAGTCACAAATGACATTTGTAATTGGAATTTTTACAGGGTTTTTACTATATAGTTAGTCTTCAGAGCCATTGCACCCCCTGGATTACAAAAAAAATAATCAGTCTACCTATCTAATCAGTTATTTTATACAAGTCAACAACTTCTGGTTTCCATGTTACAAAAAATATCTGATATTCTAAACCAAAATAATGTTGAATAATTTTGACCACTGTTGTTTATTTCCATCAATATGCACAAAGCGCTAAAGCAACCATTAATAGTGTCAGATTTATGTTGCCAATTCATAAGGATTTCATGAAGTAAAACATTTAAGATTAAATAAACTTTTCTTATTCCTAATTCCTTCTATGTGAGAAATATATAAAAAAAATATATATCTCTTTTAACAGAGCAAAAGGATTCTGACAGGAATACTCTGTTTCTCTTTCTCTCTCTCTGTTAAAATCTGTATAAACTAATGACTTTACAGACAGCTTGTTAGTAGATAGATAAATTCAGGCTTCCAGCCCTTGTCTTTGTTTTTCAAATGAATGTCAGCAACCGCTATGTAAAATCAGCAGCATACAAGTTAAACAGAAGTAGCAGATGGGTGAATTTCACACAGTCTATTCAAAATTAATATGGATGGGTGTGGGGGGAAAGAGAGGGAAGCATGGGAAATTATAGTGTTTTGTTGGTATAAAATGACGGAGTTGAAAAACATTAGCTGTTTCACAGGAATAGAAAATGTAGAAAATGGGAAAAGATTAAGGCCTAAATGAAATGATCTGAATAATGGCTTTTACCTACTTTGGCAGATGGGAGGGATAAATTTTCTGTGCTGCTACTATTTTTTACTTTTCTCTGTATTAGGAATAAAAGCAGGGAAAACTTAAATTCAAGCTCTCCTTCCATTACCATGTAAGTCAGATACAATAGACAATTATTGGGTTTTAAATATTTTTTTAACAACTGCTGATGGAGTGAAAATTAACCTTATTTGGTTACCAGGCATTTTGCAAAGTCTCTTGCTATGTGAAAAGGACTTGATAATTTACTGTTGATAATAATATCAGCTGTCACTCAGCTTGTTTGAACAGCATAACACACACATCGTGAGACAAAATTTTGCTTTGTTATTATTTTTAAATACTGTACGCTTAGGAAACTGAGTTAAATATGGCTAGCTCAATCACATGCATATGCAGATAATAGACAATATATAATATATTATACATTTTCTCGCACATTCTTTTCTTTGCCAAATAAAACCAGAGTAACTTACACTTTGGCAAAATTGCCCCTAAAGTGTAAGGTTTACAAATAATGTTTTGTGACTGTTAAGACTGAGGTTCTTTCTTATTTATATGACAGTTTCAACAATCAAGGAGTGATGTATTTCTATAATGAAAAAAGAACTGCCATAGGTAATACAACTTCACAGTACAGCGCATGTAAGTAAAGATGACATAAACTGCAAAAGCACAGAGAGGAGCTGAAAGTATGTACTTTCTGGATATTGCTATTGAATATCTAGAAGTACAAAATGGATCATTTAGAGAACTCACAAGTAAGCATTTATAACAGAATAACGGTATTGCTAATGGTCAATGTTAGAGCATTGTTGTGGTGTTCACTGATGGCTTATTACCGAGTTGGGGAGCCATGCATATGACAACGTTGCTATTCCCTGTGAAGCTATGCATTGAGTACTGACTCCAGATTAAACTGCTGGCTTTGAACTTGTAGACAATGAAAGACTTATTTGCCTTTGATATTGGCCCATAATGTGTCAAGAGAATGAGATCAGAAGGGGGGAAAAAAACTGAAGATGAACACTTGAGCTTCAAGGTAATGCCAAAACACTCTGCTAACTACCTTACAGCTATACTTCCCATGAAGAATAAGATCAGAGTTTGGCTAATTCCTACTATTACAAAATAAGGGCACTTTCAAATACTAATGAGTTCTCTGAAATTAGTGTATAGACTATCAAACAAGTCTTCATGCAGCAGTTCTTCCTTTCACCTTCAGCTTAGCTGGGATTTTGGGTAAATTAACAAGTTTTCTCTTGTACTGTGACTAGAAAAGAAATAATAGTTAATTAGAGTCTGTGTGAATTAACTGATCTCAGAGTTTTATAGGTTTTTTAATATAAATAAAAATCTGGCTAGAGTTCTGTATATGATGACATATATATTAAATTACATATTTTGCTTAGAACTGTGATTTTTTTTTCTCCTTTCCCTTGTCAATCATCACCACAGCTAATGTGAATTATGGTTGATAGATTCCCTAAGGATGGATGGCCCTTGCAGCTGGTGGATTTTTTATGCAGTGTATTGAGCTCTTTTTAACTAACATCTCTGATATTATTTCTTCAACATTATTTTTTCATGTATCTATTAACTGCTGTTTTCAGAATTTCACTTTGCTATGTGTTTGATACTTGTAACTCTCTAAAAGAGAACATATCAGTAAGAATCGTATTTTATGTGTGAGAATATTCCTAGAAAATATAAAATCACTATACTGCAGCATCCTACCATGGGAGCCTCCCCTCTCCTCCAAATACCGGCATTGAGGTGTTTTGCATTTCTGTTGATTGTAGCTAATCAGTAACTTTAATCAGAATTCAAATGCTACAACAAAACACGTTTCAGAAATATGAAGCACAATTCACGTCTTTGACGTGCCTAGAAATAAAAGCAGAAAGGAAAAGGAGAAACCGAGGAAAACAGAAATCCTGTCAAAGAGAGTTAGTACCTGAAGTTCTCTGCAGAGATGAAAAGGATAT
>VXBO01011373.1:179889-216236 GCA_013400135.1 Rhinoptilus africanus | reverse complement strand
TAGAATCATGGAATACCAGGTTGGATGAGACCTCAAGGATCATTTGGTCCAACCTTACTATGTTTTCCTTGCCTAGTGCAGCCATTCCTCTTCTGCTTCTTTCCCAGATGCTCTACTTTTCTCCAAGTAGACAGAGTTTAAATATTTTTTACACAGGATCCTACCATGGCTCCACTAATGAAATACAGTCAGTAATGATCCTTTTATGAAGAAGGCTTGTCCTGTCTTGTAAAGATAGGTCAGAGATCCAAAAAGCTTAGCAATTTTCTTTCCAAACTTTCATCTTGCAGTCAAAATAGAGCAGTTAAGGAAATTTTGACATAAGTTTTCAGATTTTAAAAAATTGCTTGAAATGAAATATTTAGTATAGTGTNTAATCCACAATACTGAAATATTTTGTAAATCTCAAACTGATACTGTTTCCAGGGAGAATTTCAAATGTTCATTATTTCTATGTTTACTTAAACGTAAAAAAAAAACCCACGACAAAAGAACAAAAATATCTGGCTTAGCTAAGCTACTGTGTCCAAATGTGCAAGGCCTTAATAAAGCGTCTTTTGTTGCCATTTGCTTTAAAATGTTAGTTTTTATTAAAGCAACCATTCAAGCAGCGCAGAGCTTGCACTGTCTGAACCTGCTACGGAAACCATAGAAAAAAATTGAAAATTATTTTTAGGACACCATTTTGAATGAAGGTCTTTTGAGAGTTATGAAGTTCAGGAGAAGGATTTTGAATTTAAAGTACATGATATCACTCCCTGAATTTCCCAGACCAAAGGCAGGATGGTTTGCATACATTTTTGAAACTAAGTAGGAAAAAGTTGCTGACACTCTCTTTACTGCTGTCCCTCCTTTGAATGGGAATGCCTCAGTACTGGCACACAATTTTTTGCCACCTTTGCTACAACAAGAGAAACTTCAGTAGAAGAGCGGGGTGAGCATTTAAAAACAATGAGCGAGTGGTATTGGCCAGACACTGGCCAGATGGTGTCTGTCCAAGCTGATTTTTTGTACACCTTGAATTTTACAGCTAGAGCTGTCAACCTAATGTCAGGTCAGGAGGCAACGCTTTCATCAAATCTCACTTTATCTCCTGTTGGAGACATTTTCAGTTATGGTCATACCCTGAGAGGATATGAGAGCCTGCACAGAGCTTTTAAAAAGTACCTACCACCCACAGTAACAGTAAAGGGCTGGATTCTTAACTGTAATGTAGTGTAGCTTTGTTCAGGTATCTGTGAAATCCCTGCATGTCCACTGCTTGAGGATCCACCCTTAAATACATAAATAATTATATGTTAGAAATGAAATCATATATGTTTACTAATAGAAGCTGAAATTAAAACATATTTTCTCTCTCTTTTGTTAAAGGCAGGTTCCAAATGCATCTTAATTAAATTAGAACTTCTTGAATTTTGAACATTTAGACCTAACGTTCAACTTTTCAAATAATTTTCCTAGGAGTGTGGCAAATGTTTAAAAGCGGGAAAGAAATCAAGGCCAAGCAGCATTTCCAATCATCAGAGCTGAGTTGAGGATGCTGAAATTGCATATATGCAAGAATTTGCTGTGGTTTCATTGAGGTTGGCTTTCGCTGTCAAATCTTTTGTGTGGGAGGCTAGCATTTAATGTGATGGTCTGATTTGATGTGAATTGTTCCCAACCGGCTAGATGCCACAAACCTCTAACAGGGTGCTTGTCAAGAGATGGCTAACAACCACAGGCTAGACAAAGCTGTCTCCCCCAGGAGCTCTGTGTGCTCGAATCAGATCAGGCTTAGTGAACTGATGGAAAAAGAGCCCAGCCAAGCCTGCCAGCCTTGCTGAACTCCAGGGTCATGTGTTTTGTAGTCCATCTACTCTAGAAAACAAAAAAAAAAAAAAAAAGGAAATTCTTAGAAGTTTCCTGTTGGAGAAGGAATTCCTTTTGCAAGCAGGGAATAAGGAATGTGCACTTTCATTGCTGTGGAAGACTGCTTCTTAAAAGTGCCAAGCAACTTTAGTTCTCAGTTTCCTGAGCAGGAGTGCCATCCTTGTAATCAGGCCATCACCAGGTTAGCCAGGCATTCTCTGTGGGTATGGTTTCTCATAGGTTAAATTGTACTGTTAAACTGTGAGAGCTTCTGCAGCATATTAAGCTACTGTATTACTATTTAGAGCTTCTTTTATTGTTGCTGTTGCAAACAGACACAGTATGTATTGACCGGAACAGTAACTAGCCAATTCTTCTCCCACTGCTGCAAATCCTCTACTGAAATATAACTATTTGGTGGCAGAAGAGAAAATTCTTGCCAACTTTTCAGCAGCAGTTTCTGAATTTGAGGCATCTGTTTATTTCATAATCAGGATTGTGCTGTTGGTTTCCTGCTCCTAATTAAAGTCAACATCTAGGTCCTTCACTTTGCCTCAGTACAGGATGCATTCCTAAATACATGGTCCTGAACACTGAAGCTGCTTATACCTCCTTCCATCCTCCTAGTCTTCCTTAAGGTGCAGTATTGTGATGTTTGCTCACAACTATGTTTTTCTGCTTATTTGTGATATATTCAAAATTTTACAAGAAAACAGTCTCCTTTTATGAATATATAGATCTTTAAATATTGTCCAATTTTGTTTCGGGCTGAGAAAGCACCTGAGAAAGCAAGTGTAGCAAAGTCTATGAAGTCTGAGTAGGGTGGTGTTCTTTAATTGGAGTGTATTCACATTGATTTTGATTTAAAGAGATTGTGCAGTTGTTTGATGGGGTGTGCTAATTTGATACCGTTAAAGGCAACATGAACCGGTCCATAAGAACCTTATATTGAGATGTATCTTTTACATTGTGCTTGTGTTAGTAGCATATTAGATAATTCTGTTGCTTTGGAGGAATGTTTAGAATTGTAAAAAATAAAGTGTTTGAAAAGTTAAGCCCATACTTCACTCTTCTCTATATCCCAATTCACAATTCTCTGTAACTCCCCATCATAATTACCAGCATTTTAACATGTTGCCTCTCTGCGCTTCTTCAGTTCCTCTGCAGTGAAACTTCTCAAGTTTAGAAAGTTTAAGAATAACAGTGTTTTCATGCATGTCAAAGGCAACAAGATCTTTGTATGTAAAGGTAAAAAGCTACGTTTTAGCCACATTTGTCCTTCAAGAGAAAGTGGGGTAAGGAAAAGAATAATGAAACAGCCTTTCCTTACCTTGTTGTGGGTATATAGCCATATAGCTTTTTATTGTCAGTGATTTACTCAGAAATCACTCCAATACTTTTCAGTGGAGCACAGCATTAGCTAGATCAGCCCTTCTCTGTCCTCCCTTCTAACTGCATTAACCCATTGTCCTTGAATTTCTCCTTCAAGTTGTGAACAAAGAGCTCTTCAGCTTGGGTGGAAGTGGAAAATATGGTTATTGATTTAGTGATGAATAAATGAATGTGTGCCTGAATGTATGAACCGATAAATGGATGGATGTTATTAGTATTGTATATTGTAGACAACCATCTTCATTTTAAGGAAAAATGCACAAGAATGCCAAGAGTCAGACACACATACATTGCTTTTGAGTCTTTATAACCTTTTGAGACTATCTGTATTTATGCGCTAGAGTATGCTATAGCACATTTTAGAGTCAGATACCTCTCAGAGCACACTGCAGTCCTTTCTGAAAGAACACACAGGGGTGGAAACAAGATACACTTGGGAAGAGATACACTTGTGAGGTACATTTCACCCTGAGAAAACCAGAATGCACCTGCAGAGCAAATCCTGGGAAAGCTGCCGGTTGCATCAGGTAGATATGGACTTCTATATCAAGATCCTAAACACAACTTGGTTTTGAAGTGGTCTGTTTCTGTTTTTATGTGAAATACATGATTTATCCTTATGCCTTTATGGAACAGTCATATTTACTTGTGCCTGGTTGCCTTTACTTGTCCTAGCATATCTTCATTTCACTAAAAACTGCTTTCTAGAGGCTTCTCAACACAATACTTTTAGTTATCCTGCTAGCTATATAGGTAATGTGTTATAGGGTGTAAAAAAACCCCATACTGTTATATTATTAATGCCACACAAAGAAAAACACACATATCAGGACAGCTTATTTTGATGCTAAATGGAAATATGTTTCGTCTGGTAAGAGATATTCTAACATCAGCTTGTTAAAATCAAAATTGAAAGTTTATTTGCTTAATTAATTTGGTAAAAGCAGCCTCCTGACAGCAAAATTAAACTAGGACAAAAGTTATGTGCAGACCAGCCTCCAGGGCAAAAAAAGGAATTACATCCTTGTGAAGGCATGATTTTCTGAAATGAACTGATTATTAACCAAACCAAATGCCCAGTAGCTGAAAGTCAGGAACTATGTGAAGAGGGAGAAATGTCATTACACAGCCTACTGCAAGTTTCTTTTCCAAAGAACCTAACAGCTAAAATGGCATTAATAGCCATTTTAACAGCTGGACATTTTCCTTTGCTTTACATGGTAATTTTTGAAATCTAAAGAAAAGGAGAAAGAAGGATATTTCCTTGGCATGGTTGAGTGAAACAGTGCCGCTAAATGACAGCAAGCAATTTGTGTTAGCTGTGGCAAAGAAGCTTGTAGCTGAGCCCTGGCCACTCCAGTTTTAATGCTACTGAGTCAGGGAGACGAAGGAAACCATACGGATTAAAGCTGATTATAGTTTTTCACCAGAAACACAGAAAGGCTTCTGATAGGTACGCTTCAGTGTTAGACAATAGTTACCAAGGCAAACATAGCATAATTTGATCTGTACTTCTTCCATCCTGATGTTTCCCCAGTTACAGAGGAAAAACGCAGTTGCCATCATAGCTGGGGAGGGCAAATGGAGTGGGTTTGGTAACTCTGGGGAGTCAGGGAGTGCAGTTGGATTGTTGCCTTGTCCATTATTTGTCAGGAAAGTAAATGAAGCTTCACTTCCCTGATTAAATTTCCAACAAATGAAGGAAAGAATTGAAGGAATATAATGAAATCTGAAGCTGTCGTAATCCCTTTGGAAATTACAGTATTGTAGATTTGTAATAATCCAAAATTTTGATTGCGACCTCTCTTCCATTCTGTTCAGTCAAACCAACAAATAGCAGGCTGGTTTTGTTTGCCTGTTGATTCTTTCGACTTTCTGGGAAATATTGACTCTGAAATGTATGAGAAATCACTGTAAATCTTTTTCCAAGTTTCTTCATATTCAGAAGTGATGACAGTTCATCTTAATGTGTACATTGTAATGAAGGAATAAGAGTATAATTCTTTAAGAAATATATATGATTATCTATTTCAAAGGAGTTTTTTAAAGACTAATGTTTTACAAGGAGTCATTTATTAAGCCAGCCAAAGAAAAATGTTGTTGTCTTTGAAGTGAATTTCTGAGTCCTCATATTTCCCGTACTTGGGATGATAGACATAGCTGAAGGACAAAAAAGTATGACAGTATTTATATTCCAGTGTTTCTAAACAGATAACTGATAATACAAACACATAGATTAGAGCACCTTGGACACTTTTCTTTTTTCCTTTTGAGGTTTAGTCTATTGATTTTTCTCATTTGTTTTCCTTTTCTCCTTAAGGGAGCATTGGTAGATACGTATTGGTAATCTCTTACTAATTTTGTAGCAGAAGGTAAAAGTAACTGAAAGTATTAATCAGCTCAGTACTCTACACTGACTGTATTTTGCAGGTCAGAACAACCTCCTCTGATACTCTTAAGGCTTGTAAATATTAATCTTTCTGTGTGTCTTTTCCCCTTTTCTTCTTCAGAGATGTATCTTTGTTCTCTAAAATGTGCCCAATGCAAATTTTGTTCTTAGGAGATTTTAGATTATTCGTTATTAAAGATTTTAGATTAAGATTTTAGTTTTGTAGTTATTAAAGATTTGATCATTTGCCACCTAGTACCGACTGATACACTGTCAGTTCCAAAGCATCCCCTATTTATGTTGTATTAGAAAAGTTTGATAGTTTGACACATCCACTTACAAGCAAAATGAATTTTTTTGCTATCTGATGTCATGCAGGCACTAGATTTAAATGCAGAATCTATTTCATTGGCAATCTGTGACATCCTCAACAGTGCTGAAGTATCTCCTCACTGGATTTCTGAGCCGCATGGTTTTCTTTTAACCTTCACTCAATGTCTTAGATTAAAATGCAAGATTTAAGGATAAGTATAAAATGCCTGCTTCGTAATTTACCTTAAACTACTAATATGTGCCCTCAGTAGCAACTCCATTTTAATTTAGGTTTTGTCAGGGAATCATTATGCCTACAGATAATTATCTAATATGTTTCCCAGGCTGTGTAACAGATACAGTCATCACAGCATATCAGCTTTGTTGTTCAGTGTCAGGTGAATTACATTTCTCTCGGAGGCAGTTACCGTTAAAGACCTTGAAATGAAGCTTTCATTATTTGCTGATTGCTTTCACTGTAACAAAACAAAACTCCAAGCATTTTATTTATCCTTTGTTGTCCACATACTACAAATTAAATAAAGTGATCTCTTTGCCATTCTGGCATAATGAACATTCGCGTTTTAAAAGCAGTTAAAGCAATGGTGCTTTAGAATAGCTTTTAGGATCAGCAGGTTAATCAGAGAAGTGTTAGTGAAAATACAGACGGAGTTTGGTGCACCCTGATGTAATATTCGTAAACATAAAATTAATTAGCAGTTAGCATGTCTTGATATGTTGGAAGATGACATCGGCCAAATGACCTTGTTTGTGCGTTCCCACCTATCCTCCCTTTTCAGGCAACACAAACCTCTGCTCTCAGGAGGCTGCACAAAACATGAACCAGAGCGAACCAAGCCCTTGCCAGTGGCCCGGCTGTGGATGCAGCGAGGTCCCCACCCCTCCCCAGAGCCTGGGCAACTCTCAGGTGTTTCCACAGACAGCAAAATGCCTTCCACCATAAATCTCACCTTGCCCCCCTCTATCTGCCAAACTATGTAAACCGCATTTTGTCGTTGGGCGTCACAGGGAAGTTTTATTCACTAGCAAACGGGAAATAAGTTACCTTCGCATTCTCCCCAGCCCTTCCTGTGGGCTAAAGATCATTCCTTGCAGCTTACCAAGAATATTAAGAGCTCTTTGTACTGTAAATCCTTTCCCTAATATTGCTTCAGATAGGGACTTAGTTGCTACAGCTGTCTCCTGGGCAACATCAGTTAAAATCCTACTTCTTCTAAGAGGGCCCCTGGGAACTGGTTTCCTGTCAGAGCCTGTTGATTTCTGAGCTCAGCCCTTTTCTTGTCAGCTAATGGGTACAAATTGAGGAAATGGGCAGCATGTTAGAGCAGTGTGAATAAAGGAAGTTTTGCTAAATGAGGTGGGTGGTGGAACCATCTGGACATTTGAAAACTTGCCTATTTCTCAGCTAGATAATTATCTAATTTCACTATTATTAGGCATGCAAAGTCCAAACGGCAACATCTTCGCATGTGACTTAAAATACAACATTGTGTGTTTTACATGCTAAGCTGGTTATTATTTTTCTCTGCTACATTTTTTCTGTAGTTGTACCTTTTATTGATACTTCTTGTGCTTTTATTTACTAATAGCTATATGCAAGTTGTGACCTTTTCCCCTTCTTTAATAACGTTTAAAAAAGCCTTTTACATCCACTTACAAATTAACAATAGTTTTGAAGGCTTTCTGGAGAATATGCATTAGTGCTTTTCCATTATTTAAAATTTTGAGTAGTAGAAAAATGATAGCGGAATACTTTTATTAAGGGATCCAGACTCTAAACCCCACCACAAAATCGGTGGTAGTCGCAGGATACGTTGGAGAAGAGCAGTGAAACAGAATGTCTTTTAGCCCTGTCGGCCCAGCACACAGAGCGTTTTCCTGGAATCAGTCTAAAGAACTACTCTTTGTTGCTATCTCTATGTGAATTCATAGGGAAACAAATTTTCCACTGAATAATAAGTTCTAGGGCTTTTACTGGCTTGACAGCAGTTGTTTTTCATCTGAGAAACTTGATAACATTGAGACAGAAGGCCAAATATAAAAACATGTTGTATATGCACTTTGCATCTTTAAAGTCCTTGCATCGTTTCTGGAAAACATGATACTTAAATACTGTCCATTGTTTGTTTATTCGCAGAACTTTATTAGAAACTCTTTGCAGTGAAAACCAGATTTTCCAGCAAAATGCATTTATGTAAAATTTTATTTTAGAATTATTAATGGAGAGCATCAAATGGAACATTTTAGACATCTTGGCAAGAGGGAGGGAAGAAGGGCATAGAAAGAAAGAAAATGTGAAAGGACAGCTAAAACAAAAAGTTGGAGTCTGAGATTACCAGCATTGAAAATGAAAAAAAGAGAAATCTTTCTTTTAATTGTTTTTTTAAACACTTTCCACCTTCAGGTTAAGAGTTCCTTCCCATTGCATTGTCCATCATGAAATTATTGGTAAAATAAAATGAAAATTAGCAGCAAATGTTCCATATTTGATTATGAATTGTCATTGTTAACTAGATGCATGAAAACAAGTATGCTCACTT
Organism: Rhinoptilus africanus; assembly: GCA_013400135.1. Lineage (NCBI taxonomy): Eukaryota > Metazoa > Chordata > Aves > Charadriiformes > Glareolidae > Rhinoptilus > Rhinoptilus africanus. The sequence continues at coordinate 207,731 of VXBO01011373.1, read as the reverse complement.
TGGATTAAGTTTGCAATCCCAGTATTAAAAAAATGGTGATATTTTTGTTCCATTAATTTATGGCACTTGACTCATCAGACAGTAAGAAAAGAGATTCTCATTTCTTCTACAGGGTGCCTTTTCTCCCACTGCATACAGAAGAATGTATGTATACCCCAAAGACACGTGAACAATATGGTGGAGTGTTCTCTGAAATGCAATTTATTTGTGTCAAAAAAAAAAAAAAGGGGAGAAGAAAGTTTTAGAAGTGTGTCTTTAGTAATAAATTTCGACAGTACTGTACAAGTTTAATGCTGCTTTGAATATTTTTCCAGGTCACTTGTTATCTGATCAGTTACTTCCAAAATTCACATTAATTACTTAATGAAAAATACTAAAAAAATGAATTAAGATGTTAGAAGACATTGTCAGCTGGGGTTTTGTGGTGTCTTTGCCTTGTTCTGGTGCCCCCATGTATATGTCAGTGTAGTGCAAAGGGATAGCAGCTACTGGAATCTTATTGCTGTCTATGAAGGCAGCACAGTAGAACAGTCTGGTTTATGCTGAATTTGAAATATGAGGAATTGCACTGGCTTCAGAGGGAAGGAAGACATAGGTGGGTTTTTATGTAAGCAATGAAAGCAAGCTGCACTCCTTTTTCTTTTTAAGAGCAAAAAAATATGAATTTCTGTCTCCTTTTCCCTCTCTCCCTTATGGGTCCAGAGAAGTCAGCATTTTCAGTGGTGCATTACTCAGAATTTTGTCAATGCCGGTTCCTCAGGGACTTCTGTCGCATCTCAGGGCAGCCCACCTAAAGAGCTACTTTACACACAATTTATGGATCATCTGTTTAATTAATTCCTCACTTATTGATAGCAAATTGCCTATGGCATGAAGCAAAAGAGTGTAACTCTTGAGAATCTAAAGGTGAAAATATACAAATAATTTGGTGGTTGTTTATGATCATGATTATGATTACAGTTATTTTTGTTACCGTTACTATTAATGGGGAAAATGAGACAGCAAAAGACCTACTCCCAACTGAGACATGAGAAAACACCATGCACTTTTAAGGGAATAAAAAAACATTTAAGAAAATGACATGCTGTTATTCATCTGCATTATTTCTAATGAATAGCAGAAGAAAACAAGAGAGACTCATGTTCCTTCATCAGAAGAACTCCCAGAGGTGATAAATCATACAGGATTAGGCATGAATTTTTGGTTTTTTACATCCGCTCTGCAGTTCAACTAAATCAACAGAGTTGTTTGTGAATGAATTTGTCCCAGGAAGAGGACAAGGCAGGTTTTTTGGCTATCTGTGTTGACATAATCTCCGATGTGACCAAGCTGAACTTCTGCACCCGCCAGCTGCCCAGAGAAGAAGAAGCCCAGTTCACTGCCTCTCCTCTACCCCTCCCCTACACTGAATGCCCAAATCTCTCTTATCTCCCTCCGGTGTTCCTTATTTCGCCCTCAGCGTATTGATGCATTTTCACTGCAAAATGCACTTCCCACATGGCATCCATAGCGAACTGTGGCAATAAATTCAAATCAGTTAGTCTTTTAGAGGACTGTTTAAACTGGCATGGGATCAGCCAAATTTCCACTAGTGAATCTATGTCTTCAAGGTGCCATAGCCCTTCCACTCTTGAGACCGCACCTTCTGGCTTCTGTCAGGAGGATGTCATACAGCCTTTGCACATACCCAGACAAAAGTGCCAGCACACAGATGTGCAATTTTATCTAAGTTTCTCAGACTGATTAACAAAGCTTAATTTCAGGGTATTCTGAAAACGGGGAATATGCTGCTGCAGTAAAAATGACCATTAAGATACAAACCCAATACAGAGCATAAACCAGGATCTGGTACCCATCTAACAGCCACATATATTGTCATAACTATGTCATGTACAAAACATGAACTACAAGCTATAACAGGTATTCGAAAGAGTGTTAATGTTATCAAGTCAATATTCATCTGAATGTTTATATAGATAGTGCTAGTAGTTTTGGGGAAACATCTTTTTGTGACTAATTGAACCTCTCCTCCTATGTGTTTGTGCTTGTATGTTCTGGTAAATACAAGTTTTCCTCAAAGCATCGGTATTTCCATTACCATCATGTTACTGGGCTTAGTAAATAATATAGAATTCGAAAACATAGACAAAGTCCCCTTTTTTTCCTTAGAGTTACTTGTGCTTGAGTGTCAGACCTTATTCTATAGTCAAAAAGTGAAAACTTGACTTTGTTATTACATTTTTGATTTAGGTTCATGTATCTTGATGGTGCTCATGATAAATTACTTGGGGAATTTTGTTCTGTACAGTGCTAGTTCAGAATCACACTATTAACGATGCAGTAGTATACAAGATTATTTTTGTAATGAAGTTTCCAATGAACCCTAGAGAATCAAGCAGAGGAGGAGGGAGAGGTTGAGAATGATAGGAGGCAAATAGCAATCTGTAAAGGAAGCAATGGTGTCAGGGATATTGATAGCCCAGTGGACTGTGACAGGTGTAGTTATGCTCAGTCTCTGTGGGAGATCTGTGGATACAGCTGGATGCTCTGGAAGAAGAGCTGGGAGAAGTAGCTGTGCAGTGAGATTTGCAGCATCTCAAGACAAAGATTGTCGGTTTTCTTTGAACTGCAACTGCTGGGCAAGTCAGGACAGGTTAAACATAGAAGATAGTTTTAAGATGTAGCAGATGTAATTTCATTTCTTATTTGTATAAGCTCTGAATTTGGCTTAGAACAGATTTATGCTGAGCTTTTGGGAATTTTAGACAAAGGTCTTCCTTAAGCTGTAGCTGTGAAATATGTAAACTCATATTTGCCTGTGTACAAGAGTGGAGAAATTGAAGAGGTACTAATATTTTAAGGCTCTAGTCTCATTTTTAAACTGATTTTAGTTCAATATAAATGCTATCAGAAACAGTTATGTTAATTTATCAGGTTCTGAGCCCCCCAGTTTCTACCTGGATCCACTTTTTTGGTTCCTGCCCCTCTCTGCCAATGTCCGCAAGCAGTCACAGTTCTCAGTTTTAAAGAGAACAACTACACAACCTGTGCAGTGAAACAAGCTATGCTGTCGGAGGCACCAAGAGGCCTAAGGTTTTTGAATACTGTCGCTCTGCCCTTGCTTTCAGACAAACTGTCTTTCCCCAGGATTTCCCAAATTTTTTACTAGAAGATATTTTTGTTCTGAAGTCACTGATGGAATGTTACTACACATTATATGCTATGCTGTGACCATAGATTGTGACAGTAACAGGTAGTTAGCCTTTAAATGATCAGGTTTTGAAAGTTGAAAATATTATTTTTATAAAATTTATTATTAACATATACAGATAGCATATAATATTTACAGATTGGCATCTGAGCGCATTTAAGGTTTGCTTGGTTAATAGTTCTTGCCTCTAGGAAAAAGTTTGTTCACTCCAAAGAAATTTATGTGAGGACAGGACTACAAGGAAACACTTTTGGGGTGCATGCTAATAAGGTGAAAATTTTGTTTATTTAAGTTAGTGCAGGTCACTAATAATTTTATTCAACAGGAAAAATGTTAACATCTCAACTGTAGCTTTCAGAAATAAAAATAATATGAAAATCCACTGAAGTGTTTTGGCTAAAAGAATCTCATTAAAACACAGAGGTATTGCTCCAGAAGGGACTTGGGCTTCTGCAGCCAAACAGTGCTCAGTTTTGAGGCTACAAAAATGAGATCCAAGATACAAAAGCTCTTTGTGATTTTTTTTTTTTAAAGACTTAGCTACCTAGGCGTAGCCAACAGGGAAACAATTTCCACTATTCACATGTAGGAAGACAATTCCTTGGCCTAAACATTACTGTTCCATGTCTAGTGCTGTTTTAATTTCCCCAGAGTGCTTGCAGTACCTGCACAGAGTTTGGAGGTGTGGCCCAGGATTTGCAGGAGAGCTGCTCCTCCCTGTAGCAGCAGCTGGAGACATGCTGAAAGCACTGGGGTGTCCAAACTGCAGCACTCCCTTTGGCTTGGCAACTGGATCCTACGTTAGGTTTTTTCTCATCTCTTCCTGAACCCAGGCAGAGAGCAGTCTTTCAAGAAGTAGAAATACTGCTGGTATCTGCCCTTTCTTTTCAAGGTTTTTGTGATTAAGATACTCACTGATGGTTTCGGAGACCCAAGTTCTCTGATTAGGATACTCAGACACATCTTCAAGTCTCTTAATCACCCAGCAATCCTGGAGACAAGAGACAGGGTTTGGCATGTCAAGTTGTTTCTTTTTTTTCCCCCAGAAAATAATTCAGGATTCTCCCAAGAAAGAGGAAGGAAAAGAAAGCATGTTTCTGCTTAATGCACTCTTCTGGGGTTACAGACTCTTGTCTGCTGGTTTCCACATTTTATATTTTTTTTGGCCAATGGCTGTTTATGGAGTGAGTGAAGAACAAATAAAAAGATAATGTTATACTAAGTGCTATTGAAATGCAAAAGCAGTGTGAAATACATTCAAGAACTACTTATTTAGACAAATGCTATCACTTGAGTTTTATCTCATTAAAAGATACTTAGAAGTTTGTTAAAAGAATACATCTTAATTCAGGCTATGCAATTACTAATGAAAATGAACCTAAATTTGGCTAAAATAGTTTAATTCAGACAATTCAAACATAGTTCTTTCAGTTAGGATTAAGGCTGAACAGGAAGTGTTGCAATTAAACAGAAATTAATAAAAGAGGAAGAACTCTCCTAGTGTCTATTTGATCCTGAGGTCCCTTCCAGCCTGGTATTCTATGGTTCTACAATTCTGTGATTCATTAAAACCTATACGTAAATATAGTAGGAAGCTACATGCCTGCTGTATTTCAATTACTTCTTTGGAGTTACACAAAGGAATAAGTTGTGTAAATTGTTGATTCCAAACAGCATTAATTTACATTCAAGGTAAAACCAGCTCCTAGTAAAAGTAATACCTATTTTATTAAGAAAGAATTTGAATATTTAGTGCTGAGTCCCATATCATTTCAGTATCATTTCAGCTCACAATGGCTTTTGGTCTCCACATAATAATACTTTTCCTAGAAATCCCATTAACAGACATAATTAAATCATTGAGTAATTGCCAGAATTTGAATGAACACTAGGTACAGCCAACTCATTTTAAAAGCTTTGAAGGAGCAGCACTTTGCAGAGCTGTTATCTTGAGTGTTGACTCAGGGCTAGGCTCTTACCAAGGCAAAGCCAGCTGCAGGGAGCAAAGTGTTAACTTTCCTATCACAAATACCACAGAAACAGGTTTAATAGAGGGGAATGGGGGGGAGAGGAGGGATCAGAGAAAGCAAGAGACACCTAAGAGAGCCATAGCCCCTACTGCATCAGCTGGTAGAGTGTGTGCTGGTAGTAGTGTGTGAGAAAGATGCAGTGGTGCTATCCAAGTACTCTGGCTGAGGAACTGGGGAAAGGAGCGAGATGAGTAAAGTCCAGGTGCCTTTGTTTTGGAAAAGAGTATCTGCACTGGTATACAACAAGAAATATTAATCAAGCAGCTTGCTTTCCTTAATGCATCCAGAGTCAAGCACAGAAATGAAGATGAGATGGTTCCTCCTGTTATGGCAGCATCAGTAAACTCAGCAGAGCCAGGACTCTGGCTTGAGCACTGTCACGCAATGATCCTCAACAATCATCCTCAGAGTTTGATAACACATGCCCTGATAGAGCTTTTGACTGTACTAACACATCTCCAGATACTGCCTATGCTTGCTTCAACGATATCATGATCAGGACCTATTCCCAGCAAGCAGCATAGACGAGACCACCTGTTTCAGGGTGTGAAAGGGTTTAGCTATAGGGACACAAGCTCTACTGGCTACTTAATACCAGGGCTACAGGCCTTTCACTTTTTATTTAGCAGAACAACTGTAGTTTCTTGGCCCAGGAATAGACGAATCTGCTTGTAGTAGTTTCACATTCCTATATTTTAGCAATGACAGGATTAAATAATGCTGTAGGGTTTTAGTGGTATATATACACCTTATTATCTTATTTTGTTACCTCTAGTTCCATAGATTTTTGCTATTGTTTAATATCACAGTGAGAAGTTTTGGTGCATATAGCAGTGCATATCAAAAGAATCCCATTTATAACACCACTCTGCCTCCATTGCTGAACTGGTGATAATAGTATTTTGATGGCTCTTTCTGATAACTATGTTATTGTTTGTAGAATCATTCATCTAATTTCAAGGAACATTACTTCCAAAAGTGAACTCAGTCATTTCAAAAACATTCCAAACTGTTTATTAAAGATTTCAAAATGTGGGACCTAAGCACAAGATTCAGACAGATTTTATTAAGTTTCCCATTAAAACAAGAGACATTACATTCTGAGGTCTAAAAACACAGATATTCAGGCAAAACCCATTTTTTTCCTCTTTGTAGGGGTTCTAGTGTAGTATGACACTCAGCTGCTTAAGCACCTTCATTTTTATTTTCCATTTACTGCAACCTGCACATTTACGCTTCTGGAAATTGGAAAATCAAGTTATGATTCTCCTTTTGGTAGCTTTCAATATTCAGTTGGCAGGTCATATTCCTCTGTCTGCTGCCTCTTTTCTCACCCTGATCTTCGCTCTCTCTGCTCTGTTTGGCTTCTGGCTGATTGTGCTGGCCCCCTAGCTGGGTGATGTGCCTCTTACAGGTAGATTTAAGCAGTTTGTATCAGTGAATGGACGCTGCCTGATAAACCTGCTACTACTCTGCTTCCTAGGATTTAATGCACGTCACAGACCTACAGGCTCTGCTGCAGGATCACTGAATAATCGAATAAAATGTCCTGCACCCTGCAAACAGAAACTGTAACACCACTTCTTACGCCCTGAAAACTAACAGAATATAAGAATATGAATTTCATATTGACTTGTGAAATGTTTTATAAGGCTGTGTATGATAATTTTATATAAAGTGTAGGCTGTGGCCTGGACTGTAAAACAGAGATCAAAGATGTAGCTTCGGTGTTAGTTCTGCTGTGGACTGTGACCTACTCAATAACACACACGGTAGTGATTAGCACTTCCAACAGGGTGCATCATGTAGGCTGCCCAATCAGTGTGCAGTTCGTTTTCCAGCCATGTAAGCAAAAAGGAAATCCAGAGAGCCTGTAATTTAAATAGATATAATACATCAGGTAGCGAAGAGTGACAAGGGTCACTGGAAGGACAGGTAGAATATTAAAGGACTAAAAGAGAAGGGAACATAATTTGAGGAAATGAAATTGGAGCAGAAACTATAAGCATAAATTAATGTTTGCAGGCTGACAGAAGGAAGGGGTTTGTAAGGATAGGAGCTGAAGGATGAGAATTATAGTGGGCTGTGTGATACACAGAGGATCAGTAACCAAACAGAAGCTTTACAACATCAAATCTTGTGTGGGAGAAAAAGGCAAATCTCACTGTACAGCTAGGAGTTCTGGGCATAATACTACAGAAGATGTTACATATGTAAGCACTGAAAGAGATTAAAAAATTGTTAGAACGTAAGAAAAGATGAAAATGTAGCAATAACTGGAAATGGTTCATGTTACCTAACAGCCTAACTTTTACTGGTCAATAGATTTTAAGGCAAGAGGACAAGAAAGAGGAAAGTACAGAAAAAAAAAAAAAATCCTTTCTGTTGAAAGTCTAGAAATCATTGGTTTAGGGACTTCCAGAGTTCAGACTAAATTGAACCAACAATCCAGGGCTAAATCTCTCATGGCTTTTCCTTTAAGTAAATCTTTCTGAAGATCTGAATTCTGGAAATAATTCTTATTTTGTGAATGAACAGTTCTTGATACTGTCTACACCTTGACTTCCTGTGGCAATCAGTACCATAATTTGATTACTTGTCAAAAGAAAAAGTACTCTCTAATGTTTTAAGTCTTATGTTTTGCAAATTTTGGGGTGTCCACTAGTCCTTGGATTATGAAAAAGACAAAAAAACCTTCCCTATTCCTCTTTTCCATATCATTTTTTTACTTATAGATTCTTACATCTTCTGATTTTGAAGCAAAGCCATCTTGATGGTCTGTTTCTTCTGTATTTTGATTAATGCTGTTCCTTACCTCTGATCATTCCAGTCAACCTTTTCTAAATTTATTTTATTCTTTTTCAGATGGGACAGTCAGAATTGCAAATTACTAACTGTTATAGAGGCATTTCTTTTCTTTATGCATTTATCTCTTAACAGTTCCTAGCATTCTGTTTGCCTTTCTGATCACTACTGAGAACCACTACATCTTCAGAGAACCATCAACAATATTTGCAACATCTCTTTTTTGTATTATAACAAATAATTTAATGCCTCATGTATGTATGGTTAGAATTGTTCTTCTCCATGTATATTACTTCGCATGCTCCTCACTAAACAAAAGATGAAATTCAATCTTTTAATAACCCCCCCTTCATTAACTCTTTTCTGTCAGCTTTATTTTTTATTACTGTAAATAATTTTGCCATTTTCAATACCAATCATTTATTCTTGGCTTCTGCAACTTCTTTTAGCTTTAGTTGAAGACATTTCCAAGAGCTCTTTGGAGTTTCAGTTCCCTATTTCATCCATTTCACTCATCCCCCATGCTCACTGAGTTTATCAAAATGCCCTGTAACAATTTTGTGAAATCTGATTAAAAAATGTGTTGAATCTTCACCATAGCTTTTATGGGTCTACTAACATTATTCTGTATTATACTATCAATGTGTTGGCTAGAAATCAGATATACTGGAGTGCTTCAGAAATTGGCATTGTTATTGTTATTATTATTACCTGTTGTCCTCTGACACTGAGCTTGGTTTAAATGATAGCTCCGCTTTTTTCGTACTTTCCTAGAGAAATTGATGTATTCAGTTTGTGGTAGATTTTTTTACTGTTCTTTTTCTGAGTCCTTCCAAAACTACTTATATAGATATTTCAGTTAAGCAAATTTTTCTGATACCTTCCCCTTTAACTTAAAATTCCAGTTTTAGAAGCTTCCAAAACTGTTCTGCAGTCAGCACTGACGCAAAGAAATAATTTAGTTTTTTCTTCTGACCTTATTATCAGTGAGTACACTTTTTACACCTTGCTTATCTGTCAGCCCCACTGCATCTTTGCCAGGTTTCCTGCCAGTGTTGAGGCCATGATGAACATCTGGTACTTGATATGGAAAGAGATCAGAAGCCAGAACAGGGATGTAGACAGATGAGAAACATGGTTATAATAAAAGTAAGGAGATAAAAGTATTTTAGATGTCTTTGATGAGTGCTATGTATAAATTGCTGAAGCAAGAAAAAAGAAGGTTTTGGTAAACAAGGAAGGAGCTGACAGGGTTCTAGAAACAAATGAGGCAAGATTTAGAATCTTATGGAGAAATGACAGAGGAGGTGATTCTGAAAATTTATCTATTTCATTATTCCAAAAAATGTGTCACTGTTTCCAAAGTGTTCACTTCCCTAACTCTGAACAGTGGACCAAGACAACTGAAGACATGACTGTTGCTATTGTACCCACTCATCTAATTGTCAGGTTCATGACACGCAGAACGAACAAGAGATGCCTTCTGAGGGCCATACTTGCACCCTAATAAGTTTCTGCCTGCCTGTTGACAGTGATGGCAGACCCACACGCAGCTGTCTGACCCTCTTGGTTAATATGAAATCAATGAGATTAGTTGGTATTTGACATCCCTCTTAATCAAACCATGTGTCTAGCATCTAAGGGTGGATTTTAAAGAGAAAAACTCTAGGTATTTTAGATTGAACATTTTTCTTAGTCTTCTGAGTATCTCAGTTCCTTCATTATGGGTGATAATACACACCTGTTTTAAAGGAACTGTCAATTTCTGTTCTGTTATTTTTATTTGTTGGGTCCAAATGATTCCCTGCAGGAATGTTAATATCCATAAAGCTCGAAATGGAAAGGCCTGTACAGATGCTAAATACTTTTCTTTCCAGTTCTTCATCACCACGGCAGAATATATGGTTTGAAAATGCCCAGGCTTATATGAGGTTACTGTTCAGAACATTGCACTTTCAAAATATAATTGCCTGACTTTCCTACCCTTTGCATTTCAAGTACGAATATCAGCAAAGGTTGTAAAGAGCTTATGAAAGTACAGAATAGTGGATTGCAATGTCAAACAGCGGAAGGTGAGTATTTGCTGAACATGGAGAAAGAATGAGGGGGGAGTGGTGGATTAAAATATGGTTGGCGCTTTTAGCTAGTAATAATCTAGAGGGATATATAGACAGCTGAGCTTCTGGAAGCCTGATGTAAATGGTCTCTTCATACCTCAGCTTTCTGTTGAGTTTCTTATGCTTCTGAGCTCTTCTCAATGTAGCCTGTCTTCTTTTGCCATCCAGCTTTACTGCATATAAATCTTGTTACCCAGGGAAGATTTTAGCTGAAGAATTATGTTGGCAAAAAGATATGTGACATTTTTTTGCCTCAGCTGAGTGTAAAGCTGTTCTACATGCCCATTGAAGGAGATGGCCTTATTTTGGCAGGGTAAATGGCTCAAAATCCCCAAGATGTTTCAAGGCAGAAGTAAATGCATACATAATTTATAAATTATTAAATATTCTAATGTCTGTGACCTTTCTTTCCATTCTTTTTTTCCTCTCTTTCTCCCACCTCCACCCTTTTCCTTAAGCAGGATTATGGAATAAGTGCCAACTCTCAGAACTGTTAACTTGTACGCAGACAAACTTGTACCCAGGTTGTTAAGTTCTTAAACAAGACAAACTATAGCAGATCCATAGAGAATAAAGATTCTTTGGTTTTCAATCTTAAGATAAAACAAAATTTATAAATTATGTAGTCTTCCTTTATTATTTTTTATTGCTGGACAAAATTCACTTACAGAGGAAACACTGATGTCATTCCTTTGTAGTCTAGTCGTAGTTTTTAGGCTGGTTGTAGGCTGGTAGTCTCTTTTTTTGTTCTGTTTTTTTAGAAGCCAGACTTGGATAAAGGTTTAACTTCATAAGAGCAACTATTTTTTTTCTTTATTATAATGTTATCATTGAAGACTGTGAGGTCTCGGAATCTTCCAATCCTAAACTAAAACCAATATAAATTTTATACATGCAAGCTATTAATATTTTTTTTTTTTAGTAAAATATTATTGTAACTATGTATCCATACCTGCTGAGGTCCTGATCTTCTCAGTAATTTTATTTGTGTGCTCACTCCATATCCGTAGGTCAGGTTCCTGGAAGTACCGCATTCTGTTCTTCCCAGTTAAAGAAATGAGTAAATGTTGGCAAAATGAGGGTCCAGATGCAGTGACTTGCTTTTCTCTTACTATTTCTTTTTGTTAATATAATAGTTTACTTCTGGAGAGTATTGATTGCTGTGCTAAAATTTGAAATTAATTTCCTTTTAATATTTCACCCCTCTGATATTATTTTGGTGGAATTTTTTAGTGTCATAGATGTCACAGAATCACAGAATCATAGGGTTGGAAGGGACCTCTGGAGATCGTCTAGTCCAACCCCCCTGCCAGAGCAGGGCCACCTTAGAGCAGGTTGCACAGGAACCCATCCATGTGGGTTTTGAATGTCCCCAGAGACGGAGACTCCACCACCTCCCTGGGCAGCCTGTTCCAGCGCTCTGCCACCCTCCAGGTAAAGAAGTTCCTCCTCATGTTTAGGTGGAACTTCCTATACTCAAGTTTGTGCCCATTACCTCTTGTCCTGTCACTGGGCACCACTGAAAAGAGCCTGGCCCCATCCTCCTGACACCCACCCTTCAAGTATTTATAAGTGTTGATTAGGTCCCCTCTCTGATGTTTCTTTTCCAGACTAAAGAGACCCAATTCCCTTAGTCTTTCTTCATAGGAGAGGTGTTCCAGTCCCCTAATCATTAGTGCCAGGTGACAATTTCCAATTATTTTCTATATATTTGTATTAAGTATCATAACATGAATCTTTAAAATAAACACTTTCCTTATGCCATTCTGTTCTTATTAGTGTTGCTCTTTACAATAGAAGGGCTTAACTCATTCTTCAAAATGTTCTGTGTCATCAGATGTTTTGTCCTGAGAACGTGGGCCTGAAGATGAGGTTCTGCACATGCAAAATTTGGTAGCCTTTCAGTGACTTTAACTGAGAACATACAGTCATGTCATTTTTAGAAATGAAGTATAATCCACTTGCTGTCATTTTTACGGATATTGAAAGCTACTGAAATTATGTGTGCTACTGGAACTACGATGGTACCTTTAAAGGCAAAGCACACAGATTTTGCCTTTTATTCGTCCCCTGGATTGCTTTACAGCTTTGATTAAGTTGAATTAAGATCTTAACCCCCAAGTTCTGAATGTCATTCAAGCCCTCATATTTATAATGTACTAATTTAAAAGCTATCAACAATTGTTACTTTTGCAGAGAGAAGACCACTTAATGCATGCAGCAAAGCCAGGTGGTCCTCTTTCATTTTCTTTACCCAAAAGCAGATGAAGAAGATACACCCAAAGAATCAGATTCAGCCTCCTTCCCTCCAGCTACTAATAATTTTTGGTGGCAGAAACTTGTGCAACTTGTGCAAATTCAGAACAGTATTTCAGCTATCAATGAGGGGAACCAGAACCCTAACAGAGGGTAGCGGAATTTGGACCAAAGGTTTATTATTTGGTTCTTGAATCCTAATACAGTCATCTCCTTTCTGTTAATAGGAGGCCTTGGTATTACCAGCCTAGCATATAGACTGGTATCAGGGAAAGAGCTGAAGGTGTTTCACATCTCTGAGAATCAGATGATATTATTATCAGTTGTTGCTTCTGAATTTTAGATCTGAGTTTTATTTTCCTGGTTGTTTTCATATGATGACAAAAATATGTTATTTCATTTAAAGGAAGTCTATGCAGCTTGACAAATTAGAGGAAATTACTGTCCCTAGCTTGAGGTGGCAGCTGGGAGACCTCAAAGGACCAAATGGAGTGATAAAGGTCTCATGATTTATACTCAGGAAACTTGCAAGCTGACTTTTGGTCCAGAGAAGTATATGCAATTGTTTCCTTTACAGTGAAATAGCCTAATTTTGCACCCTGCAAAGTCAATTGACCCTTGGCCACAATCATACTGTGTAAAATTTTTATAGATATCTAGATACTTGAGATAATTTGTGAAATTATTTTTCACTGTGCAAAATTAGGGAAATTATTTTTCTTTTTTTTTGGTTCAGTCACCCCAGCAGTAAGCTGAATACAGTGTGGTTGCTACTACAAAGTAGAGCTGATGATCGAAATATTTCAGAAGCTTTATTTTTACTGCTTTTTTATTTTCTTGTTTTCCAGCCGCCTAAACTATTGACCCTTTTTTAATTGAAATTTTGATGGAGGTTTCTGAAAATCAAAGACATATTTGATCTTTTCACATTTATGTTAACCAGTTCGATAGAAAAACAGATGTGATTGCCAATCTGATTGTTCCTAGGCAAATAAATCGCATTTACAAAACCCTTTTTAAAAGCTAATCTGATTTAGAAACTTGTTCTGGAAATGTTTCCTTTCTATTTAGAGTAGAGAATTTTTAGAGGGTGGGTTGGGTTTTTTTAATTGTTAATCTATTAGTCATTAATCTATTTATTTATAAATCTATTATATTATTCATGGGCAGTAGAGGAAAAAAAAAAGATAAAACATCACACAAGAACAGTGCACTTGTGAGTGCTTATTACATTTACTAAAGTTTAATTCTTTCAAGTAATATAACATAGCATCATAGTCTCCAGAACTGTTGCTGGTAGTTCTGATGATAATTGATTGGCATATTTCATGCTCAGAGTTTGTCTTCATTGCATGCTTGTGTTGTCTGGCATGATAAGGACCTGATATTGTCTGAAGAATTCTGGTTTCTATTGCGTTGTCAATACGAGAAGTCTGTAATCACAGTTAAATGTCTAATTTAGCCATAGTTAATTAAGCTGCAAGCAATTGTGCATCTCACCTCTGCAAAATATTTTTCAACAGTAACATGTTTTGATAAGGTTTTTAAATGCAATGTACACCTGGAATAAATAATGGTCATCATGGTACTTTGACAAAATGTTTCTCCCAGGATTCAGCTAAATAACTCTGGATGTGACTCTTAGAGATTTATAAAACACATCTGTGTTACTACCTGCTCAATGTTATAAGTCATAAACAGAGATGGTACCCACAGGCATAATTGTGTAATTGTGATTTTGCATGCCTCATTAGTGTCACTGATTAGGGTGCATTATTCTATGTTATTTCCACTCCTTCAGAAGTTATATCTTATCATAACTTTCCTCTTGCTGCATTTTTAATATAAATGCAGTTTTATGGGTTTTTTGTGGGCTTTTTTTCCCAGTAATACTTTGAAATGTGTTCTAGGCACTATTTTGTCATGATAAGATACCTTTTAAAATTGTGTATAGGCAAGTAAAAGGGTAATAATTTACTAGTATGAAACCTGAGGCCACACATAAAAAGTAGCTGTTATAATGGACAGTGCAGCTGAGCAAGCCTGAAAATATACAGGTGACTTATATAGCGTGAACCACACAAGCAGTTTCGCTGAAAGACTGGAAGGCTGCCACAGCCACATATAGATACATACTGGGTTTCAGCTGGAGAAGGTCGGAGACAAACAAACCTTGAGCCTTGAATTTATGCATACGCAGATGACAGTTGCCTCTTGAAGGACAACAAAAGAGAGGACAAAGTCAAACTGATATCAGTCCAACGGCGCGATCCTGGCCCAGCCAGTGGCTTGATTTTCAAACTTGTCAGAGTTTGCAAACAAAGCGTAGTCCACTTGTACTAAATGAAATAAGGAGGTGGACTCAGCAATACAGTGAAAAGCATTCAGGATGCACATGCAGCCGTGGGTGGTGTTTGTGTGGCTGTGGGAAGTTAAGAGCATCACTCTCACTCCTCTCCTCTGCCCTCCAGCTAGAGCTGTGTTCAAGGGTGCAATAATCTTATGAATTAATTTAGTTTCAGCTCTTTAAAAATTAGGCAGCTAGTCTGAGCTAGGTGCATAGTTCTCTCTCTAATTGGTGAAAAATGAAATAGGCAACTCTAAGATGCAATTCATCTCTCATATTTGGCCTTAGTGCAAGAAACCAAAATGTTGGACAGAATAAAACAAAAAAACCCACAAACCCTCACAAACTGCAGAAGCTGGGAAGCAAAAGATTAAAAGAGAACTGTATATATCTGCAGCACAAAAAAAAAAAAAAAAAGAGAAATAAAAAGAGAATGGAAATAATTTGGTGAGCAGATGAAATTTTTCCTACCAATTTTAAAGCCAACCTAAATTGAGATTACATTTCTCCCCCCATTTTCCTCACAGAACAGCTCTAAATTGGTCAAAATGTGGCGCGGTCAAGAGAATTTTCTGTAAGACATGTGACATAAACATCTGAATTAATTACTGAGATTAACTTTAAAGGTCCTGGAAAAGAATTTGTGGGCCTGAAAAACAAGCACCCGTGCCTTAGGAGAAAAACCTATTTCCACTTGTAGTATTAACATTTTAAGACTTCTGAATTCCTTGTAAAATGGGAAGGTCTTTGTGTGCCCTTAAATAATAAAAATATGTTGTACTTGTTCTACCATCTCATGGGTCTATCTATAAAAAATGCAGTTGCAGTCTTCTAAAAGTTCTACTAAATTCATAAAAGGGCCTGAATTTGCTTATTCACAACTTTTCTTTGTTGGCAGGAGAAGACTTAGCATAACACTTTGGAACTCTCAGTTTAGGTAATAATATGGAATCCAATGCTTTGTGAAGAAGAACTCCTATTTAACACTGGTGACTGTTATACTAACTTGACCTGTTAATTATTTACAAAGTAATATTTTTAGGAGTATCTCCTTTTACATCCAGATACCGTCAAAACTGATATCCAATTTGTGCTTGAAAAAATTCTTGACTGGAAAACCTTCACCCATTAGTTGCCCATGGTTTAACATTCTGGGATGCCTTTGGGCACTCTCTCTCAACATAGACTTTCCAACGAAGTGTGTTTGTATTTGTCTCTCTGCATCGGTGGCATTAATCCTCTCTGTTCTCAAGCCACTATTTGGTAGCCCCATACAAAGCATGGGCAGGATCTACAGGTCCGGCCACAGCAGTTCATAAGCAGACGTGCCAATGTGGAGGTGTCCAGTGGTTACCCTGACATCTCCTATTTGACTCTTGCTGACCAGCTGGGACTTGCTATGAATTTTATGAAGTTTGTTTCTATATGCAGAGGGGTCATTTGGAAAGGATTTCTAGACAATATGTGCCCTGATCAGCTGGATAGCTAAAATTTGCTAGATTAACACCCAAATTGCCCTGTAAAAGGGGAAACTTTGGCCATGGCTAAAAAGCATTTCCTGAGAAATAGATGAAACCTCAAAGTATTTGTTCTCCTATTTCTAATAAAAGTTTAAAGCTTTAAATTACTTTGTACTCTTGGACATAATGATTGTATAATTGCAAGGTATTGTACTCCTTCTATAATAGAGATGATTTCTGTCATAATCATTGGAGTTATATGTGGCTAAATATGGACCACAATGGTTATATTTCTAGCATTGACTGTGGTTTTGGGTTTTTGTTTTGGTTTGTTTTTTTTGTGAAGCAGACCAAATGTGAGATTCAGTGCCAGAATAGGCTATCTGTAGGGAGTTTAAGTTCCCCATGTGGTCAATGGAGTTTAGAAAGTAATTTAGCCTATCTATTTGAAGAAGCACCCAGTGGTTAGTTATTGAATTGTTTTCTATGTTTCATTAACTGCAACAGGTTAGCCTCCAAACTCTCTTATAGATATCTATTGTAGGTGTTTAAACCCTGAAGTAAGTCCCAGCCACAGTCTTTCTACTTGTGACAATAACTTCACTGTGAGCAGGAAAATTGCAGTTTGCTGTTCTAGCATTTCCTATTGCAATGAATGTAAGCAAATAAGAAGCAGTAGCAGAAATAATTTGAGCTGTTACTTTTATAGCACTTTTGGTTCATGCACCTTCTGGGGATTGTCAAACCTTCAGGTTTTTAAACAGCCTTTCTGCAGATGTATTCTGTGATTTGAGATGTAGTTTCAAAGAATGAGGAAAAAAAATCATGGTAAATACATTAAAAAATATGAGCTATCTCCTGACCTACTAGATAACATGCTCAACCCTTCTGAAGATTCATGAAGTTCAGGATTGTTCTTAAAATACAAGAAGAAATTGGTGTAGTTAAAAAAATTTACTACTTGGCAGTTCTTATACTTAAGCATAATTAACTAAATGTGAACTGGCCTGTGGCATCTATGGTTTTTTTCACAGTGATTAGATGTGACAGGATGTTATCTCCAACTGTGAGATGGAAGGTAATTCAGTTTTCACAGAACTTTTATGTGATGCTGATTTAAGATATGTGTCATGTCTTGTGTAGGGAATTATATGCTCACTGCTTATATTTATGACTGAGATGTTTTACTACCTTCTAGGTATTCACAGGCCTGATAGGTCCAGAGAGATATTTACAATGAATAGTGGAAAGTACTCTTTGCAGTTTTGAGATTTTAGAATTATCTTCTGCATTTTCTTTAGTGTTTTGTGGAGAACAGTGTCTTTAAACCATAAACATAAATGATAAAAATGTTTTGCCATCATAAAAAAGCTGCAGTTCTATGTAGGTTAATCTGGAAATACGTGAGGAAAGATGGACTTTATGAGACAGTATTTGTAAATGGATGGGAATGAAGATTCAAACCCAGCATTTTGTTGACAGATGTAGTAGGTAAATAACTGCTTCATTCTGAAATACGTGACAGCATGTATAGGGAGGGAATAATTGTTAACATAATAGTTTCATTTCAGAAAATGAAAACCTCAGTTTAACTCTCCCCTCTGCTAAATTTATTTCTTATCAGTTCATTAAGAACAATGAAGGAGGATAAATGCTTCTGTCTTGTTTCATGTCCAGGGTGATTTTAGTGAAGTAAAGGTTTGTGGAAAGAGCAATTGTCTGTAATTCAAACGCCAACTTGTGTAGACAGAATCTTTCTATTATTTTGGATTCTAAACTTCAATTTCTTGCCATGTTTTCAGATGTTTATTTATGAAACTATTAACCATTATTTATTGGCAGTTTAACCTAGAAACATTTAACCACATTTAACCTAGATTCCAATTAACAGTCCTTTTTTTCAGTCTGACACGTCAAAGCATTTACATGCTGCTAACATGACTGGGTCAGACCTATAAAATAGGAGGTATTTTGGTGTGTATCTAAGCAGAGTTCCACTGGAAACTTAGCAGACCACCGAGACATCTTCCTTGTGGCTGTTCTGGCTTTGGAAGCATTTTAAGTCTTTCAAGACATTCTTCACAGCAGTCTTGCCTTTCTCTTGTTAGGAAATTGCCATCAGTTCTCTAAACAGAGTAAGTCGAACTGTTTTTGCCTATATTCTGTGGTGAGAAACAGAGTTAAACCACAATTTTTGAGTTCTTTACAGAAAGACTAAATGCCTCCATCAGATAGGAAGTGGAGGATTTTTCTGTCGTAAGCGGGGCATGTGTGTACCTTTGCCTTTTGCATTCTTGGGAGCCCCCATGAACTCTGTGACTGAAGGAAATAAGGGCTCAGCAAAGCTGTTGCAGTTGGTTTTCACTGACAGATCGACTAGCTGAGCTGTATTGATGAAATTTCAAGGGGGTCACCACAGAGAATGAAAATCATGCAGTAAGTCAGTGCACAGGGGGATTTTGGTCCACCGGTGAGGCTGGCAGAGATCTAAACAAGTTTCTCCATTCTTTCATAACATTAATCAATAAGAAGATGTGCTGGGAGGGCAAACTGCTTGGTTTTTTTCAACTTGGAGAACAGACTAATGCAACTCCTAGCAGACAGAGCCTGGTGCAATTGAATGGCAAACAGAGCGTCTTCAGATATAAAAGATGTGTTGATAGGTTGGTGGACTTCGAAGAAAGGGCTTCAATCAGTATATAGCTGGAAATATCTGGATCCAAACTGACTATTTGGTGCTTTGGGACAAAAATGGACAGTACCTTCTCAACAGCAAGAAGTCTGTTTCTGTTATGGTATTCTAACACCTAATTACTGACTGAGCACTTATTCGATACAGCTGAGATAGTTTTTTTATCTTTATGACTGATTCTCAGAAAGCAGAGCACCTCCCTTTACATTCAATTGTGTTTCCCAGAATTTTGAAATGTTCCTGTCCTCTTGATAGAGAAAAGGAGACCACCATTTTAAGGTGTCTCAAACTGATCATGCAAAAGAATGACTCACTTGATACCAAATTTTTAAAAGTGAGTCATGGATTTATTTATAAGGAGTAGGTGGGAGGATATGAGAACTCCTCAAGTCCCCTTAGGCTTTAGGAAACCCACAGTGAAAACAACTTTTAGTTGTCTGATCTGGGCAAATCCTGGCACCACCCATTTTTCCCAGTACTTCAATAAGCTTCCATTCTTACTTCACATTTTGTTAATTTTGATAAAAAGGAGGGAAAGATGGAAACTATCAAGTAGTAAAAGTGGGAAAAGAAACATTTTGCAATCACTCAGCACCCCTTTTTCAGACTGTCTTGGAAACAGATTCAGCTTTCATGAGGAGCTGAATTCCAAGCCATCTGTGAATCCTCAAACTTGCACACCCACAGTGGAAAATGGGTATAATTTGTTTCTATAGCTGCGTATGGGATCTGCCAAACTTTTTTTTTTCTCTTTCGGTTGCTTCTCTTCTCCATCTACATCCGTCTTCATCCTTATTTTCTCTGAATTTTTGACCAGTAAGAAGAGGAAAGAAGCACCATCTGTTCTTAAAAAGCTCTAAGTTTGGATTCTTCTGCTGTTAATCAGCAGCAAATCAGACTAAAGTACAGCATTTGGTATTCCTCAATTATTATGTATCTAACAGCAAATGTGAGCAAACCTAAATGGATCAGTGTTTTGTTACTAAACTAAGTATAGCATGGTTACTGTGTGATTGTTGGTTAATTTCTTCACAAATATATTGTCTAATCCAGATTTCTTTCCCTGAGGACATTGTTAACTGCAATCCAACTGTATCTGAATATTTTTCATACTTTTAGTATTTCATTCAGAGTCTTTACCTAAGTATCATTTATATAACAATCTATAGTCCAAATAACTTCTTCCCTCAAAAGTAGTATTAAATGTTATTTTGCAGCAAGCAGAAATCACTGTAAAAACTGTGAAGATTCTTTTCTTTCTCCTTGTGTCTATTGGACAGACTGGTATAAAGTAATATGTAACAGTTTTCACACATATAAATATTATGTTTTGTTGTAGGACAACTTTGCTGTTGAAGCTCCACCTGGCCAATTAGAGTAATAAACACATTAGTGAATTTTATCTTCTGAGCATTGGGAGTTCACAACTCATTAGTGACCGTGGGACATTAGATGCAAATGAGTCAAAATAATTCAGCAGTGTGCATGGCTTCATCAAGAAATCTGATGAAAATTGCCGTTTGAATCTGAGTAGTCTGCTGAGTTTTGTGCTATGACATTTGAAGACTGAAAAAGCATGTATATGGAATACACATTCCTCCCCCTGTGAAAATGGAGGAGTAAATCTTAGCAGTGTTTTGTCATGACTCAATCTTAATTTCTGATCCTCTGCTTTTATCACTACAGCATATCCTATCTTTTTTCAAACCAATACAAATAAAAGCAGCACAGTCAATCCCTGGTTTCTGATGTTGTGACAAACTGCAGAGAAGGCCCATTATTCTGTCTCCTTTCAGTGAGCAGTAGCCGAAGGAGGAATTTCACCCTAAGTGGTTTTTTCACTGGAATCTCCAGATGGTCTGGTGTTACAGTGCTGCATCCGACGCACTGACAAATAGGCTGTCAGGGAAGATTTTTCCTGTAATGTACACTGTGAAACTAAACCATCAATTTGTTGATATACATTGTTTGAAGTGTGTGCAGTTTGCCATGAGACATCATGAGAAGGTGACACGTCTTTGCCTCTATATGAAAGCAATACTTGATTGAAGTAAAACTGATGTGGTTGTTCTGTATACTGAGTTGTCAAATGAAGTCGTGTGCCAGTGAAGTAGCTATGCAGAATTAAATCAAAAGTATTTCTCATCTTTTACAGGATAGCATTTGCTTTGTGTATCCCCTCTATAGGTTTTCTTATGTAGGAGGCCTGGCTAGACGTAATTAGCTGAGACCATCAAATTTTGGTCACTTACCATTAACTGAAAGAATAGGCATAGCGATCTCCATAAATATTTAGTAATAAAAGAGGAAGAGCTCAAAGAACAATTTCTTAGCTGGCTTGGAGAAATAATATTCAGCTCCTCATTGGATTGAAGGCTACTGCAACACTATTGATTCAGAATTGTGATTTAGAAGCCTAAGTGGAGGAACTGGGGTATTAACCTGTTACCGTTTCCCACTACTTGATATTCATTGGTCGAACTTCACTCAAAATGTTTTAATTTCCCTCACATCCCCCATGACAGCTACTGCTGTTGATTTTGACCACAGAAGTCTTCATGTTAATGACTAATCTGGATGTTGGTGACTAATTAGCTTGAATAAATCACATACTTTTTCTTGGCTTTGTTGTCTTGAAGTGAGTCCTAGTTCAGCATGAACAGTATGAGGCGGCATTTAATCTCACAGAGTTTAAAGTTCTATTTGTTGGCAGATAATGTTGCTTTCAAACCACTTCATTCACAACCCACGTCTGTCATTGGTACAGTGCAGAAGATCATTTACGAGGAATAGGTGTACATTTATGTGTGTGATTTTTTTCAGAAAGACATATTCCTTGAAAAGACAACATAAAAGATACCTCAAAAAGCAGTCTTTGACTACCCCATCTACCATTCTGTATATGGAGGATAGTTTATTGAGTTTTCAAGGTTGAGAACACCAGACACATATTAGATGTAGCTAAACAGAACCTAAATAACGCCACTACCTATGAAAATTTTCCCATGAAGCAATTCTATTGCTTAATTTCACTCATTATACCAGTAAAATAAATGTATGCTCTGATTTCTTACTATATTTTTAATTTGGTTTGACGCGATTAAGTCGTTTCAGAAGTTTGGAGTTCATTGTCCTGAATAGTTCTGAGGGAAATCCTGTATTTTCCCAGGTTAGTTTATAAAGTTGAGAATTCACATATTTATGTGTTTAGATTTAATTTCATATCCTTCATTTTAGTTAGTAATGAAGATCTTTAAACAGGTAACTTGCCTGGCTCTGTGTGCATAAGGTGAACGGCTGCATGTTCATTACACCTTTAAATAAGACTTCGGAGTATACGTGCTTTTGACATCACTTTTTGTCTTTTCTTCTTTCCCTTATCCCAGTCTGCTTAATTAATAATTAATAACTGCAGACAGATTCTGCTCCAATTTGGTATTCAATGGTTTGTATGCCAGCTACAGTGAATGCAACGTACAGGCTAGCAGCAAATAACTTAGTGTGACTTATTGTGTTGTGCCTACAGAAACAACCAAATCAGCAAGTACTATGAGTACGTAAAACAGGCAATTTCACTTCTAAGAAAACAGGCAAGGAGGAGGTGAGTGGGAACTAGGTGGGCAAATATGGTTTGCATATAAATAGTGTTGCTATTCTTGTGTTCGTATAGAATTACCTTAGAAAAACAGAAAGTTACCTGTGGGGCTGGCAGCAGGTGACTTGCTGAGCCACATGTCAGTTGTTGATACTGCTATCTGAAACATTAAAGACTGGTAGTTTATTCAGATTGACTGCATTTATATGAGTTCAGTTCATTTAACTTCAAGAAAAAGGCTAGGAACATAAATCTCTTTAAAACTCTAAACCCTCACAGATTTGTAACAGGATAATAGACATTATGGGATGTTGAGAGATGTTTGTGCTAGAGAGTAATCTTTTACTGCCTTTGTAAAATTCCATCCAGATTTGGCCAAGTGGCAAAAATCCTAGTTTGCATATGCTCAGCAGCAATTTCTGGACTCCAACTATCTGATATCTCCCAGGAGACTGGCCTAATCACTTAAAATAAGAGTGCTTGGTCTGTCCTGTGATCTCAGGAATGTTCTGCTCAGACAAAGCAGTGTTGAACACATCTCTGTAGGCTAAAGTACTTTGAAAAATTAGATATTAGGCACCTTGAGTTAGTTGCCCAGTGTTGGAAGAAGTTTTTTACTTCAATACCTTTTTATTGCATAGATGGAAGTTCAGTAAAACCTAACCTCATTGAATAGGTTAAAAAGAAAAACAAGGGAAAAAAAGAAGTCTTTTCAAACACTTCTGTGCTGTACAGATAATCACTCTAAAATCCTGCAAGGAACAGCTAATTATGCCTTCAAAGTAGGTCTGAAAAATATACAATAAATAAGGCCCTATATTAAGCAATTAAAGAAAAAGAATACTGGATAGTCTTTTAATGAGCCAAGTATGAATTGAATATAGCAGGGTCTATATGGGAGAAAAATTTATACACAGTCATAATATGCATGTACAGGAGAGCATATTTAATGTTACCCTTTCCTGACACTATGAGGCCTGACTTTTAACTTTAATAAAACTTAACATATTTTTCAGGTCTGTAATACAGTATAAAGTGTAGCCTTTAAGATCATTTTGTATTTCCTCAAATTTAACACAATGTATGACATTACATTAAAAATGCATTGCAGATGTGTACTAGTATAGATAAAAGTGTGTGAAAATGCACAATAGGAGTTTTAAAATATGTTTGGAAATATCTAGATATTATCACAGAATCACAGAATGGTGGGGGTTGTAAGGGACCTCTGGAGATCATCTAGTCCAACCCCCTGCCAGAGCAGGGCCACCTTAGAGCAGGTTGCACAGGAACCCATCCAGGCGGGTTTTGAATGTCTCCAGAGACAGAGACTCCACCACCTCCCTGGGCAGCCTGTGCCAGTGCTCTGCCACCCTTAAGGTAAAGAAGTTCCTTCTCATGTTCAGGTGGAACTTCCTGTACTCAAGACTGGAGCATTAAGATTTAAGACATGAGGGAAACACATGATATCAGGGGAGCTTAGAAAGCAATAAAAAATGAATTCTGTCCAAAAAAAAATATAACCTTATTCTAAAAATAGGCCATTTCTTTTCATCTGTCATTACTATGAGAAGGAGATTAATTCAGTGTTCAGAACATCATCCAAAGTGTTCATAACCACAGAGGACATGAAAGAAAAATAAAGTTATAATTACCTGCGACGTAAGTAGGAATATTGTGAAAAATATATCATGCAAAATGTGTATGGATAGTGTATGTACATATATATCCAGATAAATTTAAACTCATAAACTATTGTGCAAGAAGTATCTGTCTGTCTGGATTACCATAGTTGGAAAATGATTTAAAACATTCTCTCTGACAAAAAAACATAAAGACCTAATTGTACCACAATGTTACCAAAAAAATAAAATGATGCCTGAATTTGGTAAAAAACCTTAGCAACTTCTTCAATGACTTGAAGATAGGGCAGGATTGCTTCAGTCTCCTAAGAGTAAATTTTAAACTGTTATTATGTATTTTGCATGCTAGCCAAACGGAGAGCTAAGATGTGAAGTCATTGATAAATTCAGACTGTTTTGAAAACTTACTGAAGTAAAATCTTAGCTTTGCTTTTTGGGTTAGTTCTTTGTTTCTTGTCAAATTGTTGGAACAGGAGGAAGTGTCCCATCACAAGGAGTTACTTAGGCGGAGAAGTTATTTCTGTCATCCACTTCAGGCAGTGCAGGTGCCCTGATGTTCCAGGTACAGTCACTGAAGAGAGGTGACTCTCTCCAGGAGGGGGACTCACAGCACCAAACTTCAGCTACAGTTATACCACTGCTTTGAATGCATCTGCTGCCTGTGATTAGTTGTACAGGGAGCTTACTACTCAACTAAAGCCCCTTAACTACATACATTTAGGTGGGGTGGGCTGTATCTAGGTTAGGCCTTTTTCCTTTCTGCCCTTATAAAATTCCCTCTTTTCCACACCTTCAACCTTTCAAAGTTCTTTCAAAGTTTTTGCTTGTGCCATCACTTTACTTTTGCTCCCTTCTTGTCCTCCTAGCACCGGCATTTCCTCCTGTGCCAGCACTTACAACCAGGAGGTAAGGTTATAAGCCAGACTAAATAACTCAGTTGATTCTGCAACTTTTTCTCTGTCTGTAAGTGGGTTTTTAAATAGCACGAGCTGGCTGTGATAAGTTGTTCCTCTCATAAATTTATTTTTCTACCGTTTGTATTTAGCTGCTCTGGCTTTCTACACAGTAGTATCAGTCTCCTGAGTGTTCCCAGGATTCTGAAGTAAACAACTATGAAAAGGAAAATCAAAAGCAGTTTTTAATCTTTCCTGTCTGTTTAGAGATTATAATCTTAGTAGGTGGGAAGGAGCTGGAGGGAAAAATTTATTGCTTGCTTTAGCTTCGCTAATTATCAAACCAAAGTTCCTTTCATTCTAGGTTCTTATAATATACTAAACAAGTATAAAGGTAATCTTTAGCTTGAAGTTTTCCCATTGTGCCTTTTGGGGAGACCTGGTCCTTGAATTTAGTAGAGGCTGTAGTTCAAAGTGGCTGTTTGGCAGCTGCGGGCTGTGTTTCCCTGCCTTCCGTGGGGGACCATTCCAACTTCCAAAGTATTGCCACCTTTACACAATGCCTTTCTTCTGCACAGATCCCTGTCAGTCAGAGGAAATCCATTCAGACCAAACGAGACCTCATTCTCTGGATTTATAGTCCATACTTCATATGGAAAGATCAACGTTCATATAATTCACACCCCCTGCCCCACTTTTGAGAGATATCACTTTAGTATATTTTAAGTCTGTCAAATAGTGTTTCATGATTTGGCGGTTAAGGGAATGCATATTAAATTGAGCAAGAATGAATGTATTTAGGGTTTAGGGTGGAAAGGCTGATGGACTTGGCAAGGAATTTACTTAGGTAGAGTCAGGTGGGTTGGCAGTAGGTAGAAACATATTTTATTTTTTGGCAGGAAAGCTGTTATGCTCAGGGAATATCATATGTCTTGTTGACTGAGGTGGAAAATTTTGGAGAGATCCTCTTGTAAAATTTCTGGAATTATATCGCAGCCTTTGTCAAGATGTAAATAATTCAGGATTGCAAAGTCATCTGGAGAACAGTCAGGCAAAGAAAGCAGGGATTTTTTGACAATGATGCTTCTCTCATATTCAGAAGAAAATAGTCCCTTCATCCCTTTTATATAAGCATTATGATTGTTCTAGGTAATACGATGCAGGTTAGAAAACATAAAACAAAATATTATGCAAGAAAGAAAGAAGCCTGAATCATTAATCCCTATGAAAAAGAAGAAAAAAAAAAGAGAAAAGAAAAAAGAAAAAGGAAGGAAGTATTTGAGTGACTGAAATGACCACTGCTTTCTCACAGAATCACATTGTCTTCACATTTTATTTGTGTCTTTAATAATGAATGGTGTCACTCAATCACATCTCTTCAGTCTGTTCCTCTCCCACTTACTTTTGTTTAGAAAGAAGGTTTCAAGGAATTTTTAATCCATGATATTAAAGTAGAAATCATAGCTGTGAAACCTTTATATAATTCAGTTTTGGGTGGTGTTTTGGTTCTGACTTTATAGTAAGCGCACAATAAGGCATCGAAACTAACTTTCATGAGTGAATTATTAAACACTAAGGGTATGTTTAAATTAGATTTGATTTGGGGTTTCATTTGACATCTCTAATGGAGATATATAAAATACTGCTTGCTTTTATTACGCTACTTTTTTTTAAAATTCTAGTGTGACTGCTTTTTCTAGAATTCTTATTATTCATTTGGCATTTGATTAACCTTTGCTTTTTTGATCAACCTACTGCTTAGAACAGTTGTTTTGAAATACAATTGTGCTTAGTTTCAACATGCAACTTTCCCTTAAATACCAGCAGTGGACTATTTAGTATATACTCACCAGATGATCATAGAGTCATAAAATAGTTTGGGTTGGAAGGGACCTTTAAAGGTCATCTAACCCACCCTCCCTGCAATGAGCAGGGACATCTTCAACTAGATCAGGTTGCTCAGAGCCCCATCCAGCCTGGCCTTGAATGAGGCATCTACAACCTCTCTGGGCAACCTGTTCCAGTGTTCACCACCCTCACCATAAAAAAATTCTTCCTTACATCTAGTGTAAATCTAGCCTCTTTTAGTTTAAAACCATTACCCTTGGATAGTTTATGGTCACAAAAATATTTCTACTTGGTCACTGAATATAGGACAGATACTTAACTGTGGCAATGTTGTTCATCACATACCCACAGATGTTTATATATGAATATGTGTGTACGTACTTACATATGTGTATGTACATGTGCTTTTATATAGACAAGATTATGTATATATGTATGAAGCAATATACATCTGCGTAATGCATATTTCCTACTCTGAGTGGGATAAGGATAGTCTAAATATCTCCTCACTGGGAATATGCAGTTAGAATCATAGAATCATAGGGTTGGAAGGGACCTCTGGAGATCATCTAGTCCAACCCCCCTGCCAGAGCAGGGCCATCTTAGAGCAGGTTGCACAGGAACACATCCAGGCAGGTTTTGAATGTCTCCCGAGATGGAGACTCCACCACCTCCCTGGGCAGCCTGTCCCAGTGCTCTGCCACCCTCAAGGGGAAGAAGTTTCTCCTCATGTTTAGGTGGAACTTCCTGTGCTCAAGTTTGTGCCCATTCCCTCTTGTCCTGTCACTGGGCACCACTGAAAAGAGCCTGGCCCCATCCTCCTGACACCCACTCTTTAAGTATTTATAAGCGTTGATCAAGTCCCCTCTCAGCCGTCTTTTTTCTAGACTAAAGAGACCCAATTCCCTTAGTCTTTCTTAATAAGAGAGGTGTTCCAGTCCCCTC